>JAOUQZ010000019.1:15261595-15289627 GCA_028564935.1 Neosilurus hyrtlii
ATCCTGCAAGGAAAAGTATTGCCTCTGTATTTAACCCACCCAAAGTGAGCACACACACACACACACACACACACACACACACACACACACACACACGGAACAGTGGGCTGCTATACACATTGGAGGTGTACAGAGAGCAGTTAGGGGATGGGTGCCTTGCTCAAGGGCACTTCAGCCATGAATGTGGAGAAAGGGACGGTGCAGCTCACTCCCCCACTGTCACCCATTTTTCCTGCTGGTTCGGGAATCGAATCAGCAACCTTTTGGTCCCAAAGCCACTTCTCTAACCATTAGGCTATGGGTGCCGCCGTTGTCATGAATTCAAATATTATAACAGCAGTCAATATTATTATCACTAATATTTATATTAATCTTAACTTGACACTGTGTATGTCAGCAGACATAAACGTATAATATGTTTTTGATATGATCATGTCATTTTATGAAACATTTGTGTTTTAGTGATATTCAGTTTTGTCTCTCTTTACTCTGCAGTAGGAATGCTGGAATGTAGTTCTTTTTAATTACTACTAAAATCTGTTTTAAAATTTTAAATGTTTAAGATTGTAGCATATGGAGCACATGATTTTTACGTATGTGCAATTGACATTAAATAAAAGTACTAAACTGTATTGAATCAGTATCATCAGTAATATGAAAGTAAACATCAATGATTTAAAAGTGTACTTTGTAAAAATGAACAAAAACAACTCAAACATTATAATTAAAGGATAAAGAATATTAAAAAAAAATATTAACACATGATAACACTACTAAAATAATATAATACTAAAATTAATTCCTGCTGTGATAGACTTTTTTTTTAATTAAATTCAATACTAAATTATTTCATCATAATTTAAATGTGAATTAAATATTTTCCCAATGAAAATATAACAGATGTAATCTGACAGCCCCTATAATTATATGCAGGGCAAGTGCCTCCATTTTGAGTACAATAACACATGTCCAGATACAAAGGTCTGCACTTAGATTGCACGGAACGAAAATGAGGACGTCACAGACACAAGCAGGCTTTACCACACGCTGAACACGGCAAGCGTTACTGCGACGTTACAGATGAGCTCCACTTACAACGATGGGACACCTACTACGTACGCTCGAGCGCCTACATCTCTACGCCATCAGTCCCGTAGACGTTGTAACCCTCTCTATATGTTGCTAAGCTCTGGGTGCTGTGGGTGGGGCTAGGCTGAGGAGTGGGGCGGGGGCTAGGGACAAGGGTGGGGCTTGGGACAGGGGCGGGAGAGGGAGGGGTTTGGCGTTCAGTCTCGTCCACCTTCATTCTCTTGGCTTCATTGCGTGACTTGTAGCAGAACTCGATGAGGGCCACCAGCATGGCCAGGCCCAGACCCCCGACCAGGATGTAGAAGACCCCAGCCACGTTACTGAGGCTCAGTGCCTGTGAGCTCTTGTCCTGGAGGTGGGAGGATGAAGGGGACAGTTAGAAAGATGAAGATGTGTAAAAGATAACATAAATCACAATACAGACATTCACAAGCCTACTCACAAGTCTACTCACTCACAGTTATGAATTACTATAAGACTACATTCTATATCACTGTCATTCTATAACATACATTTTCTAACAAACACACCCATACATCCGCACACATCTATAATACATACATAGATACATTCTCACTGCTATGATGTATCTCCAAACTACACTATTTGCATCCTTTTAGTATTGATGATTTAATCTGTTTATTCTAATCAGGCATCTATCCTTTGACTGCAGTTTAATCTGAAGCAATTAGAGCATAATTACCCTATGTTCACACTACCAAGTTGCAGGTTCATATTTCTGTGACATGGAGGCACAATTTAAATTTGACACAATTTACAGTTCCCCAGTCATGACTTTAGTTCTTACTTGAAAATGTGGGATGCACAAAAATGAACCCCTTGGACAGTTATGTAAAGCCCTAAGAGACCCAGGTGTGTAGTTAGAGTCTCCTGGGACCGTTTCGCATTGTCTCCTGTCAGAAGGGCCTTCAACTCCCACCTCTGGCAGAGCTACAACCACATCCCAATGAAAGCCGGGGACATAGAGTCCGAATGGGCCATGTTCCGTGTCGCCATTATTGAGCCCCGAAGCTGTGTCTGGAAGGTCATTGGTGCCTGTTGTGGGGACAACCCCCGAACCGGTGGTGAGGGAGGCTGTCAAGCTGAAGAAGGAGGCCTATCAGGTCCTTTTGGCCTGTGGGACTCCTGAGGCAGCGGGCGGGTTTTGACAGCCCAAACGTGCTGCAGTCCGGGCTTTCGCCGACACACTATCTCGGGTATGGAAGGAGTTTGGTGAGGGCCTCAAAAAGGTTCTGGATCACCATCCGGTGCCTCAGGAGGGGGAAGCAATACTCCACAAACCCTGTTTAGTGGGGAGCTGCTTACCTCGACTGGGGATGTTGTCAGGAGGTGGAAGGAATACTTCGAGGACCTCCTCAATCCCACCAACATGCCCTCTAAGGAAGAGGAAGAGACTGGAGGTTCAGAGGGGTCTGTGGCCAGACTCTGAGTCTCTGCAACATCACGTGGCCATTGAGGGCTGTACCTCTGGATTGGCAAACCGGAGTGTGTTTCAACTATTGTGGATTCACACTCCTCAGCCTACCCGAGAGAGTCTATTCAGGAGTACTGGAGAGGAGAATCTGGCCAATGGTTGAACCTCGGATTCAGGAGGAACAATGTGGTTTACTTCATGGCCACAGCACTCTTGACCAGTTCAACACACTCTACATGATCCTGGAGGAGGCATGGGAGTTTGCCCAACCTGTCCACATGTGTTTTGTGGACATGGAGAAGGCTTTCATCCGTGTCCCTCGGGCTATCTTGTGGGGTGTGCTCCGGGAATATTGTATACCAGACCCATTGCTATGAGCCGTTCGGTCTCTGTATTGCCAGAGCCAGAGCTTGGTCCGCAGTGGTTACAACATGTCAAATTCGTTTCCAGTGGGGGCTGGACTGTCACCAAGGACTGTACTTTATCACCGGTTCTGTGCATAATTTTTATGAATAGAATTTCTAGGTGCAGCCAAAGCATTGAGGGGTTCTGGTTTGGTGGCCATAGGATCTCACCTGGGCTTTTTGTGGATGACATTGTCCTTTTGGCTTCATCGAGCAGGTCCTCAAGTGCTCGTTGGAGTGATTCACAGCTGAGTGTGAAGCGACCGGGAAGAGAATCAGCACCTCCAAATCTGAGGCCATGGTTCTCAGCTGAGGGGAATGCACCCTCTGAGTCTGGATTGAGGTCCTGCCCCAAGTGTTGGAATTCAAGTATCTTGTGGTCACGAGTGAGGGAAGGATGCAGTGGGGGATAGACAGGTGGATCGGTGCAGCCTCTGCTATAAAGCGGAGCTTGTACAATTCCGTCACGGTGAAGAGGGAGCTAAGCTGGAAGGCTAAGCTCTCGATTTACCAGTTGATTTACGTTCTTACCCTCACCTATGGTCATGAGCTTTGGGTAGTGACCGAAAGAATAAGATCGCGAATACAAGCGGCTAAAACGAGCTTCCTTCTCAGGGTGGCAGGGCTCTTCCTTAGAGATAGGGTGAGAAGTTCTGTCATCCAGGAGGAGCTCGCAGTAGAACCGCTGCTCCTCCGTGTTGAGCCAGAGGTGGCTCACGCATCTAATTAGAATGCCCCCCGAATGCCTCCCTAGTGTGGTGCTTTGATCATGTCCAACCGGGAAGAGACCCCAGGATTGATCCAGAACACGCTGGAGGGACTATGTCTCTCGGCTGCTTTGGGAACTCCTTGGTATCCCCCAGGAAGAGCTGGAGGAATGGCTGGGGAGACAGACCTCAATGCTTAGGCTGCTACTCAACCCCGGAACTAGCGGAAGAAGATGAAGAAGATCATGTAAAGCCTGATCTCTCATTAAATCAGCATATTGATATTTTGATTGAAAATAAAGCTTGGAAGGGAGTAGCAGAGATTGATGCTTATAGTAAGTGTATGTAACTTGAAGAGTCGGCTCTTTACTAATCGGCCAATGAAACTACACTACAGACTAGACAATGACTTGGAAATTAACATGGGTTAACTTAGTTTTACACTAAGTGTATTACTTAGTTTTTGTTCTAGTAGTTTTAGAAGCCTTGTATACAGTAGTTGCCATATACCACCCTGTCAACATCTGTTCTTATTTGATCTCAGATGCTGAGAAGGGCTGGGCCTGTTTATTTCTTGTATGAGCTCACAAGGGAATACCAGGTGCTGTGCAAGGGGTGCCAAGGGAAGGCAAAGACAGACCACCCTCATGTAATATGCCTAAAAAAACAGTCCATGTCCAAAAGTTACAACATTAATCATTGCGAAACCCCCAAAAAATGATGCAAGTGGCACATGCAAAATGTTCCTTGCTAGAGTGAACACAGGGGCAATTAGATCTGCAGTGCATTACAAAACCCTGCACTTACACACTATGAGCTGTTCCTGGAACAAGCAGACTTCATAACTGCACTGTGTTTTTTTGTTTTTTATAATTTTGTCGTTTTCAAGGGCTGTAAGGCAAGTTGAATATTCATAACACATTTATAAGCACTGTATTATATTTGCATGTTTTTTTAATGCTCGAGGATTTATGCCTTAATATTAAAAAAAGACAGGTAATATTATATTTTATAATTAACAATACCGGTAGAATTTGTCATTAACCATGTGATCTAAAAATTGTGGTATACATATGTTCTGTAAGTACATCCCTAAAGCGGAAAAGTTGGGATAGTGTGTAAAAATTTAAATAAAAACTGAAAACATATATTTATAAACAATCTTTGATCTGTGTTACACTCAAAACAATACATGACCATATTATTTTATATTTTACCTCTTGAATTTTATAAAATTTTTTCCTAGATTTTTGTTTGCCTGCCTTTAGCCTTAATTAGAACATGTACTTGTCATGGCATTGTTACTTAAGTTGGTACAATCGAGGCTCAGCAACATTATGTGGCATTAAAAAGTCAGCTGATGACCTGAATGTACTGAATGAGAAGTTTATCACATCAATGGACTTTTTCCTTCACTGATTTGCGCACATATTTAACTGGGGCTCAGATAATGAAAGTGTGGATCAGGGTGCATGAGGAATCACTTTCACACATGAACTGGTACCACAGAGTCCTGATCTTAACCCTATTAAGTCTATGGAATGTGCTGGAGAAGACTTTATGAAGTGGTTTGATTCCCGTCATCAGTTCAAGATGTCAGTGAAAAGTTAACCCAATTCTGGATGGAAATAAATTTTGTCATTCACTCACTCATTTGCTTTTATCCTACTAGGGTCATGGGGAGGCTGAAGCCTATCTCAGCCTACACTGGACAAAGGCAGGGTACACCCTGAAATGGTCACCAGACCATCGCAGGGCCAACAGAAAAACAACCATTTATACTTGCATCCACACCTAGGGGCAATTTGGAGAATAGGAGAAAGGATTTGTATGTTCTTAAACTGTAGATTTAAACCACTATGAAGCCCACAAATATGGCAATAATAATTTTTAGATCATTAAACTAAATTAATAATCAATCCCACATTTATAAAATTCCTACTAAGCATTATTGTGTAACTCCTACAACATCATTATGTAAGAAACCCATTAGTCAGCTAAATGAACTGCCATGAAATTGATACTTTACAGGCTGTATTTAAAAAGTATATATAAATGTGCTGCTACCATATATAAAGTAAGCAGTTTTAGGATCAGAATAAAAAAACAAACAAACAGGTGTTTTATTTTAAAACTATAAAAATGATATGCTACGAAGTAATATACTACGAAAAAAATCCCTGCAATATCACCTCACAAGTTTTGGCATAAAGTCTTTTCTTAATCCAACATTATGTCATAAAAGATTTATAAAATGCTTCTGAATGTGTTATGAATACCCAGTAATGTATTACTTTATATTAAGTCCAACCTCAAAGCCAATTACCATATTGTCCAGACAATAAGTCGCTGCAGAGTATAAATTCTGTCCAGTATTAAAAACAAAACAAAAAACAGCAACTATATTTTGCCAATAATTTTAAACATGGATTTAGATATTTTTAATTCCAATCGACTCATTAATATACTAATAATAACTTAAGGCAATTAATAAAATAAATATTTCATCGAATCCCTAAATTGTCTTGATTTTAATGGGACTCTGAAAATAACCTTTATTTACTGTATTACATCCAAAATATATGCATAATTACATAGACTGATTCAGATTGGCCTTTACCAGTCATATTTAATTATACCTTTTAACACTTATACTTTCTTTATGCATTAACACTGTGCAAAATACCGTCTGTTCAGAAGTGATACTCCCCCTTCTTTACTGCCTTACTTTGTAAATTATGCAAATAATAACCAATGAAGCATCCCAAAATCGCATGCTGATTTGAATATGTGTTGTATCTGTATTATATCTGCATGACAAACAAATAGCAAAGTCAGTTTGATTTTGCTACTTTCCTCATCCCCCATGTAAGGTTTTTATATACATTGTACATTTTATATTTATCTGACCTTTGCTCTTTTGTTTTTCTCTTGTTACCTGACAGTTTAATTCTTTACATTGTGGACAGTCGTACTAAGCATTTCACTGCATATTGTACTGTGTATAATTTGTATGTGACAATAAATTTGAATTTGAATTTGAATTTGAATTTGAAGGTATCACAATGTTGGATGCCTGCTAGCCAATCAAAAGTGAGTATAACCCACTGTCTTGCTATAATGTTATTATAATGCGTTAATGAGGTTCCATGCTATAGTTCCTGCATCATGTTAAGGAAGTCATTTTAATTGAGTAGAAATCTGCATATGATTTGTAATTCATATTACATTTTAATTAGTGTATTTAGGTTAAAGACAAATCAACCAATCAAACAAACAACAACTTATTGTCTGGAATTCATGTAAAAAAAAATTCTCTCAGGTAAAATACTGGTTTATCGTTCTATAGTCAGACATTGTAAAGTGATTGAAAAAGAGCGTCCAGTTGCTATTTTCATTCATTACAAAAGTGATACATAATCACATTGGCATCTCTTTCTCCCTCGCATGCTGTATCTAAATGCATGACTGTTCTTGTTCTCTCTTTTTCTCTCTCCTTCACTGTTTCTGACTCGTTCTCACTGACACACAGGCTGCCACCATGTCCGTGCGAGCATTAGACAACAGTGATGGTCCCAGACTGGAGGAGACTGACCTTACTTCCCGAGTCCTTGGGTCCACACTCGCCCTTATCGTACCACCATTTGTTTTTCAGCTTGTCTAAGATGCCTGATTCACTCAGTTTCAAAACGGCAAGGTTTACGGGAGTTCTTCAACCACGCAGGGGAAATAACATAAATAACATCATAGGACATGTTATTTTATGTTATTCATTTACATTAGCTGACACAGCAGTTGCACTGGCAAAGTGATGGAGTGCAGGGTCCCACTGGAGTACATGTCTCTATGCCCCCTCAGTAGGAAGCGTCCAGGCCTGGCACTGGAGCAACAGACATGTGCATGGGACACTGCTCCATCGCTTTGGGCAACGGGCACATACTGCCACAGCCTGGTTCTTATAAAAAAATCTTGGGACACAGTTACTGTTAATCCACAACTATTGGCAAATAACAGCAGTGAAACATGTGTATGATATTTTTTGTTCTTCAAACTTGTGAGAATATATTTTAAATCAATACTGTCTTTCAATAAAATGTGTGCACACAATACAAATGCTTATATATATATATATATATATGGAAATTTATAAAATGCATTGGAAATAACCAATATTTTTCCAAATGGTCTTCTTAGGTTTTAGAATATAAATAAAATCTAAAGTATCTTTGAAATAAAATTATTATTAAAGGTCTAGAAACATTTAAAATAAAACTGCAAATATTAATTTGATTGTTTTGGACAGTATCTTATTGAACACAGGTATTGGGGTCTAATTAAAGGTCCACTATTTAAACTATATTTTAATCAATCAGTGTTTAGAAACATGCTAACAGTTATTTTTGCTTATGTTTGAATTCACTATTTAAAACTGATTAAACAATTTAAAATATGTCAATGCCCTTGAATTTATTTGACACTGAAGCAAATTAATATATGTGTTTATTTATTTGTAACATCACTTATGGTGCATTCATGCTAAGGTTCATGGTTTGATAATGCAAACTACTGTAGTAAATGTACAAAGCTAATTTAAAGCAATACCAGAATTTTTTCTGACTTTCCCCATTGCTAGCTTTTAAACAAGTAACAGAAAAAGAATGGACTCCATATAACTGATTATATCTAGTTCTTATAATTATCCTGCTTTTCTTGCTGTTCTGTGTAAGCCTAGAAAAATATGATAAAAATCTAGTCATTGACAAGAAATTAATTTTAAATGGCCACTATAGTTTTTCAAGTATTGTATATTGTATTGTAGTCTTAGACGTATTGTACTGTATTCTTCTCAATTTGAAAGCACCCGGGCCAATGTTTTCAGGAATTGTGCCCAAAGGCGTCTTGGAAGCTGAAAGCTGTTAAATATTCGTGAAGTGGTCATGGTGCGGCATCTAAGCTCTTCACAATGACAAAGCTTTGACTAGTTTCCTGTGCCAGCGAAAAACATGTCTGCTGAAGTTCCTGTTAAAATTGGCTGAATGGCTCCTGCATTATTCATCCTAAAAGATGGATGTCTCTTCTACCAGAGAATAGGCATGACAAAAGAAAGCCGATAACATTTTTTATGTGATAAAAATGCAGAAGAAACAGAAAGCACAGTATATCCCTTTTAAATACAAAGCATGTAAGCCCTCAAAGTCCCAGCTGAAAGCAAATATTTGTGCTCTGACAGTAACTGTTTTCCTTCGTGTCTCATTACAAGCTGAATAATGATGTGATGCACAGATGTGAGTGTCTGTAATGTGGCCCCGGCAGATGCGCCCGTTGCTGAGGAATCTTTTTACCCGCATTTGGCGACATAGTGGCTAACCTTCTCACCACCTCCTCCGCTGCCACACTCTCCTTTGTCGTACCACCACTTGTTTTTCAATTTGTCCAACAGGCCTTGTTCATTCAGTTTTAAAACTGCCAGGTTAACTGCACTTCTTGAAACGATAAAACATATTTCATCAGAGTGAGCAGTATCCAATCAGAGGAAAGAAAAAAGCAGTTACAGGGGTGGAAAGTTTTAGTCCCAGTTCCCCCTATCCCTTACATGAATCACATTAATGCAATGGACAAACCTCTCTTAAGCAAACAAACAAACAAACATAAATAAATTTCGACCAAGATCACATCTCTGAGGTACACCCCACCTGTAGTACTTGTCTGAGAAGCCAAACAGGAAATGATGCTATTACCATCATCACTATTTTATGGTTCCAGGGCAGAGAAATCATTAAGCATCATTTGCATAGGGAATTTAAGTTAAATTTTTTTTTGGTCTAAATAGCTATGACTCCAGTATATTCTTTACACTATAGTTTCCTGGTCAACCTTATATTAGGTGAGACAGTAAAATATAAAGCCAAGTTTATTTATCAGGCAGTTAATCATTATTTGTACATTTTCTTTTCCACAACCAATCTACTATACGGTCAACAATTCTTTTCCTCCTTTAAAAAAAATTGTAGCTTTTTAAAAATTGTTTTAGTCCAGCTGTAATGAAACAATTGTTCACATAGTTACTGCTGAACTCCAACACATGATTAGTTGCTCATGGTGTTGCTTTTCCTTCCACAGCAAGTGCAATTTTATATCAATGAAATCAATAAAAAATTTAAGCATTTTCTTTAATAAAACCAGAAATATGTTCAATTATGGCATGCCTCTTCAAATCCAATTTTCTATAAACAATGATGAGATAGGTCTCATAGGCGAGGTGGACTGAGAGATGAGATTTATGACCAAACATTGGAGCTTTGCTTTAAAACTTTCCCATGTTTTGATGTAAATTACACATGCCTCATTTGTTTCTGACAAGAACAACAAAGCACCACTAATATAAAAGAACTGGGAAAATCGATATCTCTACTAGCCCAACTCTCTCTTATTCCTTTACCCTTCCCCCATCTTCCGCTCTCTCTCATGTGTCCTCATTAGTCAATATTGCTTTGAGATACACAGAGGACCTTCGCAGTATTGAAAACCTGTTTTTGTCCCCCTGGGCTGTCTGCAGATGAACTAAACATCTTGAGAAGTGCTGATTAAGCGTGATACCTTGCTCGACATGAGATTTCGAGCAATAAGTCAATGCCCTTGGTGTCTATTAGCGCTGATATAAAGAGCGAGGTAAAGCATGCATAAATCAGCATATACATAATCTAAATTAATGCCTTAGATTCAGGTTTCATCCTCATCACTCACTCATTTGCCAAACCGCTTAATCCTGCTTCAGGTTATTTTCTAAAATTTATTTATCAGATTGTGGCTTTCATTAAAGTAACTGTGGATGTTCCAACTTCTAGAGAATTTTCTCTCTTAAACAAAAAAAAAAATTTGCATTTAACTTATCCGCAGAACATTCAGTGCGTTGAATATTAACATTCACGTGTACATGTGCATTGCACAGGAACCTAAAAAACAGGACAATATAGTAACGCTGGGATTTTAAAAAACAAAATGCCAAATTTCTCAGTATTCTAATGAGTTTATTGGAGAAAAACTATCAACATTTTGAAAACTACCACATTAAACTAGAAAGCCGAAGTTTTAGCAAATAAGTGTATTCCAACCATCCATCCACCTATCCATTTGCCAAACCACTTAATCCTACTAGGGTTAGGGGAAGGCTGGAGCCTATCTCAGGCATCCCTGGGCAAAAGGCAGGGTACACCCTGAACAGCTCACCAATTCATCGCAGGGCTAACCCTAAAAAAACCATTCACACACACATATTCCTTTGGCCAATTTGGAACAACCAATTAGCCTAATGAACATGTTTTTTAAATATAGAAGAAAACCGGAGTACCCAGAGGAAACCAATACAACATGCAAATGCTCAAACCCAGACTTGAACCCAGGACCCATCATAAAAAACAGAAACTTTACTCACGAATGCACAATTCTCAGTGTGTACAAAGAATGTACAATTATTTGTTACATTCATTCATCTTATTCAAAAATCTTAGTAGTAGAGTTTAACCTGGTTAATCATTTGTTTAAGATTGACTCATACAGAGTGTTCAATTAGTCAACGTTTGCTTTAACACTGACACTTAAAGTATAAAAGGTGCTGCAAATTAGCAGAATGTAAACTGTGAGATTGGGTTGCTTCTGGATTTTAGGGCCACATGTTAATTTCACATTATCATGCGGAACAGGTGAGTTAAGTTATGGCATGTTCACTTAGCGTTTCCAAAGACAACGCAGTACAGCATGGTACAGCCCCAAATTAGGCAAATCTATTCTGTCATTATTTTCATTGCTAAGTGAGCTTCTATATTGTGGAAAGTGCTGAAATTGGTTACTGTTTTTGACTGGTCACACAAAAAAGTGTAGATACTTGAATCGCTGAACTCTATTTACAACTGGAGGCCCTATGATAGTTTAGGAGCATGTAGGACATTTAAGCCACGTGGTCGTCATGGTACTCTCTTGTACTGTAACTGTCAAACCATACCTAGCAAAGATAACTGTGAAAACTAAGATATCACGTACTAGCTCAGTGGCTAAAAAAACTACTGACAATATTGAATCCATGCAACACACCGTATTTATCCTTATTATCCACACCATATTTGTTCGACCTACCAATGTACTTCACAAACATAAGCTGTCAAGATGCAAATATAAGGAAAGGTAAAGTCTTTATTCATCAGTATTACATGATTAAAAAGACACTGGTTGTTCACACAAACTTTTAAAAAATCTCTTTTGCCAGTGATTCAAATAAATAATAATAAATACCTTTATTCAAATAGATTACATTCTTAATACTGCATTAATATGCTTAATACGCATTTCAGACACATAAAAAATTAGGTTTTTTTTTTAATTACATTTTTTTTATTCCTTTGGCAACTGACAGTTGATAGGGAGTACCAATCAACATATACGAGCTAAGGAACCCTCCAGTTCTATATAAAGCTCAGTGATCTGAATCAATCACCTGCCATAAAAAGCAGCCAGCTACTAGCCCTCAACATTTGTCCTATTCCTTCTCATCTACTTTCTGCCTCTACACATAAAATTAAATCATAAGCAAAAGGAAAATTTTGTGTGATATTTAACAATATGTATTGTGTGGTTGAAAGGGTTTTTTTAGCTGGTAATTATCTGTCTCCATAGCACACCTACACAGATATATAACACATCTGCTTGCTGTTTGATTGTTTGATTAGCTAACTGTGTAGGCTTGATATCATGCAGCCTTTTATGCTGATGTAAATGATTCTAAATCCAGAGGGAGGTATGACCTGCTCAAGGACCAGCGTCCAGTGGAAATGTGATATTACATTTATGGCATTAAGCAGACACCCTTATCCAGAGCGACTTACATTTTTAAACAACTGAGCAGTTGAAGGTTAAGGGCTTTGCTCAAGGGCTCAAAAGTGGCAGTTTGGTGGTACTGGGGTTTGATCCTCCAACCTTTGGATGAGTAACACAGACTTAACCACTGAGCCATTAAACTAACTGTCCATGCACACACACTATACTTCCAAAATACACACAGTACTGTTTAGCTAACAGACCTTGTTAACATGGTAGTTTGTCTATGTCAGTTTCAAGTAGAGGCTTAGCAAATTTTCCAGAATCCAGAAGCATCATTGCAATATTTCCACAGTTAGCTAATATAACTCGCTGTTGTTTACTTGAGTTAGCTAGATAGCAACGCCTTTACCTTTTCAAGCAGCAATTAGCATAGATTTGTTGCTTATAACAAAATAAGCCAATTATGGTCATCCTTACAATGATACACATTGAAAAGCCCTCTATATAATTTTGAGCTAAATAATGCTTGGGAAACAGTTTGTGCTTACACTAGGCAGATGAAAAAAAGATTTTTGGTCTGATGGTCACATTGATTCAAAATAAATCGACTATATAAGCTTAAATATAAAAAATTATAAAAATAAAGTAAATTACAAGCTGAAAAATTATTTTAAAAAAATGAGTAAGAGAGGTTTATCCTGAATGCAACACTCATAAAGAAAGGCCACTGGAGCAAAGACAGAGGCGAGATGGGGAAAGAATGCAGCAAAGCCCATCGGAGCTGAGGAATGAACAGACAGAACAGCGTTAAAAAGCGTTGGAGAATTCGAAGCCCAGGAAAAGCCTCAGAAAAGCATGCTCTGACACTGCACTCCTGTCTGTGGGAGGATCACACGCAGGAGAAGTGACAGGCAGACAACAGTAACTCCAAAGAAATGTCTGACCCAGGAAGCTACAGTCGTCTGTAAGTGACTCTCCTCACCGAGTGTTCAACTTCCTGAACAGACTGAATGTGGGAGTTTACAGACTGAACAGGATTAATTAGTCACACTCGGTTTGGTTGGGATTTTTGCTGTAAATCTTTTGCTGTACATGCCCACACATACATATCTGAACATTCACATGCAGGAGTAGATTTCCTTTCTGTCAGTCTGTAAATTCCATCATATTTCCGTTCTGTCAGTCTGTAAATTCACTGTGGATGAAAAATAATTGTGCTTCTGTCGTAAACATGAAGCTAATATTTGTCTTTATTTAAATAAAAAAGCCAACCACATTTATAGGAGAGGACTGATTGCCCCCCTATGTAGTCCTCCCTGCTGAGCTGTTCCCCTTGACTTATTCTTATTGCTAACTTCATACATCTATTTATAGTACTGTGGTGTTGAGTTCTTGAACCTTATTGGTCAGAAGCTATGGATTCATCACAGGTTTATATTAACATGCTAATAATGCTATTAACATTTATATTATATAAATGTATTAATGTTTTCTTTAACATGCTTGTTTAATATGCTCTAATGCCAGTTGCTGTTTAACAAAGAAAATCACTGATATAATGAGGTTTTCTGTAAGGTGGTGTTTATTTTACACTTTTTGCAAGGAGTCTCCATTTTCTGCCTCTTCAGGATGAAGTGTAGGGGTTTTTTTCAGAATTTGGTTGTTTTTTGGTCTTTCAAGAGAAAGTGACAGGATACAGCAGGGGACTTTCTTATAGAAGTAGAAATAAATACATTACAGGACCAACTGAAAGGTGAAAACACACATCATTCTACCATTAAATTATTTTTCTAAAGCACAATCTTCTAAAGTGCTTTATACTTCAGTTGTTGAATAATTATTAGTATATATTGCACGGGAATAGTACAATATGGTTGGTCTACTATACTGGGATTTAAAATAAATCCTTATTCTGAGTGGATAATTACATGAATCAAAACAATGGACACACAGTTTGTCTAGGCCACTTGGGGCATGTGGGGGTTATCATTATCATGATTTAAACTGAAAAATAAAGCTGCTAGGCTTGGGTGCAAACGGGTATGTCATGGATAAAATATGTAAAAACTATAAAGATCTTGTTTTATTATGCTTTTTTGTACTGATGTTCGTATGTAGGATATACTAAAACTGTTATGTGCCTTTGGTTCTGCAGATGTTTCTCTGCAGAGTTTCGTCTCTGGGTCTCTTCAGCAAAATCAACCCCACCTTAAGCTAACTATATTATTTATGATTAAATTCTCCAGTGATAGCTCCTTGGGTCTGGTTAATATGCACAGTGAAGTACTTTTGAAGCATTAATGCCACCAGGTATAGTCAGTTCCAAAATGACTGCCACCCTTGGTAAATAAATATAGGGATAATAAAAACAATTGTATTATGTTAATCTTAAAGTGCAAAATAGGTGAGAAGACTAACCATTAACTAAATTAAATTTTATAAAAGGGGAAATTTTTTTAAATTATTTCTGCCACTTTTTTCTCACGGTCTCAGGGGAAATTGGAGCTAGTCTCTAACACGGAGATGAACAGTCATTCACACTCACATCTATGGTGAATCCACCTGTCTTTGTACTATAGGTGAAAAGCGGAGCACCCAGAGGAAATCCACGTAAGCATGTCGACAAAAACTCTATAAAGAAAGGTCCCAGTCAACTGTGAGGTTTGAACATATAGCCTTTTTGCTGTGAGGCGACAGTGCTAATCACCGTACCGGTGTGCCACCTTATTAAGATATGGGTCACAAATATTGGCACCTTTGTATTGGCTGCTGTGAAAAACCTTACCAACATAACAGCACTAAGTCTACTACTGTAATGCTTAATAAGGCTGGAGGTATCCATATGGGTGGTTTTAGTCAATAGCACAGCATATACAACACCATTACAGAACAGTATCTATTACATCAGGGTGGAACAGCTCATGAGGGGATGACCACACCGTTCTTTCTACCCAGACAGCAGGGCCAATTATGCTCTCTTATCTCTTAGCCTTCTGGCCATGGATGGTAAATTCTATCATTAGTGTGAATGTGAGGCAGTGTCAGACCAGGGTGGGTGTTCACTGGGCTCTTGTCTCAGTCATAAAATCCATATCGCCATCAACATAACACTTCTAGCAATGTCAATTACATATAAACAACATCTGCATGCAACTCAATTACCTGAGTGAAGCTTCTCATAAATCATATGCTATAAAACAAAACAAGCAGTAACTCCACACTAAAATGCTTAAGAATGCAATAAAAGTGAAACAAAACAAAACAAAAATCAAGTAGAGGTAGGCACGCCAGGGAAGGTGGAATACCATAACAACACGTGACATATTGTTATACTACTCCACCCACCTTAACTGTGAGCCCTTGGGCGTAGCCACTCCGTAGCCTTTGGAGTCCAGGTTGCCTCCGACCTTCATGGTATCGCAGGGCTTGCGCTGCTCTGTGTACTCGTTCATGGTGGATTCCAACAGGAAGGCATACTTCCCCTTGGACTTCCTCACCCGAGCCACACCCTCTCCTGTCGTCTTGGTAAACACTGTGGGCTCAGCGGACTTCATGTAGCTCCACATTTTCTCATAAACAGCGATCTTTGATCTCTAGGAGATGGCAGACAGAGGAATGTAAATGTAAGAGGGCACAGCAGATGACAAATTCTAAAATTTTATAAAATTCATACAGAGTAAGAAATATTCCTAGCTATTTAAGGGCAATCATCATAAGCAATAAGTATAACTAGCGATCATCATGCGAGGAAACAAAAGAGGTCTGCCCATCTGCTTTACAAGTAAGTAAGTCCTGGATTCGATTCCTGTACTCAAGCAGTTCTTTGTGCATATTCTCTCTGTGCTTGTGTGGGTTTCCTCCAGGTACTTTGGTTTCCTCCCATAGTCCATAGTGCACATTAGGCCAACTGGCTTCATAATCACAACCGTAATTGACCCTAGATGTGAGTGTGCATGTAAACGTGTTATGTGTGTTGCCCTGCAGTGGTCCCAACCTTGACCCTGTATTGGCTGTGATAGGCACTAGCATTCCTGAGACCCTAGTAGGATTAAGTGGTTTTGCAAATAAGTGAGTGAGAATTTGTTCCTCCTAGAAATTCATTGATTCATTTATTTTCTGAACCGCTTAATCCTAAAGAGTCGCGGGGAGGCTGGCGTTCATCTCAGCTGACTCCGGGCGAGGGCAGAGTACACCCTTTACAGCTCACCAGGCCATCGCAGGGCAGAAACATGCTGACGGCTATGCAGCTACTCTTGACGAAAATCAGCAACAGTTCTTTTACATGCCTCTGACCACAGACAGTGAGAATCATGGTCGGCATTTGATAACCCAGTTAGCTGCACTGTACTCCTTGACATTGATTCTAAAATGACAGGCATCCTTAGAATTATGACTTATGTTGGAGTCACTTGTAGGGGATTTTGCATCACTCTACCACGCGGAACATTTTGAGCTTGTTTGTAGTAGGTTTGTGCATGTGGACTTCGCTCTTCAATTCAGCAGTGCATTTGCAATGCTTTCAAATGGCTTGCACTTGTGGAATTTAACACTTCACAAACGCAAGAATCAAAATTGCACAAGTAAAATAGAGATGTTCAAGCAAATTTTTCTTGCATTACTGTCTTCCTCAGCCTGTGTAAGGAACTATGGGCTTATAGACCCAAATCGCTGGCTGTTTGAGACATGAAATTTATAGCCATAATTTTCCTTAATAGTATTTTTTCCCTATACTGTTCAGGTCAATAGCCTTCAGGCTATCTCGCTTTTTTTCTCCTACTGATTGCAAAAGGATTTCACATACAGTATGTGCAACATCATATTTATAGCTTGTGGTTAAAAGCAACAATAGATTTTCCGCAGACTCAAACTGACTATTTGTTTACAGTGCTTTAAAATACAAGTATACCTTATAATGTTAGTTTTATTACTTAAAAAAGGGAGTTCAAATAAATTTTTTTTACCTCTTGTTTGTGTAGAAATTTGAGTAAAAAAATCATTATACATAAGTTCATTTATTTGCCGAACCACTTAATCCTACTAGGGTCACAGGGAGGCTGGTGCCTATGTCAGCCGACTCTGGATGAAGACTGCTATTTCACCGAGTCCAGCTGGACACGGCCAACACACACAACCATTCACACTTACACCTGAACAGCTCGCCGGACCATCACAAGGCCAACACACCCACATGCACACACAACCATTTACACACACACACACACACACACATACACACACCCAGCGGCAATTTGGAACAACCAATTAGCCTAATGTGCATGCATTTGGACTGTGGGAGGAAACTTGGCTACCTGGAGGAAACCCACCCAAGCACGATGACAACATGCAAACTATACACAGAAACACCCTCACTGAGCCGGGGACTCTAACCCAGGACCTTCTTTGCTGTGAAATAATGTGGAATAATTAATTATATTTTACATATTGAATTATTTTTATTGTATAATACGCTTATTCTTTTCCAATGATATTTTTTTCTCAATTTTAACTGTCATTTTAGAGGCACTGTGAAAAATACTTCTAATAATTCGCAGAGATTGTAATAAATCACATTTCATAGATGAACCTACAGCTCTGTCTGGAATGGGGACATTTCTTTAAAGCAAAGACCTTATAAATGTGGAAATAAGTGTCCTAGACACATCTGTGTGTTATATAGGTTTACTGAAGTAATGTCATTTATATAGAAAAATTCATAAGGGATGCCATTTATGGACCATTTACTTAAAGCATTATATAATATTATATAATGGTGACTGTTTAATAAACTCAGGCAGTGCTTATGGTTGTGTTAGGAAGGTCATGTTTCCTCTTACATCAATATTAACCCAGTTTACAAACCGTTTTATGTCATCTTCAGAATACAGACATAGTCTTATAACTACGTTGTTCAATATTACGTCTCTTTATCTAATAGCCTTTGTTTACTAGCTAAATAAATTAAGAAGCTCTTCATGATTCAAGTTTGATTAGCCGTTTTTTGTGTACTCCACTCACCCTAAAAAACTCTTTAGTGGAGCCTGAGTCCAGAGTGCCGTATGCTATGTCTGTTTGCTTGGCCAGGTCTTCGGCACTCTCGATGGGCGACACCATTCTCTCTACGGTGAGGAAGGCAGCCAAGTTAGCCGTGTAGGAGGAGATGATGATTAAGGTGAAGAACCACCAGACACCTCCTACGATACGACCAGACAGAGACCTGTACCGTGGGAGAAAAAAACAAACAAACAAACAAACCAAAAAAAACGAGGAAAGAAGAGGACAAAAGGGAGAACGAGTGATATGAAGAGAGAGGACAAGAGAGAAAAAGAGAAAAAGAAGAAAAATCAGTCAGCGGAGTGTGCCGAGCAGAGATTAGGAAATCTATAATCAAAGCATGATGAGGCCACGGCTTATCCCCTTGGCATGGAACTGAAAATGAAACATGCAATGGACCACCGGAGCGGCACGGTACTGAGAAAGAGAAACACGAGCAGAATACTGAAGAGTAACTGATTTCACTGAGCTTAAGACATGTTCATCCTCACAGAATCAACCCGCAAGCGTTCAATGTATGTGTATCAGATCATCAGGAATCACAATCCTCGCACCGAATTTAGAACCTTGCCTGAGGTCCTTGCTGACAGCCTGCAAAAACGGCTAGTTCAAGGTCTTCTCTTGTGAAAAGAACACGTTGAAGGGATGCCATGGTGACAGATCGGCATTCATGGTGGGCAGAACGGGACGTCACTGACAAGAATTTCCACGGAGGCGGCCTAACACCACTTACATTTACACCTTGAATATAAAAAATCAAAGGGAATACTGTGAGCTTAATTATTTTTAATTCAGAGATTTTCTGAATACAAACTGTAATGATGCAGACAAAACAATAAAAATGTAATTTCCTGAATCATAATCCATAATCAGATGAGCAAATGGTCTGTTCCCACTGTGTTCTAAATAAAAAGAAATGAAAGGGAAAAAAATATGAGAAGTTTAAGACATATTTTTGGTTTTAAAATAATACACCCAAAAATAATAACACTCCTTAGTTCTTCTTTACTTGTTTTTCATTTAGGGGCTAAAATTAATGAAGGATTTTGAATGACCCGGATGTGTATTAGCAAACACTGAGTACTAGCAAAAAGAAGACATTAAAGATCTCTTTGTGCAAGATGTACTGCTAATATAAATGACTACGTGATTTTTTTTAAGAGGATGAGAGTAAAGGAGGAAGATATGAGGGCTGAAATAGCACCAGGATTTTCCAGTTTAAGGCTAGTTTAATGAGCCTAATTTTATTTCTGCCTATGTTGATCCCATTTTTATGAAAGCACCATGGGTTTTTTTAAATTTAGATTTCCTAAGAAAACAGCACAATGTTCCCTAGTAACCAGAAAACTGTCTTATTTGAGACACAGTGTCTGAAATATCAGCAGGATTTTCCAAGTCCTGCAATTTAAAGTTGATTTAAACTATCCAAATATTGCTCTTTTTTTAATACTGTATTAATTCCGCAAGGGAAACCCATCCAAAGTGAGCACACTTTGCCATGAAGGTGTCGTATGGAAAGGTGCGGCTCCACCACACATTTTTCTTGCATGTTCGAACCAGCAACCTTTCGGTCCCAAACCCTCTCTCTAACAATTAGGCCACAGCTACCCCGTAATTCTGCATTGTTGATTATTTTTAAAGAAAAATCATAAATGATAGTTTTATTTAAATGAAAACAAAATATTTTTTTGTATACATTGTAACTGTGTGCATTATAACTCACTTGTCCAGCATAACCCTGTTTATGCTTAATTCTACTGCAGTGCACTGGCCATTTCTTTGAACTGGTCATATTTGTTTTGTGGAACAAGCAGAAAGGTCCAGGAATGCGTGAATAGATACTGAATGGGCGAAGCATAAACACTACATAAAAGAGTCATATCACATCATTCTCTGAAGTGCTTTATTTTTTATTCAGTTTGCACGGAGGCTGGATCCCATCCCATCCAACTCTGGGCGAAGGCGGGGTACACCATTTCAGGGCAGACACACAACTATTCACACACACATTCTCATACCAGAGCATCCAGAGGAACCCTACAAAAAAACAAGAAGAACGTACACAAGTGCGAGGAAACCAACTCCACACAGAAACGATCTCGCTGGGCATAGGCCTCGAACCCATGACCTTCTTGCTGTCCACACCGTACCACCAAGGCGGCACAAATGTGTAAATATTATTTGTAGTGAGGAATATACATATGTGCAAAATATTTTGATTTATTATTAATTAGAATAGCACCTGGCCCCAGTGCAGCTAACTGGGTTATTAAAGCCCAGCCATGTCTCTCACTGATTGTGGTGAGACGCATGTAAAAGAACCACTGCTGTCGTTCATAAAGAGTAGGCCATTGGGTTGCCGTCAGCGTGTTTCTGCCCTGCAATGCACTGGCGAGCTATCCAGGATGTAATTTGCCCTCGCCCAGAGTTGGCTAAGATGGGCGCCAGTCTCCCCCTGACCCTAATTAGGATTAAGCGGTTCAGAAATTGAATGAATGAATGTTGCACCTGGTACAATTATTTTTAACATTTCTATCTGCAGCCCGACTGTGAGAACAGTTGGTATTTGCAGGCTTTTCAAATCCCATATTAAATATGCTATCTTCTGCTAAGCACGTTCCCACATGCAGACACACAGTCCGTCACGGTGACGTCTAAGAGACAGACTGGTCTGAAATCGCAGTAGGCATGACTAATCGATCTGACCCTGTGAGACAAAGTCGGTTTAATAAAAGCCTTAAATGAGTAGACACGATACCAGAGGCTTGAGCTGCACACCACTCTACTGCTCCATCGAACGGCATACGAGATCATTTATAAGGACGAATAATCCAGCGACAAACATACACTTCCTTACATGCCTCCTGTGTCACTGTGTATACTGTAGCTTCTCTGATCACTGCCAAATGGTGAAGGTGTGACTGCCATTGTAGCACACAAAGATACACACATGTCACCATGGCAGGTCAAAGAGCAGAGTCATCAGGGGAAAGCGATATGCATGTTATTGCTATTGAACACTTCTGGCTTTGTAAGCGCACTCAGTACTTCATGTCCTTGCTAGTGTAGTCTTTGATATTATTAGGTCAAATCAGTCAGTTTCCAGGTCATGAAGCGATAGACACTTTTACACATTCAGTCTATTTACTAAATCTAAATATTTCAATTGGTGGAATGATGTTTCGGAGTTGCTGATCAGTAATACTAGTGTAATAAAACGCCAATCCAATAAAACACTTTTATTCTTTTATTTGGTTCAGAATTTATTCATAGTAACCTTTTAAAAGTGAGTACAAAAATCATCAGAGCACAGAAAACAAACAGTCAGAGCTAAAAAAATATTCGGCAATTATTTAAATAGCTACAGTAATTCTGTGTATTGAATTCACTGATTGTTTTCACTGTTTGTTCACCAGAACACATGGCATCGCTACAGCTCTATCCTCTGGTCCTTTTGGCACCGTATAGCAGCTCTGATTTCCAAAAAAATGCTGCAACTCAAAACACATGTATGGTTCACTTCCTGCCATTGCAGCTAGTAATAGAGTTTATTTGGAAGCGGACTGAGACCATGTCATTCATAAGCTTCTGGACCGGTTGTTTGGTGTAGAGTTGAATATGCATGTTGTGTATTCACCTGCCCGATAATACAGCATCATGGTTGTTTGGTGGAGGGAGTAACAAGAGTAAACACTGAATATGTAAAAGAGTGCCACAATTTCAGAGTTAAACTAAAAGTGTGATTTCAGTACTCTTTTAAATGTATGACTTGCCACACTGTATGATTTACGATATCCCTTTAAGAAATATTGGCCAAATTCTATAAAAGACTGCTTGATAGTGTGCTCATTATGTCATCATGCACTGAAGATCCTCTAAAGACAGACCTGTGATTAAAAAAACAAAATGCTGTCATCATCAATAATCAGCACAATCTTCTGAAAATACATCCACATAAATATGAAAAAGAAAAATCTTCATAATAATAATAATAGTAGTAGCATTATGTATAGAGAAAACCTGTTTTAAAAGGCTAGGAAGAGGAGTATGGAGTTGTTAGTGCTAAATATGAAATGTACAATATGAAATGCCTATTCTTCTTAAACCTGAAGTAATACAGTAGATTTATAAAACAATGTACAAAGGGCCAGGCATGTGGGGTGGTAATATTACAGTAATTATCATAAGTGTTTTTGATGAAATACTACATTGGGGCACGATATCCGCGATTTCCACAATTCGAAAAACTGCGGTGCTCTGAGATTTATGAGCTTGCTTGAAGCACGATTTGGGATTAAAAAGGAGGCAGCTCGCATTCAAGAGATGATGGAATCATATTGCGAAGTTCTTAAAGTTCCCCTACGATGGCGCATCACGGTCTGTTAAGGTCCGTTAATGTCTGTTAAGCTCTACTTAGCTTCCCACGTTCAATCACAATTGGCATCAAATCGTAATACATTGTAATATTCGTGGTAAAATTTTTGATAGTCAAAAATTCTGCCACGATCATCACGATTCCACCAAGTTCCGTCATCATGATTCAATCCCATGACCTCCACGCTTATCAAGATTCTCTCCAATCATGGCAATTGTGGACTTTCGTTCCCCAGTGCAATCGCAGGGTATGCCCCTATCAACCACATCGCATAACAGGTATACAACAGGTCCATGACAAAAAAATTAGCAAATTCCTAGCATTGTTGTGGGTCACCCTAAGTGCAACGGAAAATGCCTTTGGTAGACCTTTGTCTTGGAGTTTTGAACATTCTCAACACCAGGTCCCGTTCCTTCATTGGGCTTTCAAATAGCTATGTTGAGTATGGGCATGTCAACCAAGTATCACAGAATTATCATCCAAGGGTTTTCATTCATTTATTTATTTATTTATTGTCTTGTAACAATTCTATTATTTTCATATGAACATCATACCTGACCTATTTTCCTCAAAAAAAGACATTCCTCACAAAGGAAAACACATATTTTATATGTGAACACAACTATCCAGCTGTGAAATCCATCTCCTCCAACCTGCGTCAGTCTCTTCAGTCAAAGCTCTGCTAAATTTGTACCAAAAAAATCCCAGGTTATTTGTGAACGGGTCTTAACTCAAACACTCACTCACTCATTTGCCAAACCGCTTAATCCTATTAGGGACATGGGCTGGAACCTATCTCAGCCAACACTGGGCGAAGGCGCAGTACACCCCTATTACCTTGCCAGACCTCCGCACACAAACACACATCGTCTCACACTCACACCTACAGGCAATTTGAAACAGCCAGTTAGCCTGATGTGCATGTCTTTGGATTGTGAGAGGAAACCCAGTCTAGAATGGGGAGATCAAGCAAACTCCACAGAAAAACGCCTTTGTCAAGCTCAGAACCTTCTTGCTGTGAGGCGGACATGTGAACCACTATGCCACCAAGCTGCTCTTTAGTCAAACAAAAATTGTATTGCACTTTCATGATTTCCCCAATACAATAGACTTTTTATGTTGGCGACTTTTACACAAGCATCATAAAAGCGCTGAGATTTTCGCCCAGAATTTCCAATTTTGCTATAGCTTTGCCATCAGCACTCTTTGTTAATGAAACCTGTAAATTAACCAAATGACTATATTTTCCAAGACCACTGGAAATCATAACCAAGGAATTCTTATATGATGTTACAATTTTTGTCTGTGACACAAAATCAGAAGAGAAATCATACAGCGTAAAAGCCATTTTAAAGCACAAGACCAGTGGAGGCTATTCACCATGAGAGGCTTTTCAGGCAAGTGCTAGCTCTAATCTTTATCTGGGAAACCTTTCCAGTATGAGTACAATTATGAATAAGTATAGAGGCAAAAGAAGAGAATATAGGAAGGGATTGAGGAGAAGTAAGGGAGGCGGGGACCTTGAAACACTGTAGATAAATGAAAGGTCGCTGCCTGTAGCCCCAGTAAGCCTACAGTGCTTTATTTATTCATGGCTTGGTCTCTGCTGGCCTGATTAAGATTTAATACCTGCAAATCAGTTTCTCCACGCATGATACTGAAGCCATGCACCATCGCTCTCCACATTAACGATCTTTAATTTTGCTGGGAGAAATAACAGCAAGCCCTCCTTTTAAAAGCACACAACATTTCTCCAAATATCAGGATTAAGTATATACTACATAGGAATGACACAATCTGATCTAAATCATGGTTCTTATGGTTCAACTATACAGGTATCAACTATAGACATTCATTCATTCATTTTCTGAACCGCTTAATCCTAATTAGGGTCGCAGGGAGGCTGGTGCCCATCTCAGCCGACTCTGGGCGAGGGCGGGGTACACCCTGGACGGCTTGCCAGGCCATCGCAGTCAACTATAGACATCTGATTTTAATGTTTTTCCATTATGTTTCCACAAAGTAATACCAAAGCTCTTAGGCACTGCATGATTTAAAAATATTTAAAAATGAAAAAAAAAAAAGAACCAAAAACATGTTTGGTATTTATTAAAAAAATAATAAAAAAAGGAGACCAATTTAAAATGTTCTAATCTTTGTCTCTCCACTTCTGCCCACTCTATCCTCAGATTCCTCAGATGTTTTTCTGCTCAGCATGTATGTAACTGAGGTAGAGTTAGCTTGAACCAAACTGGCAATTCTCATCTAACATCTCTTAGCAACAAAGATTTGCTGCCTGCAGAACCGTCGACCCATTTTGTGTAAACTGAAGAACCTGATCTCAGGAGATCAGCGGTTTTTAAAATACTCATACCAGCCCCATCTGACACCAACAATCAAGCTACAATCAAAGTAATTAAGATCCTATTTTTCTTTCATCCAGATGTTTACTGCAAATTTTATCTGAAGCTTTTGATCTGTGTCTGCATAATCTTGTGCATTGTGATGCTGACATATGTTTGCCTGATTGGATTTATAAACAAACATATGGGTAAATAACTGACAAATGAACCATCGACATATACGGCTGGAATGATTTGTGCAGGTGTTTTGAATTTTTTTATACTGACTGACACACCCAGTAACCCCTACCCTTCCCTTCCCTTCTCATATTTAACATGCTTTCAAGTGAATAAGCACACTTTCTTTCTGTACTGGTAAAAGAACAATGTTTTTTCTCATTTCAGCACAACACTCAATGTTTAATAATTATTATAAAACAAAATCTATGAATTAACATAAAATAGAATGCATTCTTCTAATATGCTTTATCCTTTATTAGGGTCACAGGGAAGCTGGAGCCCATCCTAAGTGACACTGGACAAAGGCAGGTTAAAAAAAAAGGAAGGAAAAAAAATGTAAAAAATTAAATAAATTATTTTAAAATTAATTTATGAAAGTCTTTTCATAAAAGTAAAATTTCCAAAAATTTTAATCTTAAACAAGCTTAACAACAGCTAATTCCCTTTTTGCTCAAAAGAAAAAGAAAATAAACATTGTAAATAAGCCTTACAATAAATTGAAACATTTTACAATGATAATTAAAAAGGATTAAAATATGCTGGCACTCTATTGTGTCAGTCGCTGCAGAGACAGCATCAGAACAGTCGCCCATGTGGATATTGGACAGATCGTAAAAAGTATTATACACTATCTGATTAGTAATGTTTTAATAACCGTACAACATTTTTTTCCATTGAGACTTGCATTTGCACAGCATTTAACACAGTAATTTATTCCAAACGAATCACTAATCTTGGGGATCTTGGTATTAGTACTTCCCTCCGCAGGTGACCAACAGACCTCAGTATGTTAGGCCAGCCCACAACCGCTCCACCACCATCACATTTAACACTGGCACATCACAGGGCTGTCTGCTGAGCCCGTTTCCTTTACCCCCTTTTCATCCATGACTGCAGGCCTATGTATTGATCCAACCCCATCAAAAATTTTGCATATGACACCATGGTGATTGGACTCAACAGGGGCAATGATGAGTCAGACTACAGGACAGCACTTAGCTGTATGGTGCCCTGACAATGACCTGCTCCTTAACAGTAGGAAAACTAAGGAGCTCATTGTGGACTTCAGTAGGGAGAAGGGATCTCCATGAGAAACATGATCCCATCCATATCAATGACAAGGCTGTTAAACGTGTCTCCAGCTTCAAGTTTCTGGGGACACACATTTCAGAAAACCTGTCCTGGACAAACAATACCTCCGTCTCTACATTTGCCCATCTGTATATTAGTAGAGCACATCTGTATACGTGTTCATATTACATCTGTAAATTTTCTGTATATTAATGCTAACCTAATCCACCTCTTTTTACTGCCCTTATCCCTACATAACTGCATTTAACTCTTCATAATGTATATACTGCGCTTGCTGCTCTTGCACTTCTGATTAGATGCTAATCTGCATTTCATTATCTTGTATTTATACATGTATAATGACAATAAAGTTCAATCTAATCTAATCTAATTTATTTACTTACCAAGGTCTTGTGTTGATGACAGGAGAGTCAATCCACTCCATAAAGTTTTCTTTAGCATATCATAAAGACTATTAATGGGGTGGGCAGTTCACATATGAACAGAATAACCTGGTCATTCAGTACATTGACACTGTCACATAGCATTTCTGCTTCTTAACCTGGTGGGAAAATCTGTATTACCTTCTAAATAGTGCAATTTTACCTGAGTCTAAGCTTGTGTGTCATGACACCAAATCATAGGCCATATTCTGAGTTGAGTCACACTAAAAAAGTGAGGATTTAATTTCAAGATGTATTCAGTGGTATTCAAAATTCAGACCTCGAATGAACCTTGTTTTTCTTGTGTCATTTCAGCTATTTTATATGGTCTCTAATGAGGAGCTGTCTTGTTAAATTAAAGCATGTTTAGCAATTAATGTGACAAGAATATATACATACAGAAATATCGTGGCAATATACAGTATGTATTAGACTCCTACTGAATGCTTATTTCAATGCTTTCCACTAGAGTTTGGAGCATGGCTGTGGAGATTTGAGATTATTAAACCACAAGAGCGTTAGTGATGTCAGGCACTGATGTTGGGCAAGGTCTGGGTCAGTCAGCATTATAATTCATCCCAAAGGTATTTAGTGGGGTTGAGCTCAGAGCTTTTTGCAGGACACTAGAATTCATCCACTATAACACTTTCAAGCATTATATTCACAGACCTTACTTTGAGTTGAGGGGCATTGTAATGCTAGATCAGGTTTGCACTCGGCCTCTTAGGGACTGAGAGTCAGGCATCGATTAACTTTGGCCATAAATTTTATATAATATTTTTGCATTTTATTAATTGCTCCAGGTATAATTTTCTTTTGTTTTTAAGTTAGATTGTATCACTATCCAGATTAAATACTACTACTTATTTAGGTTTATGTGTTTAATTGAGGTAATCTATATGCTGATGAAAAATATCGATCTTTATACTATCCATGGTAATATTATTGTATATCCCAGAAAATCTGAATATGAGTGTTTTAGTAAGTGTACTGACTAAGGCCTGCAATTCTAAGTGCAATGACACTTTTAGGGTGTATATTTTTCCTTTAAGTAGAGCTTACTG
>JAOUQZ010000019.1:15289727-15313107 GCA_028564935.1 Neosilurus hyrtlii
CAAGAGTTATAAGACTTAATAACACATGAATGATCTGACTTTCTAAAACTATGCTGGATAGTCATACTTTTGCATATCGAGAGCTAAATGTCCTCATCTGTAGTGTGATCTCCACCCTCCTTCCTTCTCTCACTCTTAACGCTGGCCTGATGAGTGAATCATATCCTCTCACAAGCATCACAGGCTTCCTCCTGCTCTTTCCCTCCTCTTAGTCCTGCAATCATTTCTCAGTGATTTCCGGAATAAAAGGCGCTATTGAATGGAGGCAGTTACTTACTACAATTACACGATCGACCCTCAAATGCTAAAAAAAGGAGGAAGAAAAAAGAAAAGTCAGAGAATCAGAGCAGTAAAAGAAAAGTTCTTGGTGGAATAGAGAAATTCAGAGATATATAGGGGTAAAAGAAAGGATTCAAATATTCCTCACCATCACATCTACCTATACATTCACTGCCTTATCCACATGTACACACTTGCAGCTGCATTTTCAGTGACTTCACACTGGCTCTATCTGCTACCACACATGCAGGGAAAAAAAGGTAAATTCTCAAGTCAATGAATCCTAAGGTATGCATAGAATGAGGAAAATTTCCCCTGCATGGCAGAAACAGCTTATCCAAAGGCTTTATAGAGAAGAGGTGCAACAATAAAATGCAAAGCACCCCAATCCAAATAACAGTATTAACATAACTCAGTTTGCCATCTTCTGCTGCAATTTCAAACTTGATCCACAGACTTGTTCCACATGTATTATCGATCCTACACTGAGATGGATTCCTACGCTGCCTGTCTGATAACCACTGACCTCTTCCATTACCATGCTAAATAGGACTCGTGTCATTCTCCTGATAGTTGTTCAAAGGACCAAGAGCAATTACTTGTCCTGTACCATTCCTCAAGCTGCATTGGCCAATCTGTGTCCCAAGTCATTATGTGATCTGGGAACTCCTTGTGTTAGAACTCAAACGGCAATCCCCATGCTGTTACATGATCTGGAATCCTTGTGGTGTTACTCAAGCTGCATCTGCCACGCATTCATATATTCCTCATATTGGCACCCAATCTGCCACCCATGTCTTAATCTGATCTGTGTGCCATGATGGAACTCATTTTGTGTTCTGAATTATTACTCAATCTTAATCAAGTATTTATATACAGTCTGCGTCCCTCACGTTGTCATCCCATATGTGCCTCTTGTGTTGTTACCCAATTTGCACATACCATATTTGCAACTCACTTGTGATTAGGTTGTCTGTATACCCATGTTTTTACCTGATCTGAAAGTGTATTTACTGAGTCTTAGCCTCAGACAAAAAGATTTTATGAAGTGTCTGATAGCTTTTGTACATTTTTTTTGGCCACAAACTTCGAAATATTACTGTGTTGCTACCTGTCAGTTACCCTACATCAGTACCCAAGTATCTTAACCGATGTACATCTCCTATGTCAGTACTCAATCTGTAATAACTGTGTCAATAACAATTTTGACGCCTGTGTGATTACCCAATCTACATCCCTTGGGTCTACTACTAATTGCAGAGATGAAATGTTCACTGGACTCCTCTGACAAACTATCCCTCCTAACTGCCTGTAAACACAAACATCTCCGATTGACTTGGCATGGAGTCTGATTTCATGGGATGGGGTTTGAACAATTTTTTTGAACACTAACTCACTCATTAATCAAATCCTACTTAATCCTAAAGGGGTAATGGGGAGGCTGGGACTCAGCCGACACTAGGTGTAGGAGTGGTACACCCTTAGGAGTTCGTCAGACATTTGAAGGGCCAACACACAAACCAGTCACACTCACATCCACATCTAGGGGCAATCCGGCATAGCCTTTGTGAAAGTCGTTGGAATGTAGGAGGAAAGCAGCGTACCCGGAGGAAACCCACACAAGCCTGGGGAGAGCATGCAAACTCCCCAGAGGAATACTCTAACACTGCCCGAGAATCGAACCCAGGACCTTCTTGCTTTGAGACAGATGTACCAACCACAATGCCACTGTGCCACCCTAATTCCGACACAGCACAGCACAATGCATTATTATAGAATGGAATATAATTTATAAAAATAGCTATGGTTGTCTGCTTCTGCAACCAGGAGACACAGCTGATGTCAGACTGGCACATCTCACTCAGGGTTCTATACGTATGTCTATTACTTTAGTTACATTTGCAAAATATGCTACAAGAATTACTGTAATGTCTTGTAATATACAAGTACACTATATGGACAAAAGTTTATGGACACTTGACCATCAGACCCATCTGTAACTTCTTCTCAAAGTTGGTGCCACAGTGCTGAAAGCCCACAGTTGTCCAGAATGTCTTCGTCTGCTGTCGGGTTACCCTTCACTAAAACTAAGAGACTCGAACCTGTTCTAGCATTAATGTTCCCCTCTGCGCACACACAGTGAGCTCCATGAAGACATGCCTCGCCAAGGCTGGAGTGGAGAACGTGAGTCGCTCACACAGAGCACTTACCTCAACCTCACTGAACATGACTGGGATGAACTGAAATGCCAACTGTCCCCAGTGTCCCCACCTGACATCAGAGCTTGACCTTAATAATGTTCTTGTGGATGAATGATCACAAATCCCTACAGCCACACTCCACAATCTACTGGAGAGCCTTCCCAGAAGAGAGAAGTTTATTATAACATTAAAGATCTGGTGTCCAACCATCAAGAAACACATGCGAGTGTTACTGTTACGTGTCCACAAACTTTTGCCTATATAATGTATATAGCCTATAATATCCAACCCCATTAGAAAGTGTACAATAAGATGGTTAATGTTCAAAGTGCAGGAAATATAACAATCAAGTCCTACTTAGTTTAAGTTCAATTTACCGTTCTCTGCACATTTAATGCACATAAGCATCAAAAGGATTTCCTTTGCCCCACGTCTGAGATATTATCAGTATGCAACTAGGAAATGTAGTGCCTTGCAGTGTTATTGCATCAACTACACACAAATCACAGACTTATTTAAAACAAACTTATTTAAGCAGTATTTTAAAAAGGTACTATATTCTGTTTTTCCAGTCTGGTTCATCAGTAATGCGGCTTTTACCATTTTTTTTCTATTTCATGCAACTTTATTCACAGTAATGATTAATCTTATAGACCTAAATGAAATCCTAAATGAGTCTTTTTTCAAAAAATCAAAGTTAGATCAAAACCATAAGCCCCCTATAGCACTGGAGCAGTGTATAGTGTTGAATGTTTGGGCTCTATGGTTCTTCTGTTGTTCTAAGTACCTGCTGTTTTCCACCACGTGTTGCTCTTTTTATTGCTTCTTTGTTCTCCTGGTCCTGACATGTGAGTCAGTTCTTATCTGGTGAGGGGGGACTGAAAAATAAAATCTTTTTTTTTTCTGTCCTTAATTGACAAAAAGGTCTTAAAATGCTCTATCATTGAAGGCAAGGCAGAGAGACTGAAGAAGAAAAAGAGGGGAGAAAGAGAGCAAGAGAGAAACAGTGCGAGAGAGAGACGGAGAGAGAGAGAGAGAGAGAGAGAGAGAGAGAGAGAGAGAGAGAGAGAGAGAGAGAGAGAGAGAGAGAGAGAGAGAGCAAGAGAGCGAGAGAGCTGGCATCAGAGATAGCCACAAAAAGCCTGAGGTCATCTCAGCAGGTGAACAAATTATCCACAAACAAATAACACAAAACAGCCGACTGCCCACAGCAGCACAATAATGAATGTGTGCCATGTAATTCAAAGGCTTTTTTCCCCACAGGACAAATGAGCATGTGAGGACAGTGAGTTACACAACAATAGGTGATGACTCCCATGATCCCTCACCTCTAAATTTACCAGAGATTTGTAAAACACAGTCAGTGTTCACGGTAACACAGCACAAGTGAGACATGTTCAAGACACAAATAATGTACTTGGTATATGCACAAAAACATATATGGACAAACACAGCAAAGGATAGGAATGTGATTAGAAAAAAATTAATTGCAGACAATTCCTGAGCATTATTAATTATTGAGTCTTAAATGATGAAAACAATCTGAGAGCAAATTCTACAGTCACACCAGCAGCGGGTTTGTAAAATTTTAATTATCCCTTGAATTGTTTATTTTCCTTTATACTGATTGTGGTTGGTAGTGGGTGTGTCATCTAATATTGGCCAGTATGAAATCCACAAAAATAATGATTCATTAATAGTTGATTCATTTATTTAAATCTACGAGGGTCACACGGAGGCTGGAGCCAATCTCGTCTGAATCTGGGCGAAGGTGGGGTGCACCCTAAATAGCTCAGTAGTCCATCGCAGAGCCAACAAACACACGACAATTCATACTCACACCTAGAGGCAATTGAGAACAGTGAATAAGCTTAATGTGCATGTCTTTGGACTCTGGAAGGAAATCAGAGTACATAGGGGAAACCCATGCAATCACTGGGAGAACATGCAAACTCCACACTGAAATGCCCTCTCCAAGCCTGGAACTCAAACCCAGGAGCCTATTTCTGTGTATAATGATAGCATCACAAACTGGCAGTAGAACATACAGTAAACCCTGGACTTGTTAAAACAACAAATGTCTTTTAGCAAAAGATAAAGAATACGAAAGAGAAATGCTTGTGTATAAATTGTGTCCATGCAATGCATCATTGTCAGCTCTTTCGATGTTCCTAAGTAGAATGTTGAAAAAACAACATCCCTGCTTGATTTTGATTATGTCAAACATATCAAGCCTCGCCAAATGTTTTAGAAGCTTCAAGAAGATAATATATGGAATGTAAAACCATGGAGAATTTCTTAGGAGGAGGAAAATCAAAGCATACTGCAATCCATCAATTTTACTGGCAGTTACCACATTTAAAATTTTACCATGCTTCTAAACTGCACAGAGTTAAAGAATATACAAAGTATTTACTTTGCTTGCCTGCTTTCCATTGCCAATAGGGATGTTAGCTGTCATCGAAAAAAAAATTATATATATATATATATATATATATAGATAGATAGATAGATAGATAGATAGATAGATAGATAGATAGATAGATAGATAGATAGCCATTTTCGTATTTTGCTGCTGGTGTGAATGCAAGGTTATGAATGCTTCCTTCAAGACACATAAAGCCAGCTAGTGCAAAACATCACAGGGCATCTGAACATGTCTGAACAGTGCTAACTGCTTTATTATGTATACATGAGCTAATAGATATATGAGATTGGCTAGCCTCACTCCGATCAACAGGGAAAACTCCCAGCCTTGGAAGGATGTGGGGGGTCACTAGGGTTCGAGCTGAATATTTCACGAATGCAGAAAAATCTCAGACAGTTCCAGCACTCAGAGACCCCTGAATATGTCATTTTGTTAAGATAAGACACATATTGTGCAGAATGACAGTAGCTTCCCTCTCCCCACTGATGCCATGGTAAATCCATTTGCATTAAGACCGGTCTTTGACTGAATACTGATTATGAGTATCTCGGGTCTGGCTCTACTCTTTGCAGATGGCATGCACTTTTCAGGCAAGTTCGGACACCCTTTGGTACATTGCCATGGTAACAACACAGCTGCATGGCTATTTCAAGTGCCTCGTATTACCATATCAATGATCAATGAGACCCTTTCATGAGCTAACTCGAGGTTAAGAGACTAATTCCACTTCTTTCCAATTTTTCAAATCAGTATTCCTTTAAAGAAGTCAGTCGTGCGGCAATCAAGCACAGAGGTGAATGTGTTAATCTCTTACCTTGGTGAAATATCACAGCCCTGCTGCATGAAGGCTCCCAGAGAGAACCAGAGACTGTTGAAGATGCCGAACTCGTTGGGGGGCTGGTCACTGGGCGGACCGTCGGTGCCCTCCTCGGGCTCCTCGGTATGCCACTCGTACGGGCTGAAGCGGCTCACTAGGAAGAGCACCACGCTCACGCCAATGTAGGCGAACACGATGCACATCCAGATCTCGTAGGCCAGTGGGTCCAGGAAGGAGAATACACCAGGCTTGGACTTCTGCGGCTTTTTAATCATGATGGAGATGCCCAAGCTCATGAAAGGCTTTGAGAAGTCAATGACTTCTTCCCGGACCAAGGTAATAGTCAATGGGGCCACAGCGATCTCCGCTTTCTGAAACATGCAGGTACATTCATTAGGACCCTATTAGAAGAACAGCTAAATACAAGACGCATTGCTTGACAGGTACTATAGAAAGTGGTGTAGTTAATTAACGAGCTAATCAGCATGCTTTAAATCTGTGTCAATGTCTTATACACTACATCTACACTGCTTTCACTACACTTCAGCAAAAGCTGAATGATGGTTCATGATTATAGGCAAACAGTCATCCACCACAAGGTCTAAAAGCCAGTGACAATAATGAAGACAAAAACCCTAAAAAAGTGTTTTAGTACATATTTGAAATCAGTGTTTACAGTGGGTTTATTCTCTGTGTGGTCATTCCTATAAAAGTAATGTTTCTATGGAATGCCCACAAATAAATTCGGATCCTGTTTCTTATTTCTATTTTCTCAAGTTACATCTGAGAAACCAGAAAGCTTACAACCATCCATTATATATGAGGAGTCCACTCGCAAAACCTGCTAAGTTAAGTTGGTCAGTTTTTAGGAAAAATCTGATTTTTTTTATAGGCAGAGAAATGATCTTCCATAGATTCCAGTTTTCACTATACTGAAACTATTAGCCTTTCAGACTTGATCCATGAAGAAATTCATTAATCCCTTTAAGATTCCTGAAAAAGAGGCTAAGGAAAACAACTCATTTTTTTTCAAAAACTTGACTTCTGCAAGTGGACTTCTCATATACAGCCTGTCCCTCAGGATCACAGGGGAAGTTGGAGCTTATCCTAGCTGACTTTCGGTGATTCAGGAGATACACCCTGAAGAGATCACCAGTCAATTTCAGGCCTAACACAAACATCCATTTGCACTTACATTCACACCTATGGGCAATATATACTAGAATAGCCAGTAGGCTTTAAACTGGTGGTATACGGTCAACTTGCAATGACAGGACTTGCAATTTTCCATACAATACCATATCTTAACTGTAGTTGCAAGTTGACCCGTGTAATACTGGCTTAATTATGTTTATAGAATTTTTTAATATAGTTTTTACATTTAAAGTTTGTCATCCTGCCCAAAGTTACACATAGTATCATCCACGGGGACATGTTTTTTATAGGCATAGATTTTTTGCATATTGACTGTGTAACACCCAGCTTAATGTGTGACTTTTGACTGAGGAAGGAAACTGGAGTATCACTGGGGTACTGAGTATTGACGGACACCCACACAATCTCGGGGGAGAAAATTCCAGAACGGAAAACATTGTCTGACATTCAAACCCTAACCCTTCTCAATGGAAAATTTCTCCTTACAAAAAGCTTAATCAGCATGGCAGTAGATTAGCGACCTGCCAAGAGTGCAGTCCACATCTCACTCAAAATAAGCTGGGACTGGCTCCAGCCTCCCCATGACCCTGATGGATAAGCGTTATAGATAACCATTTACATTTACAGCATTTGGCAAAATCCTTTATCCAGATGTTATATGTCATTCATAAAACCGAGCAACTGAAGGTGAGGGGCGTTGGTGATACCAAGGATTGAATCGACAACCCTCAGACCATTATCCCAGAACATTAACCACTGAGCCACCACTGCCAATGGATATGGAGATATGCTTTAAAAAACACACTTGTCAATTTGTTTATAGTTAGTCTTGTGGAGTTATGTGAAGTATATGCCATACAAGTCTTTGTGTAAGCTGTAACTACAAAAATAATAACATATTGAATGAATGAGTGCCTTAATCTGAAGCTGTGATTTGTCTTGCAGCTGAAACTGTTTTAACCTGTTGGGCTGATAAAATATGTTAGACAATAATCCCTCCTTCTTTAAAATTCATTTCGCAGTTTCTCTAATTGGACACGGCTTTGCATATAAATGGTGGAAAAACTACAGCACTAAGCTGAGGGGTTTAATTCTGAGCAAAGTGGGATGACCCAATCAATTCAGAGAAATAATCTTATAGCAAAAGAAGGTAAAAAAAAATGTCTGTGGTCTGTGGTCTGAGAGTAAAGCATAAGTTCATGGGAAATCCCAAAACCTGATGAATGACTATGACTTTGCAACACTCTTACACTTGCATGGATTGTGCACAGCTCAAAATTAATCCAAAAAAAAAGAAAAAAAAAAGAAATGAATGATCATCATTACTGGCTAACACCCACGTTTTAAAAATAAAAATGAAAAAGAAACCCTTTGAAGTGATATTTGATACAGTATATTCTCAACAAAAATCAACCATATGACAAGCCTTGCCCTAGCCGAGCGTTAATACACGTCAGCTTGCTAAAGGTTGCTTTTCGGAGGTGGAAGGATTGTCATGCACTTGTACTGTGAGCTAGGCCCCAACTTAAGATTTAGGAAGAAAAGTGCTGACACTTCCTGCCTCAAATCCGCACCATGTCTCTGCCAAAGCCTCTGTAGATAAAGTAAGCATATTATTCTTTATTCGAAGAATGTCACTAAACAGACTGAAGCCTTTTACTGCAAATTACATGGACACTGACTGCCCTTGAACTTAATATTTTAGCCTAAAGTACAAACTTGCAGTTTTTGCAGCATATGGAAATAGATCTAAACCTTCTGAACTCCCCTTGGATCTCACTCAGAGCCTTAAGGATTTAATTCAGCACATCATGAATCTCATGAAATTTAACTACCCGATACAAAAGGAAATCTAATATAGCATTCATCCATATGTAAGCAAGGTTTTTAAGCAATGTTTGTTTACGGCCTTCGGTGAAGGAGAGATACGTAGTTTCTTCTTAATCTCAGCTAACCTTAAGATGTCTTTTGCAGTATTTTTATCACCATTTTAGCAAACCTAACAAAGTGGAACATGTTCCTCAATTCACACACCAGGGCTGTCAAAATAAATCCACCTATCCAATCATGCCATCCCATCTCATAAAAATGTCAGAAAAAGGTCTACTTTTAATAGTTGGGTTGTTTGTTTTTTTTTTTTTTTCAACTGCTTTATATCACGAGTTTAGTAACAGTTTTTAGTTACATGACATGTACTTGTGCTCCTTGAAAACAGAACAAAGAATCTGAATAAATGCATATTATATATGCATATTTAAATTTTTTGTACCCTAGTGCTGTTAGATTCTTAAATATGAGTGAATCTATGGGTGTTGACTAATGTTCTATAAATTATAAATTTGATAAATTATCAACACTGACAGCTGCAAATCACAGCTATACAGTATCACCGTACATTGTAGTATACATATTCTAATAAGTTCTAGTTTTGGTAGAACTTACTAGAATATGCATACAGTAATGTACGGTGATACTGTACATTACGGTATCACCGTACATTACGGTATATTTTTAGTAGAATATGTATACCGTAATGTATGGTGAAACAGTAATGTACAGTATCACCGTAATGTACAGTATCACCGTACATTACGGTATACATATTCTAATAAGTTCTAATAAGTTCTGGTTTTGGTAGATGCTACAATAGTGTTGCAAAAAAGTTTGATGTGTCATTCTTTAATAATAATGTGCTTGTTGGAAATTGCTGTAGTATAAAACACTTGCTTTGACCTCCATAAGGGGTGATCACACTAGAGGTGTCTCAATTCTTATGATCAACATGTTCTCAAATTTGTCTTGCAACATTTGCGGCATCGCATTTTTTTTGCTGCATCACGTGTTTTGAATATCTGCAAATGTCGCAAAATGAGGCTCTGACACAGAGTGCTCTCAAGCTGTTCGCACATGTAGTGAGAAAATCACAAAGTTGTAGTTTTGCAAATCATTCGTTTTTGCAAACATTCAAGGGAAAGAAACAAGTTGGAGACTTCAACGATAAAAGTTTGAGCCTTGCAGGCATCTGCCATATTCCATGTATTTTGTCATCATTCGTATTTTATTTGCATTTTGTTCGCACTAATAACACGTTAGTAAAAATCGTCGGTTCGAGAACAAGCGAACAAAATGTGACTGATTTACAACAGGAGATTCGCTATGTTTTTTTCGCCAAACATCCGCAAAACAATTACTCACAAATCAGTCACAAAATCTCACGCAACATTCTTGCGACTTTCACGTGATATACATATTTAAGCCTCAAAATATTTGCTTGAATATTTTTTGGAGTTGATTAACATTTGACAGCATTTCATTATTAAATCTTTAGAAGTCAGTTTTAGAGTCTCATTCATGATGAGTGCAGACGCATGTCTTACCCCGTACACCAGCTCCCCAACCATGCCATTCCAGATCTTCGTGTCTGGGTCTCGAGCTCCATACTTTCCGTCTGGCACGATAGAGATCTTGTATTTGATGCCAATGTGTTTTGCAATCTCAGATGCGAGATCCACACAGTATCCCTCATACCTGTCATTACCCTCGTACATCTCCCAGTTTTTCTTCAGCATCACATATGGGCCTTCCTGGAAGGAGCAAACCACATATGAGGTTCAAACTGGCAACCTGTCAAAAAAAACTTCAGCCAACCCAAGCAAGTGTCTGATATGTGGATTGTGGAACATTTATCTCTGATTAGTCTGCAAAGAAAAAATAAACACTACGCACAGAAATAATTCACATTTAATACGTATCGCCATAGTAAAATTAAACATTACGCAAAGGAATACATCATTAACACACTAACAGAATTCCATTTCTGATACTCATATTACTGTACTGTAAAACATTAATTACATTTAGTATTTCATCACTAGGTAATAAACATCATTACAAAATAAAATTACTTTTATGCAACACATTATTGAGATGAGAATATGATCAATGAATGCTTTCCACGGCTCTCAATTAATAACCTTATAACCAGGGCTAAATAATGTACAAGGTCAGGCAGATGCCTTTATGACCATTATTAACCATAATAAGGCAAAGTAATACAGCAAGCTGTAAACAGAAGAAAATCTTCAACTCAGACTGACTTACAAACCAAAATATAAGACTTTAAACACTATTAGAATCTAGTTTCAGTTAAAAAAAAGCATTTATCATTATTATTATTATTATTATTATTATTATTTTATTTTTAGGGCTTTATATGCAGTACTACAGTATGGTATGTTACATAATCCAAAACTGCTTACATGATCATAACACAGACATAATTACCCTTATACCAATTATAAACAATAATAATAACAAACATTACAATTAATCTAAGAAGAAAAACCAAAAACAAAATAATTTTCTAGAGATTAGAGAAAAGTTTAATAATGCAACAAAACACCACCATGCTTTATTAGAATTGGAAAATTACAAATCACCAAGTTTATAAAAATTCATGAAATCCACATCTTGCCAAGTGAGACACATTTCCATAAACACTCTGAAAAACCTGCCTCTCTTCTCTGAGATGTTTTCCAAGCCATATGGCTGGAACAGAACCATGAAAGGCATAAAGCCCAGCAGGGCAAATCAAGAACGCACCCCCCAGCAAACAGAGAGTTCTTCATTAATTTTAGACTGATGATTCATTTCATCTTAGGCTTTTTCTTTTTTCTTTTGATGTAAGAGGATGTTGCATATGCAGCATATTTGGGCACTTTATATTAGTAGTTTCTGTACTTTTAGTGTTATTCTTGGACAGCTATTATCTGTCTGACTGAGTGCAAAGACAACTTTTGGGAATTTTAGACCTTCATGGGAAATGTACAATTTCAGCATGGAGTTTAAATGTCTTTTGTTGTTGTTGTTGTTGTCTTAATATGTGCTTCACTTAGATAACACAAGTGCATATTTAGGGGTCAGATCAAAGCTGATCAAGCGTAATTTAACATAAATCCATACAAAGTACTTAAGTCGAAAAAAGTGCACAGCTGCGGGGTTTCAGTCTAAGATGATTCTCCCTTAGACTGTAAGTCTAGGCCTTAACACACAGAGAGCAGAGGTATGCGTTTCATGTGCAGTAAAGCCAAAGTCAGAACATCTCTTATGCAAATAATCACAACATGGTGAAACCCCATATTGCTTTTTAATTTATTAACTGGCCTTCTTTCCAGATTATTACACATGTACAAATAAACTTTATCCTATGTCCAAAGTTTGGTGCAGAATACAACCACAACAACAACAACAACAACAACAACAACAACAATAATAATAATAGTAATAATTCCCAGTGCTGCTAACTTTGTTATCAAATGCTGGCCATGTCTCTCACTGTCTATGGTGGGAGGCATGTAAAAAAACCATTGCTGATTTTCGTCAAGAGTAGGCTGCATAGCGGTCAACGTGTTTCTGCCCTGTGATGGCCTGGCAAGCTGTCCAGGGTGTACTCTGCCCTCGCCCAGAGTTGGCTGAGATGGGCGCCAGCCTCCCCCGTGACCCCGTAATTAGGAATAAGCGGTTCAGAAAATGAATGAATGAATAGTAATAATTATAATAATAATAATGGACGGCATAAGGCCTGGGTTCGTTTCCTGGGCTCGGGTGTTTCTGTGCAAAGTTTCTCACCAGACCATTTCAGGGCAACACACACACAACCACTCACACTCACAGCCACACCTAGGGGCAATTTGGAATTTGAAGTGTGAATAGTGTGTATGTTGGTCCTGCAAAGGACTGGCAAGCTGATCAAGGTGTAGCCCGCCTTCATTCAGAGTCAGCTGAGATAGTCTCCAGGCTTTCCGTGTTTTTAGTAGGATTAAGCAATTAAGCAAATAAATGAATGAATGAATGCCCTCATTCATAAATCCACCTGTACTTCCACTTTGGGTTCAGGTGCACAAGCAAAACTGTTAACAGTTAACTGTTAAGCATTTGAATTAAATGTGTGTACCAAATTACTAAGTGGGAATGCAAGAATTTAGCCCATAAACTTTTTAGTCTAATGAATGACCAGGTTAACTCAATAATGGATATTCCCCCCTCCCCGATCAGCTGGTGTTTGCTGGGGCTGGTATAATAAAAGGATAGACAGTTTATTATTAGTGACGCATAGTGGCACCAAAAAAAAGAAAAATCTTCTGAAAAAAGTTGCTTAAAATTTATTTTCCAATGCAAACTATTTTTTTAAAGAAATAGAGTTAAGTACAAATAGAGGTTTAGAACACTGTGAATTAGAATTGATTGGTAGAATTGGTTTAGAATTGATGGTCGACTGACTGTTGACAAGTGAAATCAATATAGACAATCTTAGTCATTTGGCAAAGTCATTAATTGAAGATTTAACTATGCATGTTAAACCCTTAAAGTACTTGCCTATATGTAATATTTTGCAAATACAGTATAATCTAAAAGAAAAAATTATAATTTTTATAAGTAAAAAATGCAAAAAGAATATTTCACCCCACTGGGAATCCGAGTAGTTTAAGTGGCTAACAATGGCATAGAAAGCAAGTATATTAAAATTTAAGTATTCATAGAAAATACTAGACTTATTAGTCTGTTACTTCTTAGTCACATTGGATGGGTTTGTGTCTAATGATGCAAATATCAGACACTAAGGATGTCCCAAAGATATGTGGCTAATCCCTGCTAAATTGCAAAATAGTTTATTCAAAATGGAATACAAGTTAATCTCTTAAAGTACCAGCTTCCATTAGGAAATATAGGAAATTTATACTTTATTATATTTGTATATACTACATGGGAATGCACACTCTGATTGTCAAAAAGTAGGTTAGAAATCATTATTCCAATAGATAAGTCTACTGCAGACAGTCACACTTTGTCTCGGTGACTTGAAGCAAGCAGTGAAATCATTTCCCGCTTTAAAATGGAAAAATAAACCATAAAATCTTATTTTAATTTGTTATTATTCTGTTTTCTAAAGTATACACTAAAGTAGGGTGAACAGATTAGGGTTAACAGATTGGAACAGGTGTCATTAGCTACGCAGGGCTATTAGCCTGCTCAAATTGCACAGCCCACCTGACCTGCCTCAGTGTCATGGTTAAAATATGTAAATATAAGCCATAGAAATCTTGATTAGTTTCCTTTTCCTGTTTTCCCCATAGCATATACTAAAACACCTTTATGGAGTGCAGTTTGCTTTTGTTTTGTCATGTTGTTTAGGGTTAAAACATAAAAATATAATTATAATTTAAATAATTATTGTTCCTGGGGAAGTGGTGTCCCGGTGATAGGGTGCTGGATTACTAATCCCAAGGTTGGGGTTTCAAACCCCACTGTCAGCGAGTTGTCACTGCTGTCCTCCCAGTGCAGCTAACTGGGTTATCAAAAGCCGGCCATGTCTCTCACTGTCTATGGTGAGAGGGATGTAAAAGAACCATTGCTGACTTTCGTAAAGAGTAGGCTGCATTGCCAACAGCGTGTTTCTGCCCTGTGACGCACAAAAGGGTGTATTTTGCCCTCGCTCAGAGTTGCGACCGTAATTAGGATTAAGCAGTTCAGAAAATGAATGAATGAGAAAATGAACGATGATGAACATCGTTCCTGTTGAGTATATACTAAAATACTTTGAGAGTAAAGAGACACTATTCAACTGACATGCATCCACCATGATTTACAAAATATGTAAAAATAAATAAATAATAAAAATTAATTTTGCTTCTGTCCCTATGAAGTATATCCTAAAACACTTATGCATGTCATACTTGGTGGGTGTTGCTAAATGAAAAATTGTATAAAATAGTGTAATTTTGTAAAATTGTATAAAATTGTATAACTGTTAATTACATATTATATTATTTTTTTTATTATATAAATTATTATTATGTTAAATGATATAATTATATTATATTATTTTATATATAACAGTAATGAATAAAAAGTTAGTGGTAGTTTATAAGTGTAATGATGTCATTTGAAGCAGTGTGAAATGTAATAAAAACTTAGGAATGATTTAATTATATCTAAATAGCTGATATTAAACATGTACTGATCTACCACATCTGGAATAAACAACATTTTTGAGGAACCATTTGACAAATAAAAATGTCTAACAGGAGCCAATCAGAGAAAAAGACTACATGATTCAGGGTGGTTAGTATATTCCCAATGACTATACTAAATGCTAAATGCCCTATGCTAAATACTGAAAACACAAACTGATTATAGGGGAAAATGACCTAACTAATGCCTCTGAATAAATAAAAATAAGTGTTCAGTTTTTCATTAAACAGCAAGAGGCTCACATAATGCATGCTATGGACATTTACAATACATTTACTTTTAACCTATTTGTTTACCCCTAAAACAACACGTCTGCCGATTCATCCCACACACAGATTCCAAATGCATGGATTGTTACTGTTCTTTCGGAGTCCATCCATTTTTTGGTTGCTTAATGAGGGCTGGGCTTTGTCTTTGCCTGTGTTTGTCCATGGCTCAGTTTGTCATCGTGGAGCTCATTTCAGCTGGGGAAGTGCCTGTCAACTGCTCAGCATTATTGCTTTTTTCGCTTCAGATCTGTCTGTGTCTGTCCGTGCCTTAATATAGTGAGGGGGCTCAGTTTTCGGGGTCAGCAGTGTCCTTTCTTCTTTCTGCTCAGTTTCTTAAATAAGGATTCCTCAACATGGGCTGAAAAGAGGAGCATTTGCTTCAGGTGTGACCCTTCCATTCCTTGTTGTATCAACATACTGTAATTCGCCTAGTGTGTACAATCACACTATAAACTATACAATCTATAGACTATAACAAATAGTTACAAAAAATACAAAGAGATTCACTTCATGCAGACTTTGTTCTGTTATCTCCATAAAATTAACAAATTACAAAACAAACAAACAAACAAACAAAAAAAACAGACAGAACAAATCAAAACAGCACATCGTTGGCACCATGTAAGGCAGCCATGACACCTTCTGACACATGACAGTGGCAGATGACATACACAGTCATCTACTATGCTGCTGGAAAAATGTTTTTCAGCAAATGTATGGTAAAAAAAATGTATATTTAAAAGCCAGATCAAAGCACAAAAGGACTGGATTAAGATGGTTTAGAAATCTCTTAAGACAGTGGTATGACTGACAGATCACACACACATACAATATTTCTAATTTAGCACAAACCAAATATCAACATATAAGTGCATCTGAATGCAAGAGACAGAATTGAATGTTCCTTTACACAAGCAGGACACTTCAGGTTGAAGCATTTGGATGAGAGACAAACAGTCTTTTCAAGGCTGACAGCTACTCCTGTGTGTGAAAATCATTTGTCTATGAACTTGTGCAGTTACGGTACTTACCATAATGGTTGTCACGATCACGGTCCTATTCTCCATTCCGGATGTTTCGTTTGGAAGCAAGGCTTGGTCCTGGATCAGAACCAACTTATCAGCATCATTCCAGTAGCCAATCTGAGGATAGAAGAGACATGAGGCCAGAAGTGGCATCGGTGGTATATTGTGTTTACCTCGTGTAAGTATTATAGTCATTTACTACATAGAGTTCACTGTTCAGAGATGTTGTTCTCCTTGGGTTTGAAATTAATCTTTAAAGGGTTAAATTTTTGGGGCAAAGTACAAAATACCCAAATACTGTAATGGAATTCCTGTAACAGGAATGTGACATATGACCAGCTCAGCACTCTTGATTGTCAACATGACACAATGTGAAGTTTATGGGTGTTTGTCCCAGCTATTTTCATCAGGTTCGTGTTCTGGCTCATACACGTACATTGAAATTTCTCTATTAATGCATTTGGTCATGAAGTGGCAATTATATTATGATTTCTTTCAAATTTGCTAAAATATTAAACAAAATCTATATTGTGATCACGGAAACTAACGTAAACAAAGCACACAGATGAACATGTGCTTCCCAAGTTCCAGTTTGTCAGAACATGGGTGCATCCTAATAAGAGAAAATATATAGACATAGGTACAAACATATTGCAAACATTATAGTCTGAAACAAATAACAATATAATATATTACCTAGTACTTTGTTTGACTTGAACAAATGCTAAGGAATGCATAAAATAGATGTTATATAATAGATATTATGTTTTTTGGTCAGTTAAAATAATGAACTGCTGAATAAAATGGGATAGTAAGTAAGGAAGTAGTATACAGTTGGACTGTGGTTTAATCCATATCTTATTATTATGTGGCAGATTGTGAGAGCAGATACACATTACTATTCATCCTAGAAAAATAGGGCTCTTTATTTTTCATCTTTTTCTTTTTATTATTCTTCTTCCGTCGTGCACATGCGCATTGAATATATCAAAACGTGCGTCTCACCTCACTTTGACGCCTTGCCAAGAAGCCATACTATCACATAAAAATTTGGTTGAACTTTCAAAACATAGACACTGTAGTTGACATTTCAATGATCAAAATGGCTTTTTGCTACATTTTATGATACCTTCTAAAGAGAAGATTATCTTGGGAAAAGTTTTATTTAATTTGCTCCTACTCCCATAATTTTCACTGTACACTAATAAATTTTACACCAAAATGGAGGAAAATGGAGGAAAATGTGTACTGGTTCTGACCATGTAATTTTTGAGTCAGCAGACTTGTCTAAGTGAAATGGCAAGCCTCTGACTGACAGCTGTACCGTGAGTTTGTCAATAGAACTTAATACAAAACTTTTTTTTGAAATCATTTAAAATCATTTTGAGGGTCAGGTTTACATCATGACTCTTTGAATATTTTTAATACAGCAAAATAATTTAAATTCTTGGCTCTCAAACACTATCAACCTCATTGCAATAGGAAATACAGTTTACAAATTAGAAGTCCAAAAGTGAGATGTGCACCATTGGCTTTTTTACTCAAAAATGTATATGTAACTGTCACTAGCTGCCAGCTTAATCTCTATGGCAATGACCAGCTGTGTCATGCACCTCATGCACACACCTGCAGCACGTTAAAACCCAAAAACAAGTTATGCACACACATTGCCTCTCTGTTTGGTTCCAGACAGGCAGATGAAATATGTAATAGAATAAATCATAAACATGAACTGATATGTATGTATATCTAAATATGTGTAGAGCCGGGCTATTCAGTTGGTGCTTTGAGTTGGCGACTCTACTCCTTTTAAAGTAAGTAAGTAAGTAAGTAAGTAAATAAATAAATAAATAAATGGGTATTTAAAAAAATTCTTGAGTTAATATTTTTTGTATGGTTCTGTGTCACAAATGTTTCACATTTCACAATCATTTGATTTAGATATATCACGTGTACACAAATGAGCAATTGGGGGTTAAGGGCCTTGATCAAGGGCCCAACAGTTTCAGCTTTTGGTGCTGAGACTTGAACCACTGTGCCACCACTGACCTAGTAGTAAACTGACTGGTTTGATAAAAAAAGAAAAATGTAAAAATAATTTAATTAGGATGATGAATATTTTGCTAAGCAAATGTTCAGCTTTTAAACGAAAAAGTTTTTGTTGGATCTGTTATTTATTTATTTAGTGTATCGAATATTTATTTATTTATTTATTCGTTCATTCATTCATTCATTTATTTATTTAAACTACAAAGTGAAAGAGCTGAATGAACATCCTCAAGGTGCGGTGATTCCACAATTTTTGCCAGGGATTGTATAAAGCTGTTTGGATTGGATTGGTTTTCAGACCACCACACACACACGCCACACACACACACAGATTGTGAACCAAACCATGTTTGTCATGCCTCCCTTTGTCACATTATAATATAATAGTGGTTACAGTTACAGTTAACATTTAATTTGATTCTTTTATCACCACCTGTTTTGCCACAGCTTCTTAGAAACCCCTGTAAACTATAAATTTTTCTGTGTTCTACAGTTGAGCATGCCAGTTTTCATGTATTTTCTGCCAGCAGTTGCAGCCACATCTCAAAATTTCTACAGGATTTTTTCTAGTTGCTATTCAAATTGTTTTGTGTTTTTTTCTTTTAACTGTCTCTTGAGTGATTGATGCTGAGTCATACAACCTTCTCCACAGGGACACGTGGAAATGTCAATTTTGATTTCTAGTTGCCTATAATAGCTTTCACTGCTATGTGTTAAGCTGAAACCTAAAAGCTGGATGTTAGATGGATGTACTAGAGTTTAATCCTTCAACTACACTCCTAAATTCCTTTAACACAAAGCTGCTGCTATTTTAGTCTGTATTTACTGAACGTGTGATGTCAAAAATGATCAGAAATTATTCTAAGTGATGGTTAATGAATTTTCAACCAATAATAATCAGTATATGCAAACTTGAAACAGTCATAATTCAAGCATGAAGCATTATTTGTGCATGTGTGTAATTTATGTTTTGTGCTTGTTCTTGCAATGTACTGAACAACATGACCGTGCATCTGAACACAGCTACCTTGTGTTGAGGTTATTACGTCGGAGCATGCTGTGATCTCACTCCAAAGGATGCGACAGGGGGGTTGGTTTGGGTGAACTTGGAAACGATGTCACCTTTTGTTACATCATGCCGAATGATGATGGATGAATGTGGGTGAGGGGCAGGCTTAAATGCTGTGCCTCCCATGTCCATACAGGAGCCAGAGGAGTGAGAGGAGCCTGCAGCATCCTCTCAGCTGGCTGATTGATGCTCCCGAAAGGCTCGCAATGCACTCTTCCCCTCTCTGCCCTGCCTCCCTCTATCTCTCTCCATCACTCTTCCCCAGACTGAAATCTCTGCACAGCAAAGCCAGAAGCCACCACGCACCATAAAACACGGTGCAACCACTGAGCCTCCACAGGACACAGAACAGGTGCGTGACAGGAAGCTTTATAGTACCTACTAAAGAGCTGCATGGAAATGGGAACTGCTGGAACACAACAGAGTTCCAAGTTTGTCTGCTGGAATGGAAGCAAGATTAAACATATTTCCACTGGTTATCGTCCACTGGCATGAGACCATTTGTGGTATTCTCTTAGACAGGAGTGGTAATAAAATGTGCATCAGCAGTGGAGATAAGATGAGGAAATAACTTGTCATATTTGCCGTAGCTTACAGGAGTACACTGTGTGAGTTAGGAAATAAATTGCCTTATACAGATGAGAATACATAAGCTGATTTATTAGGAAAAAAAAATAGACACATTTAAATGCAGCCTAAAAATTCTCTAATAGTCTGACTGACAGGTTAATTGGAAAAAAAGTGAATAAATGGGATAATAAATGTTTAAAGACTAAAACAATTGAGGCTAACCTACTAGACAATTCACTCTAATAAAACAAGAGAGTAAGTCCATTTAATCATACCTAATTTAATAATTTGCCTACATTTGGGAATGGTTTTGGAGAACTACAGGGATCTTGTGGCTCAGGGATGGAACCAATGATTGTATTTAGTATACAGTGGAAATCATGGCATGATTTCCACTGTAATGGGCTTCCATTATCTGGATCTGGTTGAACAGAACATTGCTATCTGGTCTGAGTATACACAGTAGTTACAGTAGAATAGTGGGTGTGCTATTGAGGTGTATGGGAATGAAGTGTTAATGTGTTTTATATATGTGGTATATATAAGGATGAAGCAGTACATCAGAATGCACATTGAGATGGTGATGGGTCATTAGTAAGGGTGTGAAGCATATGGAAAATGGAGTAAGGATCATGTTGGATAATATGGGGATGGGGTGAAGATAGTGTTAGAGCTGAACATGGCAAAGGGTTTAAAGAACATTGGGAATGGGGTAAGTCTGGTGTTGGTGCAGTGGGGATAAGATTGGAATAAGAGATGACAGAAACAATATGTAGTAAGACATGGTCTGAAACAGCATTAAATCCAGCTTTAGAGATTTAAAATATCTTAACTCTAACAAAATATCCTGTAACTGAATGTGATAGCAGACTGTAGCTGTAAATTTGTAATCCTTGAGGCGATTACAAATTATAAAAATAAAAAAAATCTTCTACAGCCTTGGTGTTTTACAGAGACAGATTTATTGAAGGCAGCACACACGATTTAAATGAGAAAGTTAAGTGTTTCATTTATATAAATTATATGTTACATTATTTAAAGCATTTTAATGAGTCACTGCTAATGTGACTATAAAATGCTTTGCTGTGTAAAAAGATCCATATCTTCAAGTGTGCTGGAGATGCCTGAAGCAGTGCTGGAGACATACGAAGAGGACAATCCACATGAAAAGGAATCATTTGTAATGTTCTTGCTAAATCAACTGCATCAAACAAGTTACGGCAAATTAAAAATGGAGAAAAGAGCCTGAATAAGACTGGAACAGTACTGAACAGATGTAAGCAGACAGCCAAAGGAGACAAATCATGTCAACACTTTCTCACAATCAAACTCATTCACCCGATGTATCTATTTTGTTATTCACTATTTTGTTGCTTTGCAGCCTGAAATTAAAAAAAAATGTCTGCCAGCATTTACTCACTTATACCATTAGAATAGCAATGGATTAATAAATAAACAATCAAACAGTATAACTAAGACAGTTAAAGGATCAGACATTCTAAAAACCTACAAACCTCACAAATCCTACTTAATTAATTCACCTTTTCCTCTGAATGACAAGATAATTGGCTTCACCTGTGGTCAATTGTAATCATTTTGACCACCTTCCGCATTAAAATTGCTAATAATTACGAGTGGCAAGGAACTGTCAAAAGATTTCAGAGATCATATTGTGGCTTTTTTAATCCCTAGGAAGCACAGTAAAATCCATTATTAAGAATTGGTTAACTAGAAGCCTCTAGAAGGAGCCTCTAGAAGGATCAGGGTATCAGTCCAAACTGGATGAAAAAATGACGAGGAAACTCGTCAGAGTTGACAATAGGAGTATGGCAACGTTAAAGAAGTTACAAGAATTTTTGACAAAAAGTGGCCATTGTGTGCATGTGACAACAATATCAAATATGTCCCATTGTATGGGAAGGATTGCAAGAAAACAGTCTCTACTGGGATTTCCCAAAATGCACCTTAAAGATTCTAAGGCAAAATAGAAAGTAGGTGTTACGGTCTGAGGAGTCCACAATTAAAACCAGTTGGCCTCATTGCCAAATGTCATACAGTATATGGCAGAAAATTAATACAGCTTACCATCCGAACAACAAACCTACAGTAATAGATGGAGGTGGGAACATCCTAAAATTGATCTGGCAAAATACCATGAAATTCTTAAGGAAAACCTGCTGCCCTCTGCCATAAAGTTGTCAGTAGGGAAAAGGTGCACGTTCCAACATGACAGTGACCTGAAGTTGACCACTGAGCAGCTGAGGGCGCAAAAGATAAATGTTCTTGCATGGCAAAGACTTAAACCCTCCTGAAAATCTGTGGAATGAATGAACACTGCAGTCCACAAACGCTCATCATCTAATCTGAATGAGTTTGAGCAGTTCTGTAAAGAAAAGTAGGCAGATATTGCACAGTCTAAATGTTGGAATAAAAGCATCAATGTCAAGTTGTTGTGATATATATATATAAAAAGTTGAATGTGAATATTTTGAAAGGATCTGATTCTTTTCTGTACTGCATGCATTTTATATAGTATGGCAGTGTAATGTACTTGAATATTGTACAAGCTAAATAAATTCTTCTCTTTTTGTAAATAGCTGTATATAAAACTTGGGAATGGATATACAAATATGTGGTGTCACACGACAGAGAACACTGCAGATCTTACCCTTCTGGGACCATTGTTTTTTAACTCGAACACGTCCATAGTGTAGTTGACTCTGCGCCCATAGTGGTCAAATTGGACATTTCCTGTTAATCCTTGGAGCCGGACCTGGATTGTGGTGATAAACAATGTAATTACTGCTTATCCAGCTACTGCCTCACACTCCTATTACTCTGCTGCTTCTGCTTGCTCTTCAATTATTCTCTTCTCTAAGCTTAACATGTCGCATTGCACTCTCACTATCACTCTCACCTCAAGTCGTTATCGAACACAACTTCACTTTACTCATCACCTTGTATTTCCACTTTTATAGACCAGCTTAGGTGACTCTCTTCTTTTTTTTTGTTTTTTGTTTTGTTTTTATGAGAATGCCCCTAACCGAAATTCTATGCTTGTGACCTGTAACCTCACCAGATCTTAATCCCCCCCCCAAAATCTTACTAAACATTAATAAATAATATTAATGTGGACCAAATATTTCTTATTAAAGAATGAATTAATTATCTTTATATATTCGACAGACTTTATTTTTTTTTCTTGGCATTGATTATAACTTTATTCCACCAGCCGCTTTACCAAATGGGGCTTGCAAGTTAAGCAGCCTAATATAACAAGTTAATATATAGCTAGCTAGTGTGGCTGGTTAAATTAGCAAGCTCAAATTATCAATTGTAAACTAGTATTAGGAAACTAGTTTAACACACTGCAAATGATGCTAAAAAAATCACCACATGAAAAACCGAAACTTTCTATCTATCTATCTATCTATCTATCTATCTATCTATCTATCTATCTATCTATCTATCTATCTATCTATCTATC
>JAOUQZ010000019.1:15318746-15329358 GCA_028564935.1 Neosilurus hyrtlii
AGAACCCGCTGATAGTGGGGCTTGAACCCCCGACTTTGGGATCAGTAATCCAGCACCTTACCACCAGGCCACCACTGTGCCTCATATTATTATAATTTCCTGCTGAAAATTAAATCGATGGGGCATTCTGGAGAACAAATTTGCTTTCAATGTGTGTCTGGTCCAAGTACTGCTAATAAACTCGGTTTTAATTCACTCTTTTTGGGTAAATAACATTTCCATCATATCTTCCCGCCCCTTCTTTTCCATGCCTCACGGTTCATCTGCTCTTATCTGTTTGAAGGCAGTTCAAAGCTTTGCGAAAAGGTGCAAGAGGTGAAGGATTGCTGGCACAGATTTTTCCCCCCTTTACAAACAAAAACACAAACCCCATGGGGAGACCTCAAGGTGAAAAACATCAGATTGCCAACGGATGTGAGTGAGGCAGATAGTACTGCATGTGAAAGAGAAAGAAGGTGGGGATGAGGAAGGCAGGCGATGTATAGAGATGCTAGCACAGTGCTGCAGTCATGTATTAATTATCAAAGATGACAAGAGTTCATTATGTCCTCCAGGCCAGGAGATGGATGTTACATCATTCCCTTAGATTCTTTCGAGAAGCTTTGGGGAGATGCAGTGGGGAAAGGCAGCCTGCTGTTAGCACCAGGGTGGGGGGTTAAAGAGAAAGCGTTCAGCCCCATTCATCCTGCGGTAATGCCCTCCGTTTCATCTGGACCTCTGCAGTTTGGAGCAGGGTGCAAATTTATCTAAGCCCTTAAAAAGAGGACTGTGCCGGGTGCAGCTGCTGAGGATTCAAATGATGAAGAGGATAGTGCAGACTTAAGGGACTCCGAGAATAGCTGTGGCACCAAAAGAGCTTCAATTAAGTGCTAGGCGAGCAGTGAGTGTGGCTTCGGCTATGCAAATAACACGGCTTTGAACAAACACACAGAGAGACTAGGCAATACCAGATCCATGCTGTTAGTCCTGCAGTCGGTTACAATGTGTATGAATCACAGATTTCTATATCCATATGTGGTCAATCACACACACACACTCACACACATACAGGGAGCGACAATATACTGCTGGCCAAGTGTCCCCCTGTGAGCCATTAAATCCTGTAACCTCTTAAGGACACAGGTCCCAGCCCTTACCAATGGTGAATGCTTCAGAAAAGCTGTCCTTAAGCAACATTTCTCAAGGCCACGGCAAAAGGATTTCTTTCGGCACATCAATCTCACGGCATTCTCTACAGACTGTCATTCTCATCAGCTCCCACGGGGATGCGCAATCATGGTGAACAGCAAAGGACTGAAATGCAGCAGCGGCTTGAGCATCTCTGCCAATGTTACCCAAAGGATGGCTAATGGGAAACTGTTGATGCTGAAATAAGCTTAATCATTGCATATGCTATGGTTTCGTAAGACAGAATAATAAGCTGCATATAGGGCTTCAGTAAAAGTGACAAAACACTGTAGTATTTTAGTTAGTTTAGTGAAAAAGAAAAAATTCAAGGCACTCTTGGCTATTATATAATAAAAACCAGTGTACACTTAGTGTACGGGGCTCCCGAGTGGTGCATCGACAAGATGCGAATCCAGGTTCAAGCACGTAGCCATCCCCAGCCAGGAGTCCAAGGGAGCTAAGTGGCCAAGCTCTCACCATGGTCACCACGGTCTTCCTGTCACTTAAAGTGATCACTAGCGTCTGTGAGCCCATATACACAAGGGGCGGATATCACTTTTACACTGTGTGTGTTAGGCTGCCCCTGAATATGAATGCGCAGCAGTTTGTAAAGATTCAAGCATCATGTATCAGGGAGGTGGCAAGTGCTTAGTGTTGCTACTTCCTAGTTGGTGGTGGTTGTGTGATAGGAAGGTAATACTTTGTGGTCTGAGAATTAACTGAACCTATGTTAATTCTTAGTCCACAACCTGACCGGTGGGACTAATTTAGGGGGAAATCAAGAGGGGGAAAAAAACACTTACTGTACATGTAAAAATGAGTTTAATAGTAACACACACATTTTATTAGTTACTCAGTCCTACATTTCCTAAATAACTGAACATGTCATTTTAAACTTAAAATATTTTATCTAAACAAATACAGTGCTTAATATATTTATGCCACAGTGCTGTTGCTATGGTAATCCTTATTTAGAATGGGAAAACTATGGCAACGCGGAACTAGAAAACTATTCAGTTTAAAAAGCAGTACTTGGATATAACAACACAACAACAACATGATATTATTGATAATATGCTTTATCTCCTAAGATCCAAAATTTAACGTTGTGTATCTTCTTATTTTTCTTCTGTCTCTTACCACTGAAAAATTATTAAATTTGTTGTTTATTCAATTTGTTATTCAAATTTATTCAAATTTTTTCAAACAAGAAGAAGTTTGGCAAAAGAGTAATACCGAATGGCCCTCATATGAGGATCTTACAAGGACATGACACAATGTAGTAGGGATAAAATACGATGCCCTCATATGAGGACAAATCTCTACCTCTACCACATTTTAGGTGTAACTGTTTAATTGTATAGGTAAATTAATTAAGGAATCTACATTTTAGCAGAATCTGATACACTTGAACGATAATGTGAGTGAGCTTACCTTGGGAGGGACATCTGAGCCGGGGTACTCTCTCTGGTCCAGCTTGTTCCAGCGCTGCAGGAGTTTAATCACCATGGGATTGCTGAAGTCCACCAGCTGAAAGCCTGTCACGTTTGCCCCACCATGCATGAAACGCTCCAGATTGATGTCCTTAAAACCCTGTTGCAGTGGACAAAAGAGTGCAGAAGAGAGGGAGAGAAATATTCAAGCTGGTCTTTGATAGGACTGATTTTGTAAACACTCGTCTTCCTGCTTGCCCTTATGAGCCAATCCCAAGCCTGTTCTTTTCTGTCACTGGCACTGCAATCTGGAATATGAATTAGACTTGACATCTTAAAAAAGGAAAAAGATTAAAACAGCCACAGCAGGAAGAAGGAAAAGGAGGAGGATCTGAGTTAGGGAAATACACAGGGAGGAAGAAGAAGGAGAAAGAAAAAAAAATCACTCACCAAATTTGCCATGATGTAATGGTAGCCTTTGACATGCTTTCCAACACTCACAATCTGCAACACAATACATACCGTCGTGACCATTCATTCAACACCTGAACGAAATGCCTGCAGCACCAGCTGAGGGGGGTTGGGGGTGGGGGGCTTGTTCAGACTTTTGCTGTTTCTAATTAACAATAATAGAGACTGGCTTAGCTTATAATGTTCTGGCAGTTCAGAAATATCAAGAAAATATGGCTGATCATATCTCAAAAAAGTATGACGGTGGGGGACATGATTCCAAAAGGCAATCATGTGAAAATCTCTCACAGTATATAGTAAAACATTCTTGCACACTACATCATTGTAAACATTGTAATCATTGTTTTATTTCATATGTAAGATGCAGTTTTTGTACATCTAATATGTTAATCAGCTCATAAAGGAAAATTAAACCCAAACACAGAGGGTGACACTGCACTGTGAAAAGTCATGATTCAAGTGTATAAATATAGTAAGATGGTAAATATAGTTCTAATCTGCATATAAATAATGGTGAAACATACCGTTCATTGTGTAAAACATGTGTTAATGTAACCATGTTTTGTTTTATTCAGAAGATTACCAGTTCATACATGATTTGTTAGTTTAATATCTGTATACTGTTATTGTTGCCATTATCTGAGGAGTGAAGGTTATAATAACAACAACAAATCGAGAATAAATCTGCAATAGGATGTTATATAGTATTATATGATTATACAGTATATGGATGTGATAATCAGATGTCTATACATTTTGCTCATATATTATATACAAATATTTAATATTTATTCCATAACATCAAATCAGATATGAGTTTATAGCCTTGTAAGGTATATGCCAATGGGTTATAAGTAATATCTGATGAGAGTGCACATAACTGTTTTATTCTATCTTCTGGGTTTTAAAAATACAGTACATATATAGCAATATAGTATTTTTAATTATTGTATTCAAGTTATTTCAAAATAATATATATGCTTCTACTATAAAATACTTTGCAGGAAGGCTGGATAGTACAGCGCTAGCCTGTTAGCTGGAGGCCCCTTCCTCACAACAGTCCAGTAAAGTTGTATTTGGTGGAAAAAATTTCCTGGTAAAAATAAAACATTCTTACTACACTCTTACTGAATCCATATGTTGTTGCTTTTCGTGAAATAAGTCTCAAATGAAGAAACTGGCCTTAGTGAAAGAGCATTTTATGTAGCTAGTGGCTTTGCTTGTACTGTTTGATAGCCTTTTGGTGGGGAAAACAATGTATAATTCTTGAAATTTAAAAATATACTGTTAAAAATATACTGTTTCTTTTCACAGAATCATTCTTGAATAAATAGTAAAAATAAATGGTCCGCATTAGCATTTAGCTGAGAAAGAGTCATGGCAGTTTACGGTTCTATTTATTTATTTATTTATTTATTTATTAGTCTTGATATGGCATTCCAGGCCACATGATATGAGTTGATATCCTGGGAGTAGATTAGCCAATCAAAGCGTGCAACTGATAATTCATTCATTTCATTCATTTTCTAAGCCACTTAATCCCAATTAGGGTCACGGGGAGGCTGGCGCCCTTCTCAGCCGACTCTGGGCGAGTGCGGGGTACAGCTTGGACAGCTCGCCACGCCATCGCAGGGCCGCAACTGATAATATCTAGAATAAACATGTCTCCGTCATGAACACTTGCTTAATAGTGTACTTACCTAAGCAAACCATACAGACAGTGGTCAGGAGTTTTAATTAATGTTCACATAACTGATGCTAAACAGGCTGGTGTAAGTATTTTAGAAACAGCTGTTTAACTGGGGTTTTCATGACTGCAGTCTATTAAGGTTGCACTAAATAGTGCAACCACCTAAAAAAAACTCCAACAACCTTGTCATAGGAGAGTGACTGGTTTGAGCTATAAGGAAAACAATGGTAACTCAACTGTCAGCCATGTCATGTTATAGTAACTCCATGAACAGGAATCTGAGGCACAGGTTAATCATAATCATAATCATAGTGGACACAGGTAGGGTACACCTGAAGATAACTTACCAATCAATGTGTATAAAGTACCAAGTAAATGTTTTATTTTGTTAGTGTAATTTTCATTATCATAGGGAACCTCAGAGGTTTCTGCTTTTAATACACTGAACATCCTCATTTGATGCAGCCAAAGACTGCTCAGCTGATAATTATGGGTACAATATACAAAAGTTAATTTCTGTTAAAAAGTTCAAATAAAATTGCAATACATAATATAAAGTTGAAATATATTAAAATGCGTTTAATAGAAATTTATGCACTTTTCTACAATATTTAATTCATATTTTTACTTGATGTGTCATGTGCAACTAAATTGAAATTTGTTATACATGTTTTGAGTGCATTTGTGTGAAATTATCAGATATAAATAGGATCATGTATTTGTACCTGCTCCAGCATGTTGGTTAGTCGTTCTGGCTCCAGGTCAATAACAAATGTTTTCTCCTGCCTGCGGTCCAGGTCCTCTAGGAGCTGCCGGTAGTTTGCGTCGTTGAAGTTCTCTACGCAGATTGCACTGACCTGCCAGCCATTCTGCCCTGCCTTCTCCATAATGGCCTGTAGAATAGAGTATCCTGTAGATGACAAGAACATGCTGTCAGTATAAATCAGAGTGAGGATTGTGATTTTATTTTCCATGTTTTTACTGGAGTGATGTGCTGAGCAACTCACACACCATAGCATTCAAGATAGGAAAAATCAAAGTAAATTAAAAAGCTGTGGTAACATACTTGACATGTATTTCCCATGCTAAGTGTGTGCAAAAAACTTATTTTGTTGCTTTAAAACGATAAAAAATGAATATATTTATTGCTGTTTCATGTATACTCACATCGTTACGTTTGCACATTTTTCCTGTTTCCAACACATCAACTTCAAGATCTGACTGTTCACTTTCTGTCTAATACATCCCACTCCTTGGCAGGTGATACTGTGACAAGATTATCAATGTGCTTCTCTTTATCTGTCAGAGGTAATCATGTTTTTATTGAAATTGCTGATTGGTGTATGTCTCTCACTGTAACACACCTTCCCCACTGTCAGTTGGATAAATTTAACTGAATTTCAACCAATAAAATGCCTGCCTTTACCTTTCATGCTAAGACAGCATCCCACATGCAGATTCACGCTGCTAGAGAAACCATAGGAAATTGTTTGATGCTACTGCTAAAATGGTTCTTAGATGCACTTGTGGAAAGTACAATTCTGATGAAAGGAATCCTGAAAGGCTACAGGGAGCTGAATAAGTTTACGATGGATTAAAGCATGCGGCAGGCCTCACACACAGCTGAACATGAGCAAGATCAACACAGTTAAGGCTGTTTGCTCTAAGGTAATCAATGAAAAAAGTTAAGACATTGGTATAGCTAATATGCTTTAAGCTTCATTTGTTCAGCACAAACAAAATAATTGTGTATGTACCAGCAGTTAAATATATACATCCCAAATAACAAGTGTTATGGTGGCTTTGACTTTAGAAGAAAGGACGAGTTCTGTAGGCCTACATGTGCAGTGCCAATTTGCCCTGATCAAACATAAATTAAGTGCCATGTCTTACAAGTTTGCAATATTTTTGTAGAGTAATGTTTTAGTTGTTCCCTGGTTAAGCACATGAGTAAATGAATGCATAAACTTATTGTTTACAACATCCTCTCCCCTCAATATTTAGGCCAGTAAAAACTGAAACTGAAATAATACACTACAATTACATCTTGATTGCTTCATTGTAACTATACTGTGGTGGTGTACAAAGGTAAAATTATGATGCAAATATGTATGGACCTGACTGTAAGCTTTCATATTAGTGTTTATAAGTTTTCCATATTCAACTGAGTTTATCGTTCAGATTTAACATAATCTGAACACCCACACTGACTGAGAGATCCCTGTTACAAAACTAGGATAAGTTTGCAGTACGCCAAACCACAGAAATGTGTCATTTAATGTGGCCATTTTAACGTGTGAGTCATCAAAAACAACCCTAGCATGTGATATCTGAATAGTAGTGAGATTCTCTTTTCACAGCAGTTTCTTTTCACCTAACAGGAAAGAAAAGAAAAAAACAGATCACAGCTTTGCTGTCTGTCTAAAGCTCCTGATATAACACATAAAACTGTGATACCGAGTTCATTAAGTCACACTAGCAGTCACAGAGCTACATGTTCTCACAGCTTTGAGATGTTGCTGAGGTTCTCAAAGCACTGATGAGTAGAGTTTTCATTTCAGCCTGCCACTTTGTTGTGTGTTAGAAATGCTAATATGGTTGCTGGACAGAGACACCCACAGCCTCCTAGGGCCACTTGACTCCAGGATGAGCAGATGTCCATGCAAAACGAACCCTTATGGTCACAATCAGAAACTGGCACTACCTCCTTTTCGCTTCAATAATTAATGGATTAACCTATGGCTGATCTGGCAAACCTGCATTTCACCATTTGGGAATCATGTCTGTTGACGATTGCTAGCCTACTGATAGCATGCTCGACCATACGTAGCCTAAATTTCCACATGGTGAGGCACTGGAGCCAGCAAAGGCAATCAGTTGTATTGTTATTTAACTATCAAAAGACCAGTTCCTTTCCAGTTGTTCATGGCTTTGTTATTGTTGTTGATTAGTATAATGGATCATTCTTTTAAAAGTGATATAAATCAAAATGGTGACCATATAACACTGGTGCTCAATGACTAGACTGTCTAAGGACAAGTGAATGTAAATATATCCATTCATCCATTTTCCTCCACTTATCTGAATTCAGTTAAGGCAAAAGGTCGAGGAGGTCTAGATCTCTCCCCAGTGACACTCTTCAGCTCCTTCTTGGGGATCCCATGGAGTTCCCAGACCAGGCAGGATATATATAATCCATCCAAAACTTAAATTGGAGATGGTCAGGAGACATTCTAATCACATTATATCACGCCTTCATTACTGCTGATGTGTTATCTGAATCTGATGTTCTCTTTGCTATTGAAGTGTGGTATTACCATGCCCAGACTAGGGTTGGGCAATATGACATATAAACCATCTTGACAGTATAAATTATCCACAGGTAGAGATTTTAGAGATAAAAAAAGAAAAATAATTTTAAAAAAGTGCTCATGTGAGTTTTGAGACCAATTAAATAGCATAAGGATCTTTTGCAAGTGGAAATCCATATTAAAAGACATTGCAACAATGAAAGAAAATTACACAAGCCATAACCACACACATATGTAGGGACATGGTCACCAGAAAGTATATTAGCGCATGAGTGCCATTTGCCAATAAATATATAGGCAAAGATCAGACATTTTGGAATTGCATTCTCAGGGCAGACAAATCAAATATAGAGGTGTCTGGTCACAGTCAAAGTACACCAGTGAACAAAACCTACCAATTATGAAGCATGGTGATGAAAATGTTACGGTTTGAAGTAGCTTGATTGCCATAGAGATTGACAGCTTTTGAGTCACTAAATCAGGTGTGAATCCAGCATGAGATCAAAAAATTGTGTTTAATAATAGTGTGAGGTTATTTGCCTGAAAGTTGAAGTTGAACAGAAGGGAGACCTTTCAACACTCACAAAACCACCACTGAATGGGAAAAAAAAAAGAAATAGAGTTATGGAATGGACTAGACAAAGTCCAGATTTGAACTGAAATCTTGTACAGCATTTAATAAGACCAGTAAATGCACAAAAAAAATCCTCAAACATTTTGCAGTGAAGAGCAGAGTGGTTAAAAATTCCTACCAGACAATTTCGACGACTGAGAGAAAATTATTCCAAAAAAACAAAAACAAACAAACAAACAAACAACTGGTGGACTTTCTTCTTATAAAAGAATATTACTATTGATATCTATTTATGTTTTAGTTAAATAAATGATTTAAGTTCATAGTTTATTTGTTTAATAACTTTTTGAAAAAAAACCCCCTGTTTTTACTGGTTTTGTTTGAGTGTATCGCCTTTATTTATGGTACTGTATTAAAGAGGGAGAAATGTTCTCTTGTTCAAACATGCTGTAAAAAAATCAACAATTTCCAAGCAATGTTCTTGTCTTTTTGTTTGACTGTATGATCGAACTTGCCATTTTTGCTTGGAGCTTGGTTGCACAATTCATATATGATTTAAAAAGAAAGCATCTCTGTATCCCTGCTAACTAGGAAATCTGAGCAGAAACAAAGATAGACAGAAAATACTACATTTTACATCAAAATTCCTGATATATTTTGTGTACCAGGCAATACTCAGAAAACAGTGAGAAAAGGTCCAGTGTATTTATTATTTAACAGTATGCAGCTACTTCATTTTACTTATTTATTTATTTATTTATTTTGTATCAAGCAAAAAGGTCGCAGTCCTGCTGACTTGGTTTCTATTGAAATGCAGAGATGAGTCTTTTGCTTTCAGAGGTCAGAGTTCACCATGATAAAGTGAATGCAAATCAAAAGAAAATGCTTTTTTAATGTCCCATGTCCTTTACCCTTCACTGAGGTTGCTTGAGTTGCTGTGAGCAGAATGTTATTCATGTTTGCACTGAATGCTCCCCTATAGGTCAGGTAAATGTTTACAAATCATAAATGGCTATGATAGGGCAAAAACCTTAGGGTGAATTAAACTAATTTAGGAAGTTTTTTAGGTGAATTTACCCTAATGAAACATATACAAAAATAATTTCCCATGTTATCAAACTCTGTATTTTTTACCTTTAATGGATATTGTATAGTATTGTTTTTGTGTGTGTGTGTGTATGTGTGTGTTTTTAAATTTGTACAGATTTGACTGAAGTTAGTTAAACATATTTTAATAAATAAATGAATGCAGGTAGTCAAATTTTTTCAAAAAATATATTTAGTCAAAAATAGAAAAAAATTTAACAATCCTAAATTTAAAAATGTTATGAATAAGAAGTTTGATTGTTGCTTTTCATGTATTTTATTGAGAAACCTTACAATACTCTGAATAATACCCAAATTATACCTTACTTATTCATTGTTCATTTTCTGAACCGCTTAATCCTACTTAGGGTCGCGGTGAGGCTGTTGCCCATCTCAGCCGGCTCTCGGCAATGGCAGAGTACACCCTGGACAGCCCGCCAGGCCATCGCAGATAACTTACTTGTGATTATATTCAGTGATATGCATATTAAGTAGTTTTCCCCTCAACGATTTCCTGTAGTCCAGAGCCTTTAACATGCTGCTTGTATGTATTAATAAAGTAAACAGTTTGAAATTCAAATTGCCTTCTCTAGTTTTATATTAGTTTTATTATTATATGGGGAATAGTTTAAAGCACTGGTTACTTGTCTCTGATATAAGATACATCATCATACCAGCAGAACTGTTTCCTGTACCGGATAGTGTTATAAAATGCCTTCACTTTCAATTTACAGCCACTGCCTTTACTTCAAATCACCAACACATAACAGAGCACTGATTAATATCTGATAAATCTGTAGCCTTAGGCTGTGTGTGTGTGTGTGTGTGTGTGTGTGTGTGTGTGTGTGTGTGTGTGTGTGTGTGTGTGTGTGTGTGTGTG
>JAOUQZ010000019.1:15367256-15386663 GCA_028564935.1 Neosilurus hyrtlii
GAGGCTGGCGCCCATCTCAGCCGACTCTGGGCGAGGGCGGGGTACACCCTGGACAGCTCGCCAGGCCATCGCAAAGCTCCCATATGATTTACTTTAATTGACAAGATTTTGTTGGGAATTCTCAAACCCCATACACTTATCCTACATATATCAAGATTTATTCATTATAATAACTTGTTTATAGAAGGCAATAAAATTGAGGTAACCAAAGATGCAATATTAGTCTCGACATGTAAAGTTCACCATTTAGAAACTGTAGGTTTACAGAACACAAGAAAATCATTAGTTGTTTATTTATATCATGTCATTAACGTCATTAACGGTGATGCAGTGGTTAGCACGTCCGCCTCACAGCAAAAAGGTCCCGGGTTCAATTCTCAGGCTCAGAGTGTTTCTGTGTGGAGTTTTGCATGTTCTCCTCAAGCTTGTGTGGGTTTCCTCCAGGTACTCTGGTTTCCTCCCACAGTCCAAAAACATGCACAGTAGGCTAACTGGCTGTTCCAAATCACCATTAGGTGTGAGTGTGAATGGTTGTATATGTGTTGACCTTGCCTCCACCCAGAGTCGTCTGAGAAGGGCACCAGAATCTCCAGTGACAATATTGGTGACGTTCCAAAAGCAACTTGATGGTTAGATGCTTTTTCCTTATCAATGATGCTCTGCTCCTGTAGCGAGCTCCGCGGTCTCCCCAGTGCATGAGAGCTAACAGTTTGGGAAACACATCTGTGTCCTCCTGAAAGCCACTATAACTTTTTGTATTTGTCAATATCGGAAATGGATTTCAGATGGTGGCGATCATGTATATGAGCGAGAAAAGTTAGGATGACAATTTGATTTTGAATCATTCATGTTCTTGGTAATTTCCATTTAATCTAGCTCATTGAACAAACCTACAGACAGAAAAAAACCCTTTAGATTTGAAGTTCTTGAGTATGATTAGAACCACACATATCAAATATCGCCTCTCTAAAGTGGAGCTCTCGAAACCATACATTTGAAGAGCAGTTGACTTCCCCCATGCTGTGACTGCACTGCTCTCAGTGAGAAAGGAAACGGCAGAGGGGCGATGCTATCAGACGAACTGATAGCACTGGAGTGCTGATACAACCGAATTACATTGAAAACAGCTGCAACCATGACCAAATCTGACAATTTCCCCATGAAGGTCAAAGGAACCCTGGCTACTGGGGTATTGCAGTCAAACACCTCTCAGTCACGCCTCACTGCACATGCTCAGCGCTCCCTGTTTAATTTAACCATTGATTGAAATGATTGAATAAAATAAGGGAGTATCAACGGGAGAAAAAATTAGGAAAAAAATTGGAGCAGACGGCAGAAGGAAAAAGGGAATGTCGGAAACAAATAATCTGTCCTCTACTCATCCCTCCATGGCAGCCTCAACTCCCTGGTGAGGAATAAAAAGCCTTTGTGTGCAACACACTGCAAGCAGATTTTTGCCCAGCAAAGGAAATGAGGAGGGAAGGAAGGTGGAATGCTGTGGATGAACCATACTACACCAAATTACTGGAATATAACAGAACACATACACACACTTGGCAAACAGTGTTGCTTCTCCGCTGTGATTTACATAGGTCCCAAAATGGCGAGTAATTGACTGAGCGGCTAATCTGCTTAACTGAAACTGATTGTTCATACACAGTAATGACACCAGCACTTATCAGGCTGTCGTGAATTACTGATAGCACACTATGTGCATTTAATCTCACAAGCAAATTAAACGAGCCACATAAATTTCCGACATATCCGTCATTATTGCCCAGAAGGATTCCTATCTTTATGAACAGACCCTTGAACGACTGGAAGACAATGCGTAGGACATAAAAGGTATAAAGCTGTGGGCATAATTGCAATGGTGGGAAAGAAGTGACATGGTATATTATCTTATCGTACAAACTGGAAATGACACTGATACAGCAGAGGATGGTCAGGGGTTAGATCATGATGCGTTATTGTTCGAGATTTCCAGAAATGTTTCCAATATAGTTACTTATGTCTGAATTTTTTTTTTTTTTTAGAATCATAAATACTTATGGGCATCATGGTGGTGCAGTTGTTAGCACATCCGCCTCACAGTAAGAAGGTCCCGGGTTCAATTTCAGGGCTCTGCCATTTCTGTGTGGAGTTTGCATATTCTACCCAGAATATCATTAGTTGTTTATTTATATCACGTCATTAACGTCATTAACGGTGAAGCAGTGGTAAGCACGTCTGCCTCACAGCAAAAAGGTCCCAGGTTCGATTCTCAGGCTCAGAGTGTTTCTGTGTGGAGTTTTGCATGTTCTCCCCAAGCTTGTGTGGGTTTCCTCTGGGTACTCTGGTTTCCTCCCACAGACATGCACATTAGGCTGATTGGCTGTTCCAAATTGCCACTAGGTGTGAGAGTGAGTGTGAATGGTTGTATGCGTGTTGGTCCTGCAATGGACTGGTGAGCTGTTCACGGTGTACCCCGCCTTCTCCCGGAGTCAGCTGAGATGGGAACCAGCCTCCCCACTACCCTAATAAGGATTAATTGGCTTACAAAATAAATGAATGAATGAATGAATAAATGATAATGTGGACAGCATGGTGGCGTAGTGGTTAGCATAACCACCTTATAGCTAGAAGGCTCTGGGCTTGAGTCCTTGCATGTTCTCCCTGTGCTTGCATGGGTTTTCTCTGGGTACTCTGGTTTTCTCACACATTCCAAAGACATGCACATTAGGCTAATTGGCTGTTCTAAATTCCCCCTAGATGTGACTGTGAATGTGGTTGTGTGTGTTGGCCATACAATGGTCCGGTAAGATGTAAGATGTTCTGGGTGTAGCCTGCCTTTATGCAGCGTTGGGTGAAATAGGCACCAGCCTCTCTGCAACCCTAATAGGATTAGGCGGTTGGGCAAGGAGTGAGACAGTGAGTGAGAGATAGATGATAATGTCAAATTTCTGGAGCAATCTGTCTCCAAAATCCTCTATATACAGTATGACTTTAACCTTGACTAGTGAGACTCATGAAAAACTGCTTGTGCTTGAACTTTCCATCATATGGATAAAAAAAATTTATTTTTTTATTAAAAATGAAACTGTTCAAGTATGCTACTCCTGCCAAGTACCCCGAGAGCCCCTGGGTTCCGATTTCAGTATGAAGTGACTTGACAGCAATTATGGTATACAGAAAGTAAGCATGCGTTTTGCTGTTGTCTGTTCAAACAAAATGGTGGCACTGAAGACAAAGACAAATCACATAACCCGGCAGAGCCCGAACAATTGAATGCACTAGGACAATTCCCATTTTCATGTACATTTTTTTGCTTAATATTGTGACACCCTGTGTGCACAAGGTTCTCTGGAAAGGCTCATCTTCCCTTACTTTAGGACATTGAACGGGTACCGCCTATCTCCTAACAGAATTTGTACGCTTTTGTTCCATTACAATGAAGGAGGTGAGAACTGGCAGGAGGCTTGACAAGATGCACACGTTTGAGGAGAGCTGGTGAGAAATGGTACAGTGGGTGTGTGGAAAATCAGTTTGAATTTATTTGACTTTTGACAAACTGATTTGCTCAATTTCCCCAAACGAGGATCTTATTCTTACCTTATAAAGGCTTTTATTCAGGTTTTATTCATGCAAGACAGACCATCTCTGCAATCCGTATTTACCAATATAAAGAAGTATGGCTTTGATAAATTAATGTGTCTGTTATTCTGACACAAACAGACAAGTCTATTCCATGCTTTTCACCTCTATTAGACACCACAGCCAACATACTGAAAAAGCTTGTCACTGCCTCGATTCCTGAACATTCCACCACGGATGAAGTGGACAGAAAAAAAAGGCAAGCAAAGCCCAGTGTGGGGCAGAAGAAGAAGAAGAAGCACAAGCTGAGGCTGACGCGTGGGTCAGAGCAGACTGTGGATAGCTGATGTGATGGCTGCCCCTGCTCTGTGCTTACTTTACGCTAGTGTGCCTGATCCTGATGGAAAGTGACAAAAGCCTGAATGTTGCAGAGGATGGCTGGGGAGTCTTGCTGTGAACGCAGCATGAAAAAGGCCTTTGCTGGCCTAGACTCCCCCCCCGGGTGTGGTTCGGCTTTCTTAGCAACGCGCCGTTCTCTCTCTTCTAGAGTATGCATGTACAGTATGAGGTGTACCAGCTGACAAGGCGTGTCAGACATAGCTTGACATCTAAACTGAGGCAAGTGGACAAACACAGAATAGATGAAAACAAACATACACATTGCAAACACAAATGTTAGTATGAGCTCGCATCAGCTGAGAGCAGTGTTTTGTTTAAACTGGGAGATGGGGGCACAGTACGGAGTCATGCCACTGTTTGTGAGTGCACTTAGTCTGTATTTGTGTCAGCAAAGAGCCGGAGGACAGGTCTCCCAGAGAGACACAAGCACTGTCTGGACAAAAGCCAGGAAGTGTAGCATCTATTGCCACCATACTGCCACTACTACTCTAAGGTAGCAACTCTGCCCCATGCGCCTCTCATTATCAGCTCTCTCATTCACGCCAGTGTCCATTAACGAGTTTCAGGTTTCTAACAACAGCTCAGTTCCAAGCAACCCCCCAGCCCTTTGACAAGACCTTCCCCAAATGACACCTTTGCAGTTCTTCCCTTGGCTAATTAAGCAGCTCGAATGGATACAGCAGTTAATATTCTGAAAACAGTTCCACATCAGACTCACAGGCATTGGTGACGGCGAAGCTGTTAGCTGTCTCAATGTTGTCCACGTGGGGTACCAGGTTAAAGGGCGCCTCCGACGCATTAGGGCTCGTGTTGTGCAGAAATATGGCCAAACGAAAGGCAGTGTACTCCTGATCTGTGTTTCTGATGAACAACCCGCCTGCAGGGGAGGGAAAGGAAGAGAAGAAGAAGAGGAAGACAGAGAGAGAGAGAGAAAGAGAGAGAGAGAGAGTGAGAGAGAGAGAGAAACAAAGGGAAGAAGATTATACTCTGTGGCAAATTAAAGGAGCGCTCTTTGATTATAGGTTTTATGGATGGGAGAAATGGCTTAATGACTATCACCCAAAATGTGAGCCGAATAAAAACCAAAGCAAAAATGAAACTAGGCGAAAATGAAAAGTGAACACAGTAGGGCTTTATAACTGAGCAATTTAATGATTTTAAACAGGATTATATTTCTTCATTCATTCATTTGCTGAACCACTTCATCCTACTAGGGTTCTCAGCTGACACTGGGGAAAGGTGAGGTATACCATCACAGGGGCCAACTCACATACACACACACACACACACATATACACACAACCACGCACTCACACCTAGGGGCAATTTTGAACCGCTAATCAGTCTACTGTGCATGGTTCTGGGCTGTGGAAGGAAACTGAAGTACCCAGAGGAAACCCACAAAGACACTTGGAGAACATGCAAACATCATACATAAATGTCCATGCCGAGCCCGGGACTTAAACCCAGGACCTTCTTGCTGTGCTAACCGCTACGCTTGCCACCTCCATGCTGCCCAAATGAATTATAATTCAATAATATTTTTAAGATGTAGCATTTTTAGCAATCCATTTATTAATTCATTCAATCATTTATTCATTTTCTCGGACACTTAATCATAATTAGGGTCATGGGGAGACTGGTGCCCATCTCAGCTGACTCTGGGCAAAGGCGGGGTACACCTTAAACAGCTCGCCAGGCTGTTGCAAGGCCAACGAACATACAACTCTCACACCTAGAAACAATTTGAAACCACCAATATGCCTAATGTACATGTCTATGATTTGTAGAAGGAAACTGGAGTACCCATAGTAAACCCACCCAAGCATGGGGAGAACATGCAAACTCCACACGGAAACACCAGCGACGAGCCCAGGACTCGAACCCAGAACCTTTTTCTGTGTCAACCACTACGCCACCATGCTGCCCAGCTGAATTACAAAACGATTATTTATATTTTTGAGATGCTGCAGATTAATAAATCAGGCTCAGCCATGGGACAGACTGGCATCAATGCAATACGTTAAATTGATTTATTTATTCATAGGTTGAATAATATGCAGGTTTATTTATTTATTAAGTAAAAAGAGGGGTGGGGGGTGTAGGAAACGTGCCACAGAGGGCTTGATGCAGTGCTGGAATACAATTAAGGAAGGCACTTTGGAGTGACAGTGGGATGCGCGCGCGCGCAACGGGAACTGGCTGTAAACGCCAAAAAACGCGCAAACAAGGGCTTCTGCGCAATAGAAAAACACAGTGGACGGATGGAAGGATTCCAGCCGATCGATTGACATTACTAAACACACCGTAGTGTTTACACCACACACACACACACACACACACACACACACACACACACACATAGGTTGGTCCTTTTATTAATATGCGCCCCATGAAAGTTGACACGCGCATTCATGCATGCACACTTGATGACAGAGGAGATGGGAGATGCGGCGGCTGCCTGTATCCAGAGACGCTCAACGCAACTCACCGATTTGAACGCTGCTCGGAAAAGCCCCCATGGCGAGTCCCCGAACGCAGGAAAATATCAGTAAAAGCTGATGGCAAGAAATCCTCATTTTGTTCGGCTAAAACTATGGAGAGACGTGGAGCATGACGTCAGCCGGGTGAAAAAGGAACGTGAAACGGGACAGGCAGATATCAGCAATCCATCTCCATCCCCCGCCGCCGCTGCTTCTCCTGCTGCTGCTGCTGCTGCTGCTGCTTTTCCCCCCGCAGTGGTGCGAACCCTGGTGCAGAAAGTCCGTCCGCCAGCAGACGCTCCACATGCAAGACAAGGGGTGGGGAGTGGAAGAGCGCGGCACGCACTGTTGCCAGATTGCGTGCTTTTAACCTCCGTGAATATTGGTGATGATGCAGTCATCCATTCATTCTTTCATTCATTCATTTTCTGAATGAATGAGCCGCTCAATCCTAATTCGGGTCGTGGGGAAGCTAGTGCCTATTTCTGCCGATTCTGGGTAAAGGCGGGGTACAACCTGGACGGCTCACCAGGCCATTGCAGGGCCGACACACCGTGCAACTATTCACACTCACATCTAGAGGTGATGTGGAACCAACAATCAGCTTACTGTGCATGTTTTTTGGACTGTAGGATGAAACCAGAGCACCCGGAGGAAACCCGCACAAGCACGGGAAAAACACGCAAACTCCACACAGAAACGCCCCAAGCCCGGGAATCGAACCGGAGACCTTCTTACTGTGAGGTGAATGTGCCAACCACTGTGCCACCATGCCGGCATTAACATTAATTTTATTAGTATTATTATTATTATTATTATTTAATTATGAAATATTATGTTGTTTGTTTCTGCGATGGCCTGGTGAGCTGTCCAGGGTGTACCCTGCCCTCGCCCAGAGTCAGCTGAGATGGGCGCCAGCCTCCCCGCGACCCTAAGTAGGAATAAGCGGTTCAGAAGATGAATGAATGAATGAATGTTGTTTGTTTCTAAAATGAACCTCTTCTCAGTTATTGCGCTCTGTTGATTTGAGTAGATTTGTACATATCGTCATGTTACTTAAAATTTAAACTTGATTTTAAGCTTTAAGGCTTAGAACTAAAGATGCTCATTCACTTATTAATAGAATCAAAAGTTCATTTTGCTCAATAAAAAAGTTTACTGGTGAAGTCACCCCTTATCTCTTATTCACCTATTTTACATCATGTTTTGGTACTGGGTCTGTTTCCAATAACACAAAAAAAATACAAGACTGCATGACCAGAGGAACATACACATGATAACTTGGCAATGCAACACTGATTCATAGAGAGTGGAAAAGTTTGAGATCAAATGTTATCAGACAGAAGAATGCTTATGCTTTTAATAGAAAATAAAAAAAGATGGAAATGCTTACTAATATCACTTACTCATTTACACGAGTAAGCAAATGGTTTCAGAAAAGTCTGATTCCATAATTTCATAATTATTTAATATGCCTGGTAATTGAATGGGCTCCGTTTTGGTTATGGCTAGGTTTTAGTGCTAGGGCTAATATCAAGCTTATTTTCTGCTGTGAATTAGTACTGTGCTATTATTTTGGCAAAGGCTGCACAAATTGTCAAACCACCAGAGTGGATTTATGCTTTCAGTGCAACCGAGCAGCCTGTTTCATTAGTAAATTCCAATGCATTTTAAGGGACTATTAAGGTATGACTCCTGCTTGTATAGAATAAACACCTGAACCCAACCTGGCCTACTGACGATAAGACTGAACATTCCTGTTTCATGCAGACATTTTATTTATTCTCCTTATTTGAGTCATATACACTGCATCTTACAGCACTCCCAAAATCCTGAAGGTGATTTGTTTTTTTAACTGTGTGCACAGACATTATCTTGTGGGAACACACAATTACACTAGTGTTAGTGACATCATCAGTAAACATGGCAAAAAAGAAATTTTTAAATTTTATTATTGAATTTACCTTTTAACTTTAAATATAAGGCTAGTCAGATAGCACAGTGGTGTAGTGGTTAGCATGTCTGCCTCACAGCAAGAAAGTCCTGGGTTCAAGTCCTGAGCTCAGCAAGGGCATTTCTGTGTGGAGTTTGCATGTTCTCCCTGTGCTTGCATGAGTTTCCTCCATGTACTTTGGTTTCCTCCCACACCCTAGTTGTGGCTGTGAGTGTGAATGGTTGTGTTAGGCCAGCAATGGCCTGGCGAGCTGCTCAGGGTGTACCGTGCCCTCGCCCAGAGTTGGCTGATAGGCGCCAGCGACACTAATTATGATTAAGAGGCTTAGAAAATTAATGAATGTATGAATGAATGAATGAATGAATGAATGAATGTTTTTGGAGTCTTCTATGTCTTTAGTGGCAGCACACATCAGATCCAATCTGGCAACCCTGGACACTGAAGAGGGAAGCGTCTACCGGGAGCTGCACGCTCACATGCGCCTTTTCCCACCATCGTGCATTTTTTAGGCTGTTATCAGAACCCTTTTCAAAATGTAGAAAGATTAATGGTCAAGTGAGTAATTGCTTCTAATTCTGTCCTAGCAGTCTGCGGTCTTCCTTATTAATACATAAATGGACAATAGATAAGAACCATATTGCGCATTTGAACCAGTGTCCAGGCTTGAACCTGAAGTGTTGGTTTCAATGATCCTGCAGCCCATAATTGCTACAGAACCTTAACATGTGAGAACAAAACGAAGCACACACAAAATAAAGTTTTAAAACAGGGAACAGAAAGGCAAACGTGTGAATGGTGCACTATTGTTAAATGTGTATTATGCATCCCAGAGATGTCCATTATTTCCTTGGTTTATCTCTCAGAAACAAAGGTTCTAAATGGTCCCTGGTCCATGTTGAAGGGGTGGTACCATCGACTTTTGTAACTTCATTCATTCATTCATTTATTTTCGTTCAAGCCACTTAATCCTCTTTAGGGTCTTGTGGAGGCAGGAGTCTTAGCTGAGAGCTCCCTGAACAGCTTGCCAGGCCATCGCAGGGTAACACACATACACACTCACTCTCATACCAAAGGGCAAATTTGGAACAGCCAATTAGCCTATGCATGTTTCTGGACTGTGGAAGGAAACTGGAGTACCCGGACGTAACCCACACAAGCATGAGGAGAACATGCAAATTCCACACAGAAACACCTGAGGAAATCGAACCTTCTTGTTGTGAGGCAGACATGTTAATGAAATGTACCTCTTAGGTGAAATATGCATATTATAGGTACAACAAATGTACCCTTGATGGTACCACTACAGTGGCATAGGAAAGGCACAGTTTTGTATTGTCATGTCTGAGAATATATTATCAGCCTTTTTTAAGATGGTTCATCATTGATCTGAACAGAACCACTGAGATCAACAAAATAATGAGATAAGGCCATGAGCTAAGCTTATCTATATCTGTTTTGTGGATACAAAATACCTATTTTTTTATTAATATATAGCGGCATATTGTATACAGAGATAGACATTTTACTTTGTCAAAGAAAGACTTCTGAGGTCCAAAATGTGCTTTTGCCTAAAAGACATATTAAAGCGTTTTATGCTGTCTTGAATCTCAATGTCTGTAGGAAAGCATGGTTGTGTTATCTGTCAAAAGAAATATTAATAGACCTTTAAATAGAGACATTTATTTTTCCTGCTTTAATTCCCTCACATAACTGTGTTTTCCATCACCTACTTCTATGTTTTACCCGTCACTCAGTGTCCCACTGTGACCGGGCAGCACTTATAGAGGAGGCATTGATTTTTGCTGTAGTCAATATGCAAACACCAAGGAGGAGGTTCATGGTTCACTCAGTGGATATTCATCAAGCCAAATGCAGCTCACAGATGGCTTTTATTCTCAAAACACAGCCTGAAGCGAGTAAAATGAAAAAAATGAGTTCTAAATGTCACAAAAGCTAACGCTGTCTTAATCTCTCTCTCTCTCTCTCTCTCTCTCTCTCTCTCTCCCTCTCTCTTCCTCTCTCTTTTGGGTCAGGTGTTTTTATGTAAATATTTAACACACTGTGACCTATCTATCTTTTTGTCTGGCTGTGCTGCTGCTGCATGTAGCCATCTATAATCTTTTGCCTTTTGCTAATTTTGTTTGCCTAAATACAAAATTATGGGCATGTTTATTTTTATTACAATGAAATGAACAATCTTTACAAACTGCTAAATGTTTTGTACGATGTGCTATATTTACTAAACATGTTCTGCCTTTTATTAGTATTTATTTGGAGGGTTTTTGCTGGGCTAGTTCTCAACCAAGTAATGACACTGAAATGTGAACTGTTTCAGAGACACACAGTACATGGCAGTGTTATTGTTTGTCCTTGTAAAGATGAACCACCAACCAAATTTCATCAGTGGTGGTTCTTTAGTGCAAAGGTACAATTTGCCAGGATACTTGGCTGGGCTGGCGAATAAAATGGTCACTGAATGTTGCTAAACTGGTAACACCGCGTGTCTTCTTTTAACAGTATCTTGTGTGGTTAAAACGTCTGTATTTCTGTCCATGGTGCTGAAAGTAGTGGTTAACACGTCTGCCTAACAGCAAGAAGGCCTGGATTCGATTCCCAGGTTGGTCGTTTCTGTAGAGTTTGCATGATCTTCCCGTGCCTGCGTGGGTTTCCTCCATGTACATTCACAGTAGGTTAATTGGCTGTTCCAGATCGCCCCTAAGTGTGGTGTGAGTGTGAATGGTTGTGTGAGTGTTGGCCCTGCGATGGCCTGGCAAGCTGTCCAGGGTGTACTTTGCCCTCACCCAGAGTCGGCTGAGATTGGTGACAACCTCCCCACACCCCTAATTAGGATTAAATGACTTAGAAAATGAATGAATAAATGAATCTCTACCACTGTAACTTCCTAATGTAGATGGCATCTCTCTGAAACATTTGTCAGAAGGAAATAATGTCCTTGATATTTACTGTGGATAAGGCGAATGAATGCAGCATTCTGGATTACAAAAACATACCTTTCTTCCATTGTTTATAGTAGCCTTATAATAGCAGCAACAGAAACACGGTTTGTTGTTTTCAGCTCACTTTCTTTCTTAAGTTGAGAAAATATTTGTACTTAACTGTCTTTTTCTGACTCCTGTTTTAGTTTACATGTATGCATCCACTTACAACCTCACACACACACACACACACACACACACACACACACACACACACACACACACACGTGTGCGGGAGCGGGTGAACGCAGGGTACACCCTGAGCAGCTCACCAGGTCATTGCAGGGCTAACACACATACAACCATTCACACTCACTCTTACACCTAGGGGCAATTTAGAACTACCAATTAGCCTATTGTGCATGTTTTTGGACAGTGAGAGGAAACCAGAGTACCCGGAGGAAACCCACATAAGCACGAGGAGAACATGCAATCTCCACACCGAAACAGCCGACCCCAGAAATCTCTCTTTTATCGATTAATTAAAATTTTTGGGTTACAAAGATGTGTAAAATAAAAATCTGGGTTCACTTTAAAAATAACTAATTAACACAGCTGCGATGGCCTGGCGAGCCATGAAGTTCCCCAAATATTTTTTATATGCACAAGTTTTGTTTTTTTTTTTACTTCACCTTCTATAAATTCTACACTAGGCTGGCATCCAGCCCAGGATACTCAAAAAATGATTTAATTTAAAAAATGTGTTTGCTGTTCCTCTCTGTGTTGGTTTTGCTGAAATTAAAGTTATTTGAATAAAGTCACTGCTTTAACAAAAGTTTGAGTTTAAGATTTATGAGTACAATTAAATTATGAGCTAAGAAGTTAATAAAAACTGTGAGTATTTGGTCATAAAATTTTTATTCTGGTCCAAGACAACACAGAGTCGTGCAAAATAAGTACATCCTATAGAAAGTGTTGATTTCCCAACATTTGGAACAATTTGAACAAGTTTCTTTAATACAGTTCATACTGATAAGTGAGAGGCTGGACATGAAAAAGCACAAGAAAATTTGACTTTTTCAATCATTGTTTTATAAAATCAGCATTAAAGAGATTAGCAGACCCTATGTGACAATTTTCACCTGCAGACGTTTATTAAAACTACAAGCCAGTGGTGGCCCAGTGGTAGAGTGCTGGATTACTGATCCAAAGGTTGGGGCCCCACTATCACTGAGTTGTCAGTGCTGCCACTGTCTATGGTGAGAGGGCATGTGAAAGAACCATTGCTGACTTTTGAAAAGAGTAGGCTGCATTGTCGTTAGCGTGTTTCTACCCTGCGATGGCTTGGCAAGCTGTTCAGAGTGCACTCTGCCTTCGCCCAGAATCAGCTGAGAAGTGTGCCAGCCTCACCGCTACCCAAATTAGCATTAGGTGGTTCAGAAAATGAATGAATGAATGAAATAAACAATTTCCAAATTCCAAATGAATGTGTTGACTCTTTTTACACATTTGAAACCTAAACCTGTATAAACTGTAGTATTCTTCAGTGACATGGCTTATTAAAGTCCTTCCACAGTCTCTCAATCGCCACAAAACTACTGACATGGTTGGTGACATAACATTTGTACAGAAAAATCACAAAGATTTCACCTGTTATTTTATATATAAACCCAATTACCAGAAATAGCACAAAAATATTTAAATTAAAATTAACCACATGAACATCATTATTTGTATAAGAAAAAACACACCTGAAAATATTTACTTGATTAATAAATACAACTATAATGAAATGTGTGGAGATACATTTGAACATTTATTATGCCCTAAATATTAGGACTGTTCTTGTGTTATTTTATAGGTAGTTATGTAAGCACTTGACCCGGTTTGCATGTCTTTAGACTGTGTGAGAAAACAGGAGGACCTAGATAAAACCCATGCAATAAAAGGAGGACATGCAAATGCCACACAGGAAGGAATGAAGTGCTACCCTCTGTAGGAGGTTTACCTTTGTGCAAGAAGCCACAGAGCTGCCATCGGACCCTTCTTAAAAGACAAAACAAACAACAAGCTATTTCCTATCATAGGCAGTCCATAATTCACTAAAGCCAATAATGTTTAAAACAGTAAAGCCAGTAAAGTGCAAAACATATTGAAAAACTTTAAAAACCATTAAGCAATCTGGAGAAATTTGCCCAGTGGGACATTAAAATCCACTGGCCTGCAAAGTCATAGAAAACTTGTTTAAAATGGTTAAGGTAAACTGTCAGGATCTATCCATACGACAACCTGGGTTATTTTGGTCACCTTGTACATGAGCCAGAGACACTGTGAAAACCAACAAACCTTTAACACAAGTTGTGTAAAATCGGTGTAATTAATGTAGAGAATATAGAGCTTAACAGCAAGAAACTGTTGGAGCCATTTTGGAGACAAAAACATTCCAGGAAGGCTGGATGTCACAATTGATCCCTCTGACAGTTTTTTCGATGCCTTAATCTGACAGTTTGACATAAAAAAGTTTTTGTGACCACTGTAGTGTTTAAAATGGAAGAAATACAACTTAAAAATCTCTTTTAAGCTTGCTTTTCTTACAGTGTAGTATTCTCTCTCTCTCTTTCACCCCCCCCCCTTCTCTCGTAGTGTGTTACCTTATCTCTATACTATTGATAAAAATACTTTTATACTGGCCTTACAGGCATGATGATGGCAATAACGACTTACAGCATGCTAACGATTGGAAATAAGCAATGTTTCATGACAATCTGCTGTTATTTTCAAAAGTATCATTCACAAACATCTCTCAATATTAAAATGACCCCTTTATTTTTTAAATCAGACACAATCAGAATATATAAAATGAAAAATGTGTCTCAATTTAACTAATTTAGCCATAAGATTCAGAAGTCATAAGAAGTCATAAGAGGAAATTAAGATTAAGTAAGATCAAATCAAGGTCGGGGAACTACATCAAGTCATGTGCAGGACTCAGTAAGATAAAAGTGTTTTTATTATTATGTGAAATTTTTTATTTATCTGTGTGTTTGTCTAAAGGTTATAGAATACAGTATTTTAACCTCCTAAGATCCAAAGATTATTGTTGTGTCTTGTCTCTTCTCTGCAATGTTTCTTACTACTTACTACCCAATACCTATTGAACTTTATCAACATTTTCAAACAGGAAGAAGTTTGTCAAAATAGTAATACCCAACGACCCTCATATGAGGATCTTAAAAGGACATACATACAATGTAAATGGGAGAAAATATGTCCTCAGTAAAGTCTCAAAAGGTTATTCCATGTGAATGTAGTCTGCATACTTTTAATATGCCTTGCTGAAAAATCCACCTACTAATGCAACAATACAATTTCTTTTAAGGAAAACACAACAAGACAATTAAAAACACATTTGGTGATTACCTCTTGCAAAGTCTAATATAAGCTGATCAGCTCTCAGTTTCCAAAAATTTTTCAGCTTTCTGATCACTTAAATTAATTGGTCACCAAATATTTGTCTACAACATTGCAGTACTAGCAATAGTATAAAAACTTCCATCTACCAAGCAGGATTTTTCAACAAGGTGATAATTAACAATAATTCGCTTAAGGCGAGGTGGATGTCACTGAATTGTCTCTGAGACCGAATGTTGATTTTTTAAAAATATGTACCAAATGGGAACTCAAGGAAAAGATCAAGTTAAAGTTTGAGCTAATCAGGCTTGAGCTTATGCTGGATTTTGTAGCGTGAAGTGACTAGGAGTTCACCTCTTCCTGGATGGGATGCTAGTCCATTGCAGGTTACCTTCCCAGTATTTACTGGTACCTATTTATACTGCAGGGTGAACAGAGGCAAAATTGTGGTTGAGACCTTGCCCAGAGGTCTTAGCATGGTGGGGGTCTGATGAGGATTTGATGATGATTATGGACCCTAACCTCGACACCACTAGTCCCACAGTGTTTTAATATATGTATACTACACGGCAAAATAAAAAGCAAACAAAAATCAATATTTTTTAATTTTACCTTTACATAGTTCAGCTATTACAGAGGCTGATCGGATAAGCTCCACAAACACAGTCTGTGCTGTGTAGTTAATGCCATTTTTTAAAACTAATTCAAAGTTTTAGGATATACAACACAGAATGTAAGGAAACCACACTCTGTAACAGCATATTTTATCTTATTCAAATGATTAGTGTAAACTGCCTGAAAATCCAGTATTTTATTTTAAATATTTTAAAGTATGATCATGATGACAAAGTACAAATCTGCTTGATTAAATAGTTTTGTGATTTTATAAAAAATGCTAGAAGTGTCTAACTATGTGAAGTTCCTATTCAAATCTCTGTGGTCTCTGTTTGTAAGGAGGGGTGCTAGCAAAATGCACACTGCCCTGACTGATGTGTCACATAATTACATATGCATGACTACATGAATCCCAAATCAAAGAATTCTAAACAGTCCTGTCTTCTAAACACTTCTGATGTGAGATCATCTTCGAAACAGCACAAAACCTCTCTCAGGTAAAACGGTGAGCAACCAGACTTTCATGCATTCTTATTTCCCTATATTCGCCTCCTCATGGATTAAATATTCATTCATTCATTCATTCATTCATTCATTTTATAAGCTGCTCTATCCTAATTAGGGACGCAGGAAGGCCCACCATCTCAACACACAACTATTCACACTCACATTCACACCTAGGGGCAATTTGGAACACTCAATTAGCCTAATGTGCATGTCTTTGGACTTTGGGAGGAAAACCAGAGTACCTGTAGGAAACCTATGCAAAAATAGGAAGAACATGCAAATTCCACACAGAAACACCCCGAGTCCAGGAACCGAACCCAGGGCTTGTTGCTGTGAGGTGAATGTGCTTACCAATGTTCCACCGCACGGCCCTGGTTTAAATATGCTTTTTTTAAATATTGCACTACTTTATCACTCTCAGGTGCAATTGGCTAGGAATATACTTCAATATTATCTGTACATTTAATACTGTGTTTTTCGTGTTTGTGTAATATTTTGAAAATAAACATTTAATAATTATTAATGAATTAATAAACTTAGATGAATTAATATTAATCCAAAGCTTTACCTGTGCAGTAAGAGAAATTTTGCCATAGCCTTACTACACACCTATTTAGGCTATTTCAGTAAATAGGTAAAAACCAGGTAAAAAATAATAATGAGGGAATGGATGTTTATAACAGGAACTTATATGCTTCACAGACATTTAAACAGTGTATTTCATCACAAATTGACATTCATTTTAAATAAATGCTTGTATTAGCAAATTACTTCATCTTCATCTTAATCTTCTTCCATTTAATCCAGAGCCGGCTCACGGGGGCAGCAGCCTAAGCAGTGAGGTCCAGACGTCCCACTCCCCAGCCACTTCCTCCAGCTCTTCCAGGGGGACACCAAGGCGTTCCCAGACCAGTGAAGAGACATAGTCCCTACAGCGTGTTCTCGGGTGACCCCGGGGTCTCTTCCCAGTTGGACATGCCCGAAACACCACACCAGGGGGCGTTCAGGAGGCATTCTAATAAGACGCCTAAGCCACTTCAACTGGTTCCTCTCACTGTGGAGGAGCAGCGGTTCTACTCTGAGCTCCTTCCGGATGATTGAACTTCTCACCCTATCTCTAACGGAGAGCCCTGCTACCCTGTGAAGGAAGCTAATAGCAAATTACTGTGGTATAAAAAAGTAAAGCATTTTGGGGGACTTAAACAGCAAACCTGTCATGTTTTACTAAATGTTTTATATATAAAAACTCCATATGGAATTTTTTGCACTGTCTGCACATTGTCCATATTGTGTGTTCAACTCAAAATCTCTGCAGCAAATGCATTTAAACAACAACAACACAACAACAACAACAACATTTCCCATATTATGCAGCTATTTCTTATTTACATTATGGCAGTCATAAATAGTTATTTTTTGAAAGACTTCATTGTTAAAGAATTAAAAATGGGTCTGTCACTTAGCATGACCCATATATCAATTATTGAAAGATCTCACTACTACTCATACTGTAGAATTATGACTGAGTGAGCTATTGGAAAGATTGGAAAGTGTTGCTTGAATTCATTACTGATGTCTGATTGTGGTAGGCATTTTTCACATCATACTTAATTGAGGTTTCAACTGAGAAATAGCAAGAGAAAATAGCACAAACTGATCAGTTCACTCGAGGCCAGGGGATATGTTTATTTAAATAGCACTGAAAATAAGCACTGTTTGAAACTATTTTAAACTGCAAATGAATGTATGGAATAAAAGCAAAGCGCAGGCTTACATAATAAAATGCTTTAAAATCATGGCTTCTAAAGAATGTGTATACTTGACATGAGTTTTACAAAACACAATGCCAGAAGGTTAAGCACAGAATGGCTGTTTAACTCCTTTCATTTTCAGCAGCCATATTATACAGAACAGATTAGAGCCTGGGAAAGTCATGAAAATGTATGTAAAATTGCATTAAATGTTTTCAAAGCATATACAAATCTTAGAACCTGTAAATACCTATCAATAATTGAGCATCACAGCTTTGGTTATAATACATTTAAAATGATTTACTCCCCCCAGTGCAGCTAACTGGGTTATCAAATGTGGCCATGTCTCTCACTGTCTATGGTCAGAGTCATGTTAAACAACCATTGCTGATTTTTGTCAAGAGTAGCTGCATAGCCGTCAGCGTGTTTCTGCCCTGCGATGGCCTGGCGAGCTGTCCAGGGTGTACTCTGCACTCACCCAGAGTAGGCTAAGATGGGCGCCACCCTCCTCACGACCCTAATTAGGATTAAGCGTTCAGAAAATGAATGGCTGAATGAATGAATAAATGAATAAATGAATGAATGATTTACACCAAATTTGTTTATCTAGTTTTGTTGACTGTATCCGGTGGTGCACTGTCAGTACAAAAGTTTCTGAAAACCTGTAGTTTATGCTTTTTGTTTACAGTGCAATCACTATTATTGGCAGAGACAAAACAAAATGGTACAGAACAGCAATTAAATCAGGAAACCTAAATCTTTGTGGAACTTATTAACTGCTTGCTCTTAGATCCTAATGGGGTTCTAAATGAGTGCTTTAATAAAGGCAGGCACAATTAGACGATGAAGCTGTTAAGCCGTTAGATATACTAATGAACAGGGTAATAGACATAGCATGAAACAGTAAACATAAATATCTGACATGCCTTACAATTTTGCCCCTAATTTTAGAATTATTTTTTTTCTAGATTTGATCTAAACTGTTCCAGTAAATGTTTACAATTTCTCACATTTCTCAGTTTTATATAGGTCTTCGATTCATGTTTAAGAAATGTTTTGTGTGCTTCTATTTACTTACATTTGTATTATGTGCATTCTCCCCTATGTGCACAAATCCCACCAACATGTCCTAAATTCAAAATGAAGGTGGCCTCATGAATGAAGGCGCGATATCTTTAAAATAGTAGTAGACTGACACACCCTTGTTTAGTTTGCCTGATGGACTTTCCAATTTACCACTTAAATGTCACTGAAATCCATTCAAACTATAAACCCCAGTTAACCATAAACCTATAAAATTCAAATTTTAAACATGAAGGAAGCACTATGTGATCTACAGAAATGATGATGTCATTCCCAGTTCTAACTTCCAAAGGATAGTTTCCATCTAGGATACAAGCCCAAAAATAAAGTAAATATCGCCCACCAAAAACATGTGTGCTGCTCCTATGTATAAAAAGATGTTTGATGTATAAGTAGTATGATTTATTAATAGTATGAAATAGTATGAATAATGTGATTACCATGGCTTAATGCACGTCAAAATGTTAATCTGATTTATACTCACCTTAGTTGATGATATATATATATATACTGTGAGCACTCTTGAAATATCTAAGATATTGGGGCGTGATCACAAAACCATCAAACGTTTGTTGCAAATAGTCAACAGAGTCGCAAGAAACGCGTCGAGAAGAAAATATGCAAATTAACCACCAAAAATTTGAGAAGAATCAAACATGAAGCTACCAGGAACCCATCATCCTCCAGTGCTCCAT
>JAOUQZ010000019.1:15396508-15422171 GCA_028564935.1 Neosilurus hyrtlii
ATATATATATATATATATATATATATATATATATATATATATATATATATATATATATATATATTTATTTATTCATACATTTTCTAAGCCGTTTAACTTTAATTAGGTTCACAGGGTTTTTTTTTTTGGGCTGTAACACTTTTCAGGTACGGGGTTGTAGAGACTCTGAGACTAATCACTCTAGAAATAAACCAGGGTCTTTTCAGATGCCTTATAGGTTTTGCTTTTATGCTTTTTAATGCACCAAGCCACACACCACACAGAAATGCTTCCAACTTCCTCCATAGTCACTAGCTACTCTTAGCCTACAAACACACATAAATAGCTTTACTAATCAACAACAGATGCACTTATTCATTTACTGGTAGGCTTTACCTGACTCCTCTCTGCCTGCAGAGAGCGCTCAACCACGCTCTCATTACCACCCAGAGAAATTGAGATATGCGGTTTGTGCTGATGGCTCAGCTGATTGCCTGCTAGCGTACAACTGGACAGTTTGGTCAGGGCACCTCATTTAAACTGCTTACCCTGCCTTCATGTCAATTTTCCTTGTTCATCATGTTGAACAGTGTCATGGACTTGCAGGACCAACAGATTGTAGATGGACAGTGTTTCTAGAAGCCTGGCTATTTGATAATCCTGTTGAAAATTCATTAATTTTCTGAACCGCTTAATTATTATTAGGGTCTCAGGGAGGCTGGTTCCCATATCAGCTGACCCTGGGCGTGGTACACCCTGTACAGCGTTAAAAAGGCTTGAGGCTCAACCAAAGCAGCAAGCAGAATGGCCAGTAAGGATAATATTGTTTTCAGCGGAGTTTAGCTTGGCTTGAACCAGTCAGCCTTCCACCTCAACAACCAGCCTGATGCTGTGTGGTATCAATAACATCATAATATTAATAACATTATAGTCCAACAAAAATTGCTGAGAAGTGCAGTCCAACTCACCACCAGGGTTCCTGCAATTTCTCCCCTCTGAGAAGCCAGATCCTAGCAGGTAATGATGTTAATCTAGTTAAAATCTTGTTGTGCTCAGAGATGAGTGACAAGCATAATGTGCATAATGGAAAGTATCAGTCATGCTTAAGGACAGCAACTCTCAGCTTTCTTAGGCTCCATGGCTGGCTGAATTTAATTCTGCTTCTGGTGTATGCAGAGGTGATATTTTACCCATTCTAAAGAGCAGAGTTGGGCACCTATCTAGATATTATTTCTGATATGTTTATGCCCATTGAAGAAACACTAGACCAGAAATCTTTTAAAATTTCGGGGTTTTTTAAGCAAAACATGTCCATTGAGAGGTTCAGCTAGACATTGGACTGGTTCATATTCAGCCTGGCTTTCATAAGCAGATATTTTACAAGGCATCAAGCTCTCTCATATACAATCTTGCACCCAAGCAAACCAACCACCCAAGCCTTTTTCAGCTATCACCCAGTGTAAGGTAATGTCATTCACAAATCCCTTGTGAAATTACTTTGGGAAAGTATAGGCAGGTTCCAGAACTGTAAACACGTTCATGCAATCAGCTACTGTAGAGATGGGCATCCAAAGTTTTCCAGATGAACACTTCTTGTGGGAAATCAAAAAGAAAAAATAAAGCCATTTGCCCTATTCAGCATTCCTGAGCAAGGGCACGTTCTAACTAAGCACCCCAACTGCTGTTGTGTCAAATATTATTAAATAGTTTAGGTGTTTATAGCTGGTATGACTTGGTTGCTAAAAGTCAGAAAAATCTTATGTTTGCAATTATTTACAGTCTGCTGTAATGAACCTGAGATAGTCCATGCATTACTGGAAAAAGAAGTTACAGAAAGATTCATGATTGGCCCATTTCATAAATCAACCTTTCCTTCCTCGTTTTATGCCTCATTTGATAATGGCATCAAATTTCTCAAGGAGGCAGGTAAGGGTACACTGGCAGCAAAGGCAAATTATGATTGCTTTTAAAGTGATGCCTTTACACACCTCAAATGACACTCTAAACATTAACATTAAATAAAGGGAAAAATGTATTTCCCAGGCTAACCTTATTATCGCAGCAGCCCAAAAATGTTCTATACTTCATTAGAAGCTCTTTACTGTTCTTTTTAATATTTGCAAATGATTTTTCATGCATCATCTATTAGACAAACTTCTGCTAGTGGACTTTCAAAATTCAAAATAGAGCATATCCATTCTAAAACACACCTTTAAAACACTGGGAGCCCTGCATTTTGAAAAATAAACATACCAAAATGCTAATTCTAATCGCTTTAAGCTATAGAATTTCTAGGCATTTCAGGATGCAACCCTCCCTGTCTCAAGTCAAAATTTAATTGCATGTGAGAATTTATGTATAAAGCACAGAAGATAACAGTTATGACAAAAAAAGTGAATTGCTTTTCTTGCTTGTGCATCCCAACTTTGCCTTGTGCATTCTTCAGGGAAGCTTGGATGAAGGCTGTGGATCAGAGTTATGGTCTGTTCTCTTTGTGTGACAAATGTAATGGCCTTTCTTTCTTGTATAAAGAAACCACCTCTGCTACTTCATTTCAAGTATACATTGTTCAATACATTTTCACCAAAAAATTATAGATAAGTAATTTTTTTACTTCTTTTTATTAGGAGCCCTTTTAGACAAAAGTGATGTTGTTTAATCTTCACAACACGCTGTATATATGTACAAATGGAGTCCCTTCTGTCAATGTCTGTTATATTACTAATCAAAATAATTTAAGGTACACTGGTATAGTTTGAGTTTTTGAGAATAATCCTATGCAGTTCAGTTTGTTGTCCCTTCTGTGTTTAGATTATTAATTTGTTGATGGTTTCTGCTCACTTTTTGATGTGTTTTAACTCACAAAGCCACAATAAAAAGAAAAAACCTCAAAATGCCCCTATATAAGGGCTACAGACCTATTACCATTTTATTCAGTTTACAGGGATACTATCCTAGCATCTATTGTGAGACCATTTGCAGCTGCAATGGGTGAAAACTTACTTTTTATGCAGGACAATGCTCGTCCCCACATTGCCAGGGTTAGTATTAAATTTATGAATGAAGATGGAATCAAGGTTTTGGACTGGCCTGCAAAATCTCCTGACCTTAACCCTATTAAGCATGCTTGGGGTATCCTTGGGAGACGTGTTACCCAGCGACCAAACCCTCCAGTGACCTTAGATGAATTAAGGAATGCTTTGGTTGCTGAATGGCCAGCTATAGATCAGGACCAGATCTGGAGACTGATGCAGAGTATGAACAGTTGCTGTGGGGAGTGCACAAATGCATACCAGTTATTAAAATGTAAATAAAATTGTAAATAAATGACTTTTCCGTTGTTTATTTTATTTTATTGTGTGCCCTTTCCAAGCCTTATTCATGTTTCTCATCAAATTTGCCATCTTTGAGCATATCAAGTGTAAAACTTGTGTACAAATGTATGTCAAACTCGGCTGTACCCATATGCACACAGAAATAGTACATTTCAGTCCCAGTTTTTATACTTTTGACAGTGTTTCATAAAACAATTGTACTTGTTTCTTAAATTATTCTGAGTAGTATATTTTCTATAATTAGTAGTATATTTTCTATAATTGCCAACAGAGCTGTCATTTTTGCCAACTGACATTTTTTTTGCTGCCTTGATGAAATTTTAACCAATAATTTTAGCTTTAGTTTTCTGGGCGTTTTTTTCCCCTCTCGGTGACAATGAAACAGCAATTAAAATAATTAACAAAGGTCACTCCTCAGTTCTCTTCTTTAATAGATTTTAAGGCAACTTACATGGTTATCAGTGCTAGGTAATTTCACTGCTCATATTCCAGGTTTAAATAACCAAATAGCTGATTAGACAAGGACAAGGCTGATAAAGAAAAGCTGATAAAGCAGTTTAAATTGTAGAAATTTTTCCAGATGTTCCCAGAGGCAGTGCCAACCAGCCTGACCTGCCCCATTCAATCATACTGTGCTAGATTAAACACAACCCTGGGAATGTATGCGCTCTCTGCTGCCTTTTATATATGCAATCCGGCCTATCTAAGGCAATATTAAAGATGTATGATCCTGCATGGTCTTACTTTACCTCCTTTTGTGCCTCCTTCTCTGTATCTGTCTTGCCTATGAATATCTCAAAAGCATGTGCCTTCTTCACTTTTTTGAATCTTGCAAAATTGTCATACAGGTTTACTAATAGAAACCATATTGCTCACAGCTATGATTTTATAAGGTATTCTATATTTTTAAAACGCTCAAAGACTGATCCAGATAGGAAATTATCATCCACTGTATTCTTATCTTGGAAATTAAGTCTCACTGCCTGCCTATGTTACCTTTGACCTGAAGCGAAAATATCCTTGATGCTCAAAAAGCAATAAGCACTTTATAATCTGGCTAGTTTATTTAATAAATTCTGTGACATAACTGCTGAGGTCTGTGCAACCGCAATGGTGCATTCTCTATCTAAAACCTCTGGCAAAGATTATGGAATTACTGCTCTTTGAGGATGCTTGCCGTTTTTGTTTTTTTTAACTTCTTATTAAATAAATAATTCACAGATATAACATAAAATTTATTTTGTTCAATAGCTGAACATTCTAGCTTCATGAAACAGTTAAACTATTTAAAATTTAAATTATTTAAAATTGTGTTTGTTGGGAAAATAGATATTGTTTTTCATAAAGCATGAACTTTTTTTATGAATAACAATATTATCCAGGCTGGTGTAAACCTTTTCAAATAGCAGTTGAAAGATCAGCTTTGCAGGATGAAGCCTTGTGATGGACTAATTCGGTTGTAGCATCAGTGTATGTCACCACCAAACAAGTCTAATCTTTTTTCCCAAAAGTTGCACTGCAGCACCTCCTGGCTGGAGACTTGCTGGTGTAGTTGTTTTGGGGTTCTGTTATTTTTTCTTTTTGTTGTACCCATGGAAGAGTATGGAGGACCGAAAACAGCAACTAGTCTAATCATCTTGCAGGCAGGTTTGGTCATCGTGTGTGGGGGTGACCTTTCAGAGCCATACAGCATATTATAACTACAACTACAGAAATTGAACAAAAAATAAATAAATAAAATTTCATTTGACTAAAGTGCTGCAGAGCGATACTTTTTTCTGGGGTACACTTTAAGGTATATTACCTTAAAGCAAAACAATATGATAATGAAAATGAATGAAAAAAATAAAAAATATAATCTACTAAGCCAACAACACTACCCAGCGAAAAATAAAAATTCACACACTGTAATATTTGGTTAACCTTGGTTACAGCAGATATTTGCTGTGGAATTGTTTTGATGCAATATCAATTTTGTTTTTGCTTTAATCCAGAGCTATTTTTTTTTAACCGAGATCTTGTGTTGAACATGGAAGAGACAAACTACTGCGTCTTCTCCAGCACATCCCAGACACTCACTGGAGCTAAGTCAAGACTCTGTGGTAGCATTTTAGGTTGATGTCAAGCCAATGCATGTCTGGCAGACAATTCTGCGGTGGTGTTCTTACATAGTAGATTTTTCTTTTCTGGAGAGGGGTTTGTAGATCCTTACTCCAGTACTAGCTGCCTCAGAACAGCAACCTTTTACTTTATTTTGCAAATATATGCTAGTTCTGAATTTGATGCCTGCAACATAATCCAAAAAACACTGCATGCATAACACTGAGAAAACATTTTTAAGATAAGGAGGTTAATTAGGAACAAGTGACAGTGCAATATCATTACTGGGTATGAAACATAATCCTCAAAAGGCTCAGCCATTCATAAACAAAGGTGGAGTAAGGTTCTGTGTTGTTCTGTGAGAATAAATAGCCCAACAGTTTAAGAACCATGTTTCTTAATGTCCAGTTTCACAACATTAAATGATTGTTCTTCAGAGAATAGAGAATGCACTGAATGCATGTGACCGTTGAGCCTTTAGGTGGCACTTTATTAAAAACAAGGATTATTACACTGGCTTTGAAATATTTTTGAAAACCACTGCTGGTAAACTGAAATAATTATTGAACCTATATCCGCAAAGTGAAAGCCATTTAACAACAACATCCAGAAATGCTGCAAATTTCTCTGAACATCATCTGTTATGGACTGATGCAAAGTGGAAAGGTGTGCTGTGGTCTAATAAGTGTACATTTCAATTGTTTTTGGAAGTCAAGATATTGTGTTTAAAAGCCAACATGTGTGTGAGTGCACACTTGCAGAATGCACCATCATGTATCTACTTATATTAATATATCTGGGCATATGCACCAGTAGAATTTTTCATTTTTGCAAACTTTATAAACCTCCCATAGAAAGATATATCAAAACAGCAACAAAGCCTAGCACATCTAACACACATACTCAAGCTGGACAAAATCCATTGTGCACAGATGCTGGTTACAGATTTCACAAAATGTCATATTAAAAATACTTAATTTCTATATTTGGTGACTGAATTAAAGCCCTCTTTGCATGGTATATACAGTTGATGGTTAGTATACATTTAGTCCCAGATTTGAATACTCTATTTCCTTGTAGTGCAGATGACGCCACATAATAGTTAAATATTCAGGTGTTACTTATTTGTTAAAACATTGAAATACATTTAGATTTTCTGGGGGTTTATAACAGATGTGGTTGAAGAATGGGAGAATCAGAGCAAATGAAATGATGTTTTTTATAAAAAGCTAAGCAAAAGGAGGAATAAAGCAGTGCTTCTGGCAGCAATTGTTTGTTTAAGTATAGGGTATATATTTTTCTTTCCTAAGAGGAGACCTTCTTGACAATTTGGGAAAACTCCAACTGCCCAAAGCCTTTCCAGGGTCTGTCCTATTTAAGACTGACCATCTCACACCTACAGCCCAAAAGGAACTGCGTATGACCCACACCGTTCATAGGATGACTCAACATAGCCACTTTGTCTGAGTCCAAGTTAAAAAATTACACAGCACAGTATTAAACCTTTGTAGCTGATAGCAAAAAGATACCGAATTACACTGTCAATCAGATGGATTAATAGGTAATAATGCTATGTTTTTGCCTCCTGTTTTATTTTTCTGACTGTGCCTGTTAGTGAGCTGTGTAGAACATGTGTACAACATGATTCTGAACAGCACTCAAGTATTTCTTCTCTTAATACATTTTGGGAGTATGTTCATTAAAAAAAAAACCTTTACCAAATAATTAAAGTCATATGAATCCTTAAGAAGTTTGCAGGCTGGCAGGAATAAAATATCACGTCTCACAGACCCACAGGTAATGGAATCATGACTGTCAAGTTATTATGCAATTCACATAAAAAAAGATCTAAACTGTATTTATTTATTTATTTGTTTGTTTATTTGTTTACTTACTTACTTATTTAATTATTTGTTTATTTTGTATGTTACCTAGATTTTGATTGATGCAGTCACTCAAGTTTTCTTTCCCTACAGTTTGGCAACTGGTAGCTTAGCTGTTCTGGGAAGTTACAATAGTTACAAAACCAACTGCTATGGGTAAGCACCCAGCAAAAAGCGATAATTTTTCTTTATCATGTTGATTTTATCGGGCCTGGATACACAGGTAATGACTCATTTTGCTTCTTCTTGCAAAACATGACATTGTTTAAACAAACAAACAAACAAAAACCCTCTTTTACTCCTTTTTAGTTTGTTGGAATTGAGTTGACAATATCCTCTGCAGTTGATGTACTACTAACTGCACTGCAGAGGCCCTACAGGAGGGAGCCCTTCATGTTATTCTTCTGCACTGCCTGCTTCTGCTTTCAAATTCTAATGACAACCCAGGTAATACTATTCATAAAATACAAACATATTACTATATGTACCATCTACAAAGGGAGGTTAAGATAAAGATGAAGATAAAAATAAAGAGATAAAGTTCTGAAAAAGAGAAAAAGAGAAATCTTGGTCAACTGTTACATGAACAATGAAAATCAGTTAATCAGCTCTCTGTTTAGATGCAATTATATAAAAAAGTGCACAAAATACAACTAAGGAACTACACTAAGCTAAATATGTGCATTACCTACATACAAATGTATACATACTTATATGTACACATATAGACACACATACATCTATCCACATATTTATATATATATGTACATGTAGTTCCAATTACCCGCTCTGCTGTGCTCACCTCCCGCTGCAGGGCCTTCCTGTCCTCTGCAGTACATCTACTGAATCACACTGTACAGCAGTAGGTCAGGATGCTCTTGATGGCAGAGCAGTAAAAGTTTGTCAGTAGGGGTCGGGGTAGGCAGGCTTGTCTGAGCTTTCTTAGCAAGTACATGCTTTGTTGTGCCTTCCCCACCTGGTGAGAGTTGAAGTCGGCAGAGATGTGAACTCCAAAAAACTTGAAGCACTCCACCCTCTCTACCTCCGCTCCATCAATATAGAGGGCATAGTGCTCAGTTTGTTTAGATCTCCTGAAGTCCATTATCATCTCCTTTGTCTTGGATGTGTTAAGGTCCAGGTTATTGTTGTTGCACCATCGCCGCAGATGACGAATGTCCCTCCTGTATGCTGATTCGTCGTTTTCTGTTATCAGACCTATGACGGTGGTGTCGTTGACAATTTGATGGTGTTGATGGTGTGTTAGAACTGTATTAAAAGCAGAACTGAAGTCTACGAACAACATCCTCACATAGGAATTACTCCTGTCCAAGTGTGTGAGGGCTGTGTGGAGGGCTGTATTGATGGCATTCTCTGTTGACATGTTTTTTCTGTATGCAAACTGATGTGGCTCAAGATCAGCAGGGATGGCAGTCTTAATGTGAGACAAGAAATGTCTCTTGAAACATTTGGTGATGATGGGGATTTAGGCAACTCAGCGATCAGCGATTTGCATCCTTTCAGCCCTGTAGAAGCAGTAAAACACATGGATTGACTATTTGCATAGAGTTCCATGGGAATAGCAGTGATATCTCAGGACACCTAGGTGAAAGGCGGGCAGATGAGTTTAGAGGATATTGTCCTTAATTAGTGTTAAAAAGTGTGTGTGTCTACATATACACATCCAGTCACAAACTTCTTGTGCATCCAAACTGCACTTGTGCATCCAAACTTTTGTATGATCAAAAATGTATGTTGATAAGAGCAGGGGTAGTAACTGTACCAGAACAGAAATCACTGAACACCAATTTAAAAATCCTAATTATTTCAGCTATTTTTTGTTTTATAAACACTTATACTTAAAAATTGTCATTTATGAACATTTATTGTTATCTATACATGTACTATTTAATTTATATGAACTGGATTTAAACCAGTGGAATAAAATCAGACAATTTTGATGTCGCCCCAGTTCGTGATTTCCCAAATTGCAATACTGTCCCGTTACACTATCATCACAACTTTGACTGCAGAAGGTTTTTCAGAGTTATGGGGAAGGTGGATTGCAGCATAACTTCAGGAGAAGGAAAAAAAAAAGACTGGTGAAGGAACAATTGTTTATAACAGTTGGTAAAGTTGAGGTGGGATGGCCATTTATACAAGTAATTGTGTCCAAACATTTGACTGTACTGTACATATACACACACACACACACACACACACACACACACACACACACACACACACACACACACACACACTCAGTCTATAAGTATTTGGGAAGTGTCAATTTCTGTAATTTTGCATCTGGTAATCGAAGCATCTCAATGGTGGAAACACAGAATTTGGTGATGTCCATGAGTTCCAGACGTCATGTGTTCATTTACGGCAAAAGATTTTTAACCAATTAATTAATAGTCCTTATATCTATAATTATGTTATTTTTCCCAGTTACTTTTAAACCTCTGAAAATGAGGGCACTGGGTATAAAACACTTTTAAAACTGTTATGTTGTCCAAAAATGTACGGACCTAAATGTATATACTCAAACAGTACATTTTTACCGCAAATCTTTCGCTGTCTATTTAAGATGTTAAGATGTATTCAAGGCATAGAGTTTTTTCCAGTATTTTGTTCTGGGAGTGTCAATATTTTTCAACTTATTGATTTTTATGGAAGTAGTGGTGCTTACTTTCTTTTTATGTGCCTAATTGAAACTCTAAATTGGCTGAATATTTGGTATCTGTCAATATTTATTTCATACAAGTCTTTTCCTGCATACAGTGGTATACAGTACACTGTATGTAGGAAAAGACTTGTATAAAATAAATAGTGACAGATACCAAATATTCAGCCAATTATTAGAGTATAGACAATTATGGTTGCATGTTTGATATCATTGAGGACATGAGTGATAAACCACCAAGTGCATTTTTCAAATACTGCTGGTGTTATTTCACACCACTGATGTGCCTAGTAAGTCATTTATCTTACATCATCCCACAGCACAGTTACAGTTTTGATTCTGAACAGTTTGGATCAGATAGTTTTTATTGTTATCGTATGGCAGATGCTCCACACTGACTTTTAAAATAGGTATAATTTGTGTAAAATATACATAATTAAGGAGTTTCTGGAGTCTGTGTTTTACAGTCATATATAAAGTAGCTAAAAATTCTCTGAACACAAAATTAAGAGAGGAAAAGTAAAAAGAGAGGCTGGTGAATAAAGTGTGAAAAGATTTGCCTCTCTCTTTTATAACTTATCTCATTATAACTATAATATGACAAGAATAAGGATGTTTTTTAGCTTTTATAGAACATTAACTGTGACCATCACTAAGTAAAATCTGTGTGTTGTTCTTTCATAAGTACCAAAATATTATCATTGCCAAACTGCTCTGGTATAAAAGGAAATGGTTCAGTTTAGTTTAGTCCTGTTATTGCAAGAAAATAATAAACTGTGGGGTGGTAACAATAACTTGTTTCCTGTTGGGCCACATCTCATATGCATACTGTGTATACTACTTTTTTATTCTTTCCTTTGCTTTTAGGGAGCTTTTATTTTTTATCTTAAAAAAAAGTAAGCCACTCATGTATAACAATGTTTACATATATCCAAACTGGGCCTATGCTCATGGATGGCTCATGATCTTATTTTCCCCTATTATGGTCTTACATGGGGTTTGGTGAAACTATACACCCACACAGGGTCACTAAAACAGGTAAGGAAAAACTATGTCAGACTATACTGCCAAAAATACTATGCCAGACTATACTGCCAAAAAGAAAGCTTCAGATTGAATAAATACTAATGACTAATATGTTTCCCGGAGTTTCTTCTTATTTCTTAAACTAAACTATATCAGATGTATTTTGCGGTAGTGGTAAAGATGTCACTGTATTTCAGAAGGGACTTATTATTAGTCTGCATCAAAGCAAATAAAATAACTAATGAAATTGTTAAAATTGGGTTAAAACATTATCACTATATAATAAAGTTTTTATAATGCTTAGATGATGCAAACTAGCCAACTCCATCTTGACTGACCATGATCGAAAATCAACTTGATAGAGTTAAGTGAATGATTTTTATTCATAACAACAGTGCATGTCTATGTTTAGTGGTGAAAATAGAAGCATTTCCACAAACCCAATGCCTTGGACCTAATGCAATGATTGGGACTAAACAGCTGCCTGGGCTTAAATAAACAATTTGATAGCAAGAATAATCAAAACAAAAGTCATCAAAATGCTAGTTAGCATAAAGATCAGACTCTGGAGTTTAGTTGGTCAGGTTGAGGGACAGCAGTGGCAATAAAATAAAGTCAGCTGAGTGTACTGAATAACCAGGTTAATTCTATTTATGAAGTTTTTCCTTCCCAGATGGCATAAATACAAAATTTGGGCTCAAATAGTGAAAGGAAACAGCCCAACCTCAACGCCACAGAGAACCTTTGGGATGTGCTGGTAAAGACACAGTGGTTCAAATCTTCTCATCCGCAAAACAAATTCATGGTGAAACTTTAAAACAAATCTGGACTGAAATAAAAGTTGTGACAAAACAATGCCATGGACAATGCTGGCTGTAATCAAAGCTAAAGACAGAAAACAAAATATTGGGTTGTGTGTTATTTTGGCAGTGTATTATGGCACTGTATTTCAGTTGATATTTTATCTCTTTTTATCCATATCTTTGCAAAACATATTTGTTGCATATCTGTTGCAGGTGTAGAGTAAAATGTATTGTCTGTTGTTTTTCTTTTCTAAACAGCGTATTAAAACTCTTTGTACTCCAGATGACACACTTCCAATGAGCCAAAAGCAAAGAGCACAGCTGCAGATGAATGAGATGTTAATGGCAGGAATTTGATGCCCACTCACTCACAAACAGACCAATCCAAAGAAAGGAAATTGTCTATATATACACTGGTATGAATTGTATTTGGTACCAATATACTGTAATTGCTCGCATTATAATTACTTAGCATAGCCCATGTGTTTTTTCCCCCACACATGAAGAAAAAACATTGCATAGCAACATACAAATGCATTATGTGTGCTCTGTACTTCAACATACAGTAGTCCATCCATCATCTATACCACTTACCTCTCATGGTAACTGGAGGAGCTGGAGTCAATCCCAGCTAACTTCAAGTGAGAGGCAGGGTACATCTTTGGAGGTTCACCATTCTCTTGTAAGGCTAACAAAGAGACAAACTGCCATTCAGAACGTCATTTACAGCTATGGGCAATTTAGATTAGCCAGTTAACCTAATGTCTTTGGACTTCTTGAGGAAACCAGAGTAGCATGAGAAAACTCATGCAAGCGCAATCTCAAAAATGAAAAGCATTAGTTGCAAGATTCAAACCCTGAACCTTCTTTCTGTGAGGAGCCAGTGTTAACCACTGAGCGGCCATGCCTTCCAACATACAATAGAATCTATGAAAAGCATGTCCTTGTGCTATTTGAATAGGCTGGAGTTAAGAATAGAATCAAGATTAAAAGATATTTTGAACTTTGCTATACAAAAATAGGGTTCACATAAATTCATTGATGTGCTAAGAATACCCCAAAACTAAGTGTCAGTGATGGTCACTTTCCATTGATGGCCCATGTAAAAGGAAGGTCAACAAACTGACAAAATGCAGAGGGCTCTTATAAATAGTGTACTAATCTCAATTTCAGAAAAGCTGGTAAATCTTCCAAAATGCATTTGAATCCTATTTGTTGATTCATATGAACTTTTATCTAACTGACAAACTTCACTGACCATCGTACAAATTTAGTGAGTGCAGGGTACACCCTGGACAGCTCGCCAGGCCATCACAGAGCCAACATTCACACAACCATTCACACTCTCACTCACACCTAGGGGCAATTTGGAACAGCCAGTTAGCCTACTGTGCATGTTTTTGGACTGTGGGAGGAAAATATCCCAAATTTTCTGAATATGTGGTTAATACTTTAAATGGTATCAACATACCATGTAGTAACAACAAACAATAAATGTAGAACCTTTATTTCTGCCTATTATTCTGGAGCACACAATTTCAATTAACCATGGCATGAAAGAAAATGTATCTGAAACTTATTACTGATGATGAGTTACTATGTTATCCATCACCTTTTACAGGTCCTTTTTTAGGATATATAGTTAAAGACCTTGAGAACAAAATTTGCCAAATTAAGAGGAGCAAATTATCACTGTGGAAAGGCTTTAAGTGCACTATTAAATATTTCATTGTTGCCTCGATTGGTTTTTACAGTGCCAAGAGTGTGAAATGAGTCTGCGTATCCGTCTCTAGAGAGTATGTTTAACTTACAGCAAAGCAAACATTATTGTGAGAATTGGTAATGCATGTAAAATTCAGACAATTCTTCTCTTTTATGAAAGAGCAACAACAAACATATCCAGCCAAATCTTGATAATATCATTCCTTATTGACCAAAAAAATGTGTGTGTTCTGTGTTGTTGATATAATTATTGATCTTTTCGAGATATAAAACTAATTTAATAACCCCAAGGAGCTATGATGAAATGAAAACCTCGTTACAAATTTTTAAAAAAATGTCCTAAATTACCTTACTGACCATAATCAAAACTATTCATCAAAACCACAATTCTTGTTGGCATTGACCTCTGTGGTGTCTTTTTTCTTTATGAAGTAATTTAAACATAGAAACATAGAATTTTTAACATTGCTCATCATCTCTTTATTGGCCTTGCAGATGGGAACAATTATGCCAGTCTACCCTTGACTGCTTTAAACACACAATACATGTAAATTATATATATTACCACCAAACTTGAGGTGAATAATTGTTTTAGCTCATACTGAATGGGAATAAGGAAAAAAAATTCAAATCAATGACAGACACAGGGGAGCTCCTTGCACAAGTGTGAGTAGATACATGAGAGCTGAACTTTTCAGTGTTTTGGTATACAGAAAGAAGCATAATGTAAATCAAACTAAAAATATTTTATACTTTATAAAATAAAGTCAGTTATAGTCATTTTAACCAAGACAGGGTAGATCAGGTGAGCTCTCAGTGTCATTTTATAGCCTACTCCTTCAGAAGATAATAAGTACTACACAAAAACACATCCTTTTTAATGGATTAAAAAAATTCAAATACTACTAAATAATACTAATATATACTATGTTTATATACTATGTTTTTTAAATTCTTGATAGATGTCCCATCAGATTACACCATTTTTGGAGGATATACCAATTTGCAATGTTGCCATTCTGTTTAGCTTATATAACTTAGCTTTCAATCCTAGTGAGGACATTAAAATAGGGATTAACCCATGTTACCATCATTTATACAGAATGTGAAGGTATTATGTTTTTTACCTTTAGTATAAAAAAAAAAGTTAGAGATACTGAGGTTATAATAAAGGGAAAGCTTAGCCGTTCTAGCTTTTCTTATAACATTTGTATTAATCTATTTATTTATTTTATTTATTCTCAGGAGATCCAGTTTCCTTCCACAGTCCAAAAACATGTACAGTAGGCTAATTGGCTGCTCCAAATCGCCCCTTGGTGTGAGTGTGTGTGAATAGTTGTATGTGTGTTGACCCTGCAGTGGCCTGGCGAGCTATTCAGGGTGTACCCCACCTTCACCTGGAGTCGGCTGAAATGGGCTCCAGCCTCCCAGCGACCCTAATTAGGTTTGAGTGTCTTTAAAAAATGAATAAGTGAATGAATGAATGAATGAGATCTTGTCCACATTGATTTATACGCAACAATTTTCTCTCAATTTTTAAAAATCAAGTAAACATAAGCAATTCATGAACAGGTATAATTGTGTAGAAGGGAACTAACACTCAGAAACTGTGAAGATGACTTTTTATACCTATTGATATAAACTCTTTTACTAAAATGATTTAGGACTACAAATAAAATTACAGTTATTAGATAACCAACTAGATTTCAGGTTGAACTGTAGAGAAGTTTCTGCTACATGGTTTGTATTTTTATCTAGTTTCACTCAAATGAGGATGGGTTTCCTTTTTGGATCTGGTTCCTCTCAAGGTTTCTTCCTCGTGTCGACTAAGAGACTTTTTCCTCGCCACCATCACTACAGTTGCTCATTGGGGATGTGTAGGGAAATGCTAAATTCTTTACGAAATGTTTTTACTATGTAAATCTGTTTTGCGATAGTGCTGTAAAAATTGTAAAAAGCCTTATACAAATAAAACTGAATTGAAATGAATTTAACTAATCTATAAAATACATGTATGATAAATAACTAAATTCATTGTTTTATGCATATAATGGTGACTCTCTTTCACTCTTGATATAAGTAGCATTCACCTTCTTGCATAACTCTGTAACTTCAACAGTTTCATTAAAATCTATGTTTCACTGACTTTCTAAAGTCTTTCGCTTTAAAGAAATCTTTAAATTACAGTTGAATTACAGATAAAAGTTTGAGTTTATTATGACATTTCTCTCTACCCTGTAGCACAGCAAGTATTAGTCACTTGGACAGAGTGATAGGATTAGTTAGTCACAGACAAATATAGAATGTATAAAAAGTCTGTTCATTTAACTTGTCATCATTTCCAGGTTGAGTCATGAAGTTCTTTGTCATTGCCAGTCTGTCTCGAGTATAGTCGAGTCATGTCATGTTATTTTCTTCACTGCTTTATCCTTTATTGGGGTCCTGGGGAGGCTGGAGACCATCCCCACGAACTTTGGGTGAAGGTGGGGTAGACCCTAAACATCTCATGAGACCACTGCAGGGCCAACACATACAACCATTCTCACTCACATTCACACAAAGCAGAAATTTGGAACACCCACTTAGCCTACTGTGCATCTCTTTGGACTATGGGAGGAAACTGGAGTACCGAGAGGAAACCCACACAATCAATAGAGAAAACATACAAACTCCACACGGTAAACCCTTGCCTGGCATGGGAACTGTAGCCAGCACCTTCTTGCTTGACTACATGGTTTCACTTTCTGATTAGCATGTCTATAATGTTTTTATCATTACTAGATTCCACTGAGAATTACCTGATTATTCATCATTACTAGATCACTCCATATTTACTTGAAACACTAATGATGAAATTAAATATGAAATATAAAAAAAAAAAAAACATTGTGGCCTGGTGGTAGGGTGCTGGCTTACTGATTCGAAGGGCTGTGGTCCAGTCCCCACTGTCACCTGGCTGCCACTGCTGTCCCCCCAGTACCGCTAACTGGGTTATCAAAGGCCAGCCATGTCTCTTACTGTCTGTGGTGAAATGCACGTAAAAGAATTATTGCTGACTTTTAAAAAGAGTAGGCTGCATTGCCATCAGCGTGTTTCTGCCCTGCGACCTGGCCTGTTCGGCCTGGCAAGCTGTTCAGGGTGTACTCTGCCCTCACCCAGAGTCAACTGAGATAGGCGCCATCCTCGCCTCAAGTCTAATTAGGATTTAGAGGTTAAGAAAATTAATGAATGAAATGTGTCTTGTGTGCAATGGCCTTTAAGTAAATCAAGAGCTCATACGTTTACAGAAAGACATTTCCAAAGCTTGGGGCTTGTATGCAGTAATTCATATTTCACGTTTCATGTTTCTGTAGTAAGAATGATGCATTATCTATTGAACTGTCATAATCTCAGACTGAAAGTTACCAGAGAAACTGTAAAGCATTTTGAAGAAGTATAAAAATAAAGAAATTTACAAGGGACAAGGCACTTGTTGTTGTTGTTTAAACAAGACATGTCAATGTTACTTTAATATCTGTAATGGCCTACAAAGAAAATAGGCAGAGTGAACAGGCCAATTACAAAAGTCAGTGCATCTTACATAAAATCTTTTATTTTTTATGGTGCCATCCCCATTAACTTGTCTGCTCCTTCATTTTCCCCTTTTGACACAAGTTCACACAGGTAAGGTTATAATCTTGGCACATACCTTTCAGAGTTTTGCTACCACTAACAAGAAACCAATGTTAAAGGTTTTCACTGGGAGAAGTAACATTTTTGGTGATGCTTTTTATAAGTAGAACTTTACCTTTCAAATTCAACGAGTAAGTTTTCGATCCCAGGAGTCTGTGTGTTGAAATGTAAGCAATACCAAAAATCTGTAGACATCCCAAAACATTTTAAACAGGTACATGTATGATGTGGCATGCTTTAATGAGTAAAAATAAATTAGAATTCTCTGTAAACTGCTGTGAAAAAAAATGTATATATTGTCATAAATGTAATGCTGGTTCAAAATGGGCCCTGTCACTAATTACATGGGCAATAAAGATTTTATTTCCTGAAACACTTGGGGTGTATTTAATGAACATGCTGATCATGAAAAAAATCACCTCACATGCAGTTTTGAGATATAACCCACTTTTTAAAGTTTCCCATCATATTTAAGTTTACATATTTTGAGTTGTAGTATATTGCCTACAAAGCAAGCTATTTTGTCACTTTATTGGATTCAGGAAGATTTAATACAGCAGAAATGTCTTATCAATGTTGCATCAGTTGTGATTTTATTCTTTGTTTCATCTGTCTCTGGTATATACTTACATAAGTGTCAAAAACACACCTAAACTGCACTTATTAAGGAAGCCTAGGAACTTTACTTTAGATGTAAAATTGGTGACGTAGACAAACTCCAGGTGCAACATGTGCAGTAAATAATAGCTTTCTCAGAGGTACTCTAAAATCAATGCCATCTGCTGTATGTTCCAAGGATATGGTTAGACCCAAAGGCTCAAATGACAGATTGCTATTCCATCCATCTATTCATTTGCCAAACTGCTTAATCCTAATAGGGTCACGAGGTTGACATTGGGTGAAGGCGGGGTACATCCTGAATGGCATGCCAGTCAACACAGGGTCAACACACACACAAAACTATTCAAATTCACACCCATGGGTAATTTGGAAGACACAATTAGCCTAATGTACATGTATTTGGATTGTGGGAGAAACCAGAGTACCCAGAAGAAATCCACGTAAGTGTAGCAAGAACATGCAAGCTGCACAGAGAAACGCCCTTGCCAAGCCCAGGAATCAAACCCATGAGGCAGACATGCTAACCACTAGGCCACCATGCCACCAGTATCTGGTTCTGTACTAAAAGAAAAACAGTTTCAGACAGGAGGCAGATGAAGATGGTAAAATGCATGAACCAGATATGGAAAACAACTTTGATAAACTATATCTCCACTTCATCCATAGCTTCCTCGTTTTCCTCCCTGGCTTTGGAGTTTCCACAGCGACTCTCCTCCCCTTGCTTTCCTCATTCATGGATCTCCTCTGCCATCTATCTTCTAAACCCAGGAAGATTTCTTGCCTTGCTCCTTGGCTATCAGGTGTTTCATTCAGCAGTCTGAGAGAATTAGGAACAACAGGGAGAAAGTTGTAGAAATTACAACAATCATGCTGTTCCCTCTTCCGTGATTGCTAAATACTTTGGTATGTTTTTTGATAGGAAGATTGAAAAAATCTGCCAGACCTTAACTCTTACCCCAATTCCTACAATACACATTCAGGTTTCCTCTTCTACTTCAGTGGCAATTTAGCCGAGATCCTTCAGGAGTCATTTTGTCCTGCTCTCCTATCTGCCCATTGAATCCAATTCCTTCTGCAGTGCTCCAGAGCATCTCACAAGACATCCTACCCTTCACGTTCCAAGCATGTACCAAGTGTATTTAATATCACCTTCTGTGCTACAGAAAAAAGTTTGCCATCATCCCAAGTTTGAGCCCAGGGTGATGCAATCAGCCATTCGTGACTGAAAGCCCATGACAGCTGATTGGCGGAGTTCTCAGGGAGGTAAGGATGGCACATGCTCACTACCTTGTCACTTACAAGTGACACTAGCCAATCATGGGTGTCAATGAACTCATGCACACAAAGAGACAGATATCACTATCTGATGGGTGGGAATTGGATATGACTAAATGGGAGGGGGGAATCTAGTGCCTATTAGCTGTCAAGCAACGGTGCTAGATTCTGCAACATGTGTCACCTACCTTTCATACCATAAAAAAAACAAATCCCAGATGACACTTCTTTAATTATGAATTCTTATCTTTGATGATGAGCCAGTTAGACATGAAAAAATGTACACCCACTATAGGAGACACAGCAGACATGCAGTACTGTGCAGGTGGCCTGCAAATATTTTATAGGAGTCTGAAAAGAATATTTCCTTACACGTAATAATTCTCTGTTTGGTTAGATAAGGGCTTTCTGGGTAAAGATACACTTACAACTTTAGACAGGAGTGACAGAATCACAGGAGTCGATACATTGTTTAGATCCTCTAATGGCATTGCGACGTACATAAGTGGTGGTTTTCAAATAATATCCATTGGGAGAAAAGAAAATATGATGTTATCTAAATATTTGTTGCAAAAAAATTTCACAACCACACAAATATTAATTTGATACTTTGATAATAATATTTAATTAATACATGATATAAGATGTGCTTGTTTTTCTTTGTTTTCTGTGCTTGCTGTTCACACAAGAAAATGCAATGTACACTTTAAACACACCCTACACTTTAATATAATATCTAACGGGGACTTTCCTGAATCTGATTTTAAAGATAATGTAGGGAGGCTCAGGCTCAACAAATATTAGAAAACTGACATGAGATATAGAAAGGTAAACACACAGTGTATTGAGCATAATGTCTTCAGAATTTTTTTTAAAGATTACATTTATATTAGATACTGTTCAGTCCTTTATTTATCTCTGCACTACAGCTGAGTTCAGTACAAACATTTCTGTTTATGTAGAAACTCGTTCACTTTCAATAAAGTACTGCAAAATAGGCATCATGCTGGCACATCAGTGCCAAGTTACTCTGGAGCATGAAATACTTGTCAGCACAATAAATATCACAAAAGTAATTTTTGTACTGAAATTGAAAGTTTGCCAAATTCTCAATTAGCTAGACATTTTTATTTTTCTTTCTTTCTTTCTTTTTACATTAACCCAATTTAACACTTCTTCCACTTAACATTTTGACAAACATATCATTACCAACTGTATAACATTAAAAAATCTGACCTTGATGTCTTGAGTGCATAGTGAGTGAATGTCATTATCTCCACTGTATGGCAGGTAAGGTTATGTATTTATTAGCTGTTTGTCTGTTAGCAGGCTTATGCAAAAAATACTGAACTGACTTTCTCCATACTTGATGGAGGATTGGGGTATGGGCGTGGCAAGAACCTGTAACATTTTGTAGTACATCTGGATCCAGAAATAAAGGCTTTTTAACAAGTGTTTATCAAAGTATTTTTTCTCTTAACATGACTACACAAAAAGACATAAAAAAGATGATATTGTGAACAAATGCAGAAACAAAATCTCTACTAATCTTAATGATACCGATGTGTCATTGGTGAGAAATAATAATTGTGAAGATCTTAAAACCTTTAACATACACATTTACCTTAACATTTTATACCGGTTCATTTCCAGACAAAATGAAAATAGTTAAAGTCCTACCCCTGTATAAAACTGGCGAAAGATGCATCTTCATAAACTACTAAAACCTGCTTCCCCATTCTTTCAAATTTTAGAAAAACTCTTCACTAACATTAGACACATTTTTAAAGAAGCATAAATTACTCACAGACATTCAATAAGGATTCAGAGCTAACATATCAACGTCATTGGCAATAATATATTCAATTGAGGAAATTACAAATACCATAGAACAACAAAAAAATGTATTAGGGATATTTGTCAATCTTAAGAAGGCAACATCATCTGCAAGGTTTTTTGCAGATGATACAACTATATTCTTTACTGGGAAAATTTTACAGCAACTACTGCAGGTTATCGCAAAAGAAATTAGCAAATGAAAGATGTGATTTGGTATAAATAAATTATCATTAAATTGATCAAAACAAAAATAATGCTTTTTGGTAACTAGAATGAATCACTGCTACAGACACAAATTTATGGAGTTAAAATTGAAAGCGTTCATAAAATTTTTGAGGGGCTATTTATAGATGATAAAATCAACCGTGAATCACATATTAAATATATACCAACTAAACTCTCAAGGTGCATTTCAGAATTAAACAAAGCAAAGTGCGGTTCTAGATCATAAATCACACCACATTCTATACTGTTTTATATATTTTAATTACTGTGTTTCAGTCTGGGGAAATAACTACAAAACTGTGCTACATTCAGTTTTTATTTTCCAAAAACGAGCAAAACAAATCATTCATAATGCTGAGTACCGGGATCACACAAACTCATTATTTCGTAAAGTCAAAATTATTATTATTTTTTTTAAATATTAATTGATTTATTTTGTCATTGTTTCTTTTTTATAAGTACTGTCTACTTCTTGTCTACTTTTTTTTGATACATATTTAAAATAAGTATTAGCAAGTAATTAATTCAAACTTGGTGTAGGAGTGGGGCCTGGAAAGAACCAATAAAATTTTTGAGGTGAGCCGTGCTTGGGATAATGTTTAAAATAAAAAAATCCAAAATTCCTTGCAAAAATCATTTTCCTTTACATCTGGAAAAATGTGTTCTTGTAATGTCCACTAGGGAAGACATAACATTATAACTATACCAAGTTATAATAATCCATTTGTGGGATAATTCATCTATGATTGCACCTCTAGTTTCTTTATAGACTATCTGAAACTATTTTGCTTGAGCAATGCATTATATCATTGTATTGAACTTATTAGGTTTCATTAATACTTATCAAGAATGAAGTGGGACAACTTTTTACATAGACAGGCACACCAACATGCAACAGCAGCATATTCATTCACTCATGTACAGAACCTCATAATCCTACTAGGATCATGGGGAGGGTCATCTCAGCCAACTCTAGCGGAGGCAGGGTAGACCGTGGACAGCTTGCCAGTCCATCGCCAGCCCATACAACAATTCACATGCACACTCACACCCAGGGGCAATTTGGAACAGCCAACTAGCCTAATGTGTAGGTTTCATCCTATGTGGGACTGTGGAAGGGAACCCACACAAGCACAGAGGGAACATGTAGACTCCACAAAGAATTTCTCTCGATGAGCCCAGGACTCAATCCTGAGCTGCCTGACAGCAGCATATGTGATTCATTCTTCTTTGCTTTGTATATACATATCTACAGTATACATGACTCTCAATGTACACTTCAATATAGATTTTTTTCTGTTGTGTAATTATTTTTTTATCTTTAGATATGTACATGAAACAAAAGGTTAAGGGATGATACAAAGAGTTGCACAACAATAAAAAAAAAAAAAAACAATAACAACAATAACAATAATACTACTACTAATGATAGAAATAATAATTAATGACTTTGACTCCAAGCCAGGAACAGTTCCTTTTTATTGAAAAATGGACACTCCCAGCTATTTTTTCTTTGGAGTTCAAGCTCTTGTCATGGTCTGTGAATTAGTGAGGGAATCAATATGGCCTTGGCAAATGTTGGACTTAAGCTTGCTTCACCTAGCACATCCAAAATGTTTTATGGACTCAATAAGAAAAGTTACATTTTTTTTTGGAACAGCAGACAGGCTACAAAATGGAAAGTGATTGCATACAGAATGACTGAACGTAGCACTGTCTCAAGCAGTTCCTATTACTGTCAGTCATTAAAGCCCAACTGAGTGTGAACAAAACTTACTCTGCACCTCCTGCCAGGTGAACCAATTCCTCAAAACACTTGGAGCAGATGGACCAATTACACACTGGCAGTGCTCACAAGAGGAAACAGACAGATCAGGTAAACCAGCTCCACTAAGCATCCACAATCATGTCACTACAGGAAGAGCAAAAGCTGTCCTAGTGAAAGCTTGACTGGGGTGAAAAATGGCTGGCATGCTGGGCAAAGGAATGAACCCAGCCTAAACGGCTCTGGGGTTTTTTGGAATTGCAATGCTTGGTATATTATAGGCATGTAAACATCTGCACCGGGTTATTTCTAAAGACAAAAAAAAGTTAAAGGGTTTAAGAATCAAAGAGGTGTTCACTTCTTACAATACAACATTTCTAGGTTTGCCTAAAGGCGGGGCGATGATACAAGAAAAATTCAATTTGGCTTGAATAAACAGAAATAAACAAATTCTATGCATGTTGTTTTTGTTGTTGTTATTTATAACATTATTATAGTAATTAATATTTATATATTTATTATTATCTATCCAGGGGTTAGCACGTCCACCTCATAGCAAGAAGGTCTTGAGTTCATGTCCCAGTATATGCTCAAATGTCTTAAACTGCTAATAAGCTATGATGTAATCTCACTTTGAAAGCAAATATAATCGGATATTCAAAGTGCCCAACCTTACCAAAGCTATACTTTCTTTTGATTATTTATATCAAATATTATACATCCATATTTTTCTGTCTAAAGTAAACACATAAAATAAGCTGACTTTAGTGTGAACAAATGATGCCAAATATCATTGTATATTATTTACTCGAATATATTTAAATCTATAACAAAATCCTAATAGAATCCTTCCTGAAAACAAAGAGGAAAAAAGGCCAAGAGAATTCATCAGATAATGCCTGGAAAAACAAACCCATCTTATTATTAATATATAATGAATTATTAAATCAGGCCATTTCATATTTAATCAAAATCTCCTGTCTCATTTTTTTCACCCAAAGACTTGCTGATGTCCTTTTCCTAGCCAATTCAAAGAATAATGGCTATGAATACAAATTTAGAATTGCTAAAACTGGACACTGAATAGTGGATAGGCAATGTAACCAAAGGGATAAATAAGTGTAATTTTAAATGAATTTAAAAAGGTCTATAATGGAGAGTGAGTAACCACTGTGTACACTATAAAGCTGTAAAAATAAACCATTAACAATCTCATTTATTTTGCTTTTCTTATATATACTAAAACAATTATTCACCTCAAACTAAGTAATATTTTAATATAATATATAATATCCTTATCAAACATCTTTATAATATAGTCCTAGTATAAAAGCCTTGACTTTAGTGGTATCCACCCCAACTTTCCCCATTTCTATGAAATTTGAGAAATTTTGCCATAAAAACAATACTCATTAATTTGTTAACTCACATAAATCTTTATTTTACTGAGAAACATAGAAAAGAAGATTTTCTGACTAACTTCATTGTGTTTTTTATATGTAAACAAAATTAAACTTTGATTAATTCCACAAAAATTGGGACAGACGCATGTTTACCATTTCATCACATCACCTTTTCTTTTTGCTTTTTATTAAGTATTGTAATCACAAGCATTTGTCTGTTTGTCAGTTTGTCTGTGAGCAAAATCCTGACCACATTTAGGCAAGAATTTTCACCAAACTTAGCGAGAACTCCACCCCACATGTGTCCCACAGATAATTTGATTTTGGGATGTCAAATTCAATGGGCAAAATCAGAGCAAGGTCGCAAAGTATTCGAGATATCGAATCGCATGGAGGCAATTACTGAAGGCTACCGTAGATGGACAGGTAATGTTGAATCGAACAGCAGCATTATCCTACAGTATAGCAATGTTAAGGGCTTCAACATTAATGTGCCAGCCACCCATCATCACCATACAATAAAATCGCCCAATCCTGAAACATGGATGAAATTATAAGATAGAGTGAAGATTGGCAGCAGCATTTACAAGATGAAGAGCCCTCCTGAGGCATGCTTGGCTCTTTGCAAACCGAAAAAAGTGTGCAGTTAGGCACTTGAGTCAGAGGCAGATATGCCTAACTTGTTAAAACAGCAGTGATTGCAGCCTGCACACAGTCTAAAAACACAAAACGGGCGAGGCAGTTCCTGGGTACCTAATTTTTCAGCACATCTCCAGCCCGCTAATAGACCTCACTAAAAAGAGGGCTCCAGATGCGGTCCAGTGGACGAAGCAATGCAAGCAGGCTTTCGGCCAAGTAAAACTGCTTTTGTGTGGAGGTCCGCTGTTGCATGTACCTGACTTTTCTCTTACTTTTGTCCTGCAGGTGGACACGTCAGTAAGGTGCCTAGGGGTAATTTTGTCCCATGTGGTGAAGCAGGAGGAATGCTCCGCTCTGTACATCAGCAGCACGCTCTCTGTAAGGGAAAGAATGCACAGCACAATTGAAAAAGAGTGTCTTGCCATCGGGGGTCAGTTGAAAGTTGGATGGTTCCCTGTATGTATGCATCAGTATGTGGCAGCGTACCATCTGCAGGTGGCAAGGAGTCCGGCAATGCCAGCAGGTAATGGAATGAATCTACCTGTGATGAATTAGTAGCCCTCTTTTTTGTGTTCTTTGTATGTGTTTCAGATAGAGGAGACGGCGGTCGGAAAGCAGTATCTGTGTGTGTGTGTGTGTGTGTGTGTGTGTGTGTGTGTGTGTGTGTGTGTGTGTGTGTGTGTGTGTGTGTGT
>JAOUQZ010000019.1:15449797-15465198 GCA_028564935.1 Neosilurus hyrtlii
ACAATTGATGTCATTTTAGTTGCATTTGGTTCTTTAAAACGTCCTTGTAGGATTTCATTCTGAATAAAATTCCAAATATACACTATAGTCCCTAAAGCCCTTTACAGCACTGGGGGTTGAATAATTTTGAACACAACTGTAAGTGAAAGAAAGCTTGAATCAGTAGGTTATCTGGCTTGTCATTTTCTGCATCTCTTTGGCCTTCATTCCTGCTGTTGTGACATGCATATTCAAAAATGCAGATTTTGGCTTTATCAATTTTTGGTTCTGTCAACCTTGATTCATCTTTGGTTTTTGCAGGTTACATTAGAAGGTCTGGAGGAATTTGACAGTATTGTTTATATGAATGCTTCTGCCAACAATTTAACCCTAGGTAATATATTTTCACTTTTCATATCACGATAATTCTTATAATGATGCTAGGGTATACTCCACCTTCTAGTGACCCTAATAGGATTAGATGTTCAGCAAATGAATGAGTGAGTGAGTTTTATTTCATTTCTTTATTTCATACATCCAAAATTTTAAAACATCATGACCACTGACATGAACAACATTGATTATCTCATTAGTGGCACCTGCCAAGGAGTGGAATGTATTAAGAAGAAAGTGAACAGTCAGTTGTCATAGTTGATGTGTAGGAAACATGAGAAAATGAGAAAGCTTAAGGAATTGAGTAACTTTGAAAAGGGCTATATTGTGATGGGTCTATTTATCTACAAAATAGCAGGTCTTTTGGGGTGTTCCTGGTAGGCAGTATTAAGTACCTACCAAAGGTGGTCCAAGAAAGGACAATCAGTGAACTGGTAAGAGTGTCATGGGTGCTCACTGCTGCATGTTGGGAGTCAAGGTCAATAAGTGTGGTTTAATCCCATAGTAGCACAAGATTTTGAAAGCCTCAATGCTTGTTATGATAGAAAGGTGTCAGAACATACATTGCCTAACTGTAGATCAGTCAGGGGTGTTAATGTTATGGCTGATTCCTGTATTTCAAGCCTGCAACACATTCCATAAAAGACAGGGGCAGTTTAGTGCTGGTAATAAGGTAAACAATGAAATAACAGTATAATTTAAAACAGATGATGCCAACAGCTGATCATAATCATGATTTAGTACAAAAGCCGTATCAAGGAAAAGGCTAGAGTTTGAGGAGCAAAGATGGGCTGAAGATCTCCAGTTTGAGGAAACCTAAAATTAAAAAAATATTGAAATGTTTAACACAATGTTTCTCAAAGAAAGACAGGAAGGGACTTGGCTATTTCACCCTCATCCATGCACAATATCATTAAACAATTCAAGAAATCTGGTGGAACTTTGATGGGTAAAGAAGTTGCAAACCTGAACACTTAATGATCTCTGATACTTCATACAGCACTGCATCAGATAATGTCTTTCATCCCTAGCTGATATAATCACGTGGGCTCAGGATTACTTTGGCAAACTTTTGTAAAGCACTACAGTACTGAGGTACATCCACAAACGCTATATAAAACTTTACTTCACAAAAAGAAAGCCTTATGCTAATTGTGTCCGGAAGCACTTCTTGGGTTTTGAGGCATTCTGACAATCATTTAGTGGAAATATGTATTTAATGAGATTAATCAGTATTCCATGTCTATTTTGAAAGAAGTGACACCATGTGCTCTAGACCAAAGACATGATCGGATACCAGGAGCAAGTCCAAAAGCCATGGTCTGTCATAGAAAAGGTAACTTAAACTTGTGGTGTCAGCATAAATGCAAATAAGTACATTGAGATATTAGTGCAGCATATGCTGTATGTTTGTTGGGAACCTTTTCCCATCAAATCTCTAAAACCATGAAGGAAAATGTGTTGTAGTCTGATACAATCAAAAGTTTGGACACATCCACTCAAATGATTCTACACTTGAACTTACCCACTGCTATCATTTAAACACTGACAAAGTTAGATCATTTAAAGATAATTTAATTTCCTGGGGTTTTTTTTGTGCTAATTTATAATAATAAATTGATTGCATTCTTACCTTAAAATTAATCTTAAAGTTTCTAATCAGTTTTTTTTATTGATTGGAAATTGATGTCAATTTAAACCAGGCTTTATTTATGACTTAATTAATCCCCGGATGGAAATTTGGTTGTCATAGCAGCAAAACACACATATAAGGCGCAATTAAATAAAAATACATATATACATATAAATATCTGTAAAAACACTGAGGAAGACACTTGGGTAGTATAAATGGCAGGAATCCATAACAAATTTCAGGATGAATACAGAAGGGAAGTTCCAATCAATTAATCAATACAGTATATTTTAGTAAACTAAAATAAACTATTATAAGGAATATAAATAATGTATGATCGTGTAGTTGTGATACAATAAAATATAGTATATATGAATATTATGTATATGAAAAGTGGAAAATGTGGTGAAATATGAAAGAATAATATAATTAGTTCCAAATTCTGTGACGTGTTATTCAGGTGAGCAGGATAGATGTGCAAGGAAGTAATCAATCTAGGACCTCAGCCTGTGGCCTGGTGTTAGTTGTTGAAATATAGAGTCTGATGGTTGTGGGTAGGAATGACCTTCTGTGTCACTCCATATCACTGTGAGGTTGGATGAGTCTGTGGCGGAATGAGCTCATGCGATGTAAGGCCTTGCTCATGATTGTCCACAGTTTGGCCAGGATTCTCTGCTCTACCACCTCCTCTCGGGTAGCAAGCTTGCGTCATCGAGTTTAACCATTTCTTTTTGTTTGCAAACTTATTAAATTGCATTTTATTCTATTACACGGCATGCAACTTTTTATTCCATTACATAGCATTTGAAACATTTCTCTTGCCCTGGCTGGTGTTGCCTTCTTGCTTGTGCAGATCTTTACCAGCCAGGATAGTGGATGTTATTTATTTCTTTATTTTTTTGCCTGCCTATATCTCATAAACTGATTTTCCTATATCACGAAATAAAATTGTAACTTGGGACCAAAGGATGAAACAAGTTTATGATGAGGTCATTGTGGGTCAAGTTCAAGGTCAGCAAAATGGCTGCCAATTATTTATAATGCCTTGGTAACAGCTGGTCCACTTTCCCTATAGGGGGCCTCAAGTTTTCTATATATTTTGGCTCAAACATTTATGCTTTTATGTCACCGTGTAAAAAAGATAATGTTGAAGCCTACTAGCTCAACAGTCCTGAGCTTCACCTGGTTTACATTGCATGAAGCGACTAGGAGTTCAACTCCTCCTGGATGGGACATCACAAGTGGGGCCGGTGGAGTAGTGGTTAGGGTGCTCGGCTCATGATAAAGAAATATTGAGTTTGAAGTCCTGTGAGATCCTCACTGTGCTAAGACCCCTGGGCAAAGCCTCAACCTTAAGTGTGCCTCTGCCCACCCAGCAGTGTAAATGGGTACCAGTCAAAATACTGGAAAGGTTACTGTATACAGTAACTCAAAAAATCCTTATCTGTTAAATTATTTGTGTAGTTTAAGTAATACATTCATCCCATCAAATAATTTACTTTCAAAGCAAAATGATTGCTATTAAAAGTACAAGGTAGCGATCTCATTTCCCTGAAAATACCATTATGTATGAGATACCTGAGACAACAACAGGAAGAAAACATGAAAGGAACAAGACTCAAAAGGGAATCTATACTCATAGTGGTGACACTGGATTTTTGATCAGGCAACCATCTTTTGTATAAAACTAGAAAAAAGGACCAACACAATACACATGTTTATCCGGTTATCCAGGCACACAATAGACAAAAAGTGTAAATACATGTGACAAAAATCACATGAAATATAAACTTGGCCACTTAGCAAAAGTGAAGTTGTCTTTATGTGATACTTTTAGAGGCTTTTAGCAAGTTTCCTGCATTGAGAGAATTGGAGTTGGCTTTGAATGGCCTCAGCACTGTGAAAATTAATGCTGAAGATTTTCAGAGACTAGAGGTAAGTTGTATGCATGAATAAGTGCTACTGAAATCAGAATCTACCTAGCATGAATTTGCTGCATGATGTGGATGATGAACTTTTATTATAACAGCAACAACAATAATAATAATAATAATAATTTTTTATTATTATTATCATTTTGTGCATTGAGCTTGGTCTTGCATGTTGGTTGCTTGATTGCATAAGCCCCATAATCATTCATTTATTCATTCATTCTTTCATTTTCTAAGCTGCTTAATACCAATTAGGGCCACAGGAAGGCTGGCGCCCATCTCAGCCGACTCTGGGCGAACACGAGGTACACGAGGTACAACCTGAACAGTTGGCCAAGCAATTGCAAGGCCAACACATATACAACCATTCTCAATCACACTTACGCTAAGGGGCGATTTGCAACAGCCAGTTAGCCTACTGTGCATGTCTTTGGACAGTGGGAAGAAACCAAAGTACTCAGAGGAAACCTATGCAAGCACGGGGAGATCAAGTAAACTCTACACAAAAATGCCCTGAGCCCCAGAATCAAAGGGGGACATGCTAGCCACTGTGCCACTGTGCCGCCCACTCCATAATCATGCTAATCACTGTGCCACTGTGCCACCCACCCCATAATCATAATAAAACTATAAATATGTGACTGATCAGAGCCATTACAAAAGATGAAACACATTAGATCCAAATTGGAAATATTTACAGTTTGTTTTTAACAATCCTGTTTTTGTTCATAATACTTTTATAATGGATTGTGTTTAACATTATTCTAATATTATAAAATATATTTAAAACTTTATCCTTGTTTCAAGCCATTTAAAAAGTATTCTTGTATACACAGCATATTTATAATAATTGAATTCTGTATTATTGCACCAGATTGTTATTTTTTTTATTTTATTTTTCAAACCGATTTGTTCTTTGGAGGGTAGTGGAGCCCATCTCAGCTGAATCTTGGAAGAATTTGGGATGCATACACACACACACACACACACACACACACACACACACACACACACACACACACACACACACATTCACACTCACATACATGGTCCTACAAATGGTAGGCATGGTATCCATGGTTAACTAGTATTGCTGTGAGAAAGAGACTATGATATCCCTCCTACATTCAGTGAGCACAGCCAATTTTTTTGCTTTGCTTAAGGGCACAGATAGCTGTGGCATTGTTGGGATACAAACTCACAATATTAACACAATAAGCTTAACACCAATTATCTCGTTTAGCTACCAAAATGGAAAGACTATATTTCATAAATAATTATTTATTAAATATTGTTTATTTAGGTTCCCTGCGATGGCCTGGCGAGCTGTCCAGGGTGTACTCTGCCCTCGCCCAGAGTCGGCTGAGAGGGGCACCAGCTTCCACGCGACCCTATTTAGGATTAAGTGGTTGAGAAAATAAATGGATGAATGAATGTTTATTTAGGACACTCCCAATCAATGAGTGAAATTAAGGCTAAGAACCAGCATAGATTAAAAAGGCCTTTTTAAACAGTGTATATCCTTTCTGGTAAACAGGGTATGGAATTTCTGGTAATTTAATGTTTTTTCCTTGCACTAGATTTTGGACCTGTCCTATAATAATTTATTAAGTGATGGCATATTAGCCATTGGTCTTCTACCAAGACTAAAGGTGCTCCATCTAACCGGAAATGATCTGAAGACCCTTCCGCCTAATATGGTGGACTTTAATTCTTCCCATGGTGATCTGTATGTGTTTATTATAGTCTCTGCTTTTGTATTTAATGTTGAATTTACACAGTAAACATTAAGTTGATGTAGTTCATGTCAGCAGGGCTCCGGAATCCAGAACATTGTTTCAGACTCTTGAAGTGCTGATGCTGGATGATAACAAACTGACTTCTTGCGTCTTTAAAAGTCTTTCAAATCTAAAAAGGTTGGTTATTTCTATTACAATCATGCTATTGCATTCCAGGTAAAAAGGAATGTTCTCTTTTAGAATGATGCAGTTTTAGAAAAAGGAGGAATAAACAGTGCTTGTTCTTTCTTATTTTTATAGCTGGATTATGTAACTTTAATGGGTAATTATGGTGAAATCACTTTTAAAGAAACATTTCTTGATTTGCAGTTGAAAGATGAATATTAAAGCAGAAATGTACCCCAAATTTATTCATTCATTTTCTGAACCGCTTAATCCTAATTAGAGTCGCGTGAAGGCTGGCGCCCATCTCCGCCGACTCTGGGTGGGGGCAGAGTACTCCCTGAACAGCTTGCCAGGCCATCGCAGGGCAGAAACACGCTGACGGCTATGCAGCTACTCTTGACGAAAATCAGCAATGGTTCTTTTACTTGCCTCTCACCACAGACAGTGAGAGACATGACCTCCAGTAATATTATTTGAGGCTATGATTAAAACACCTTGCTAAAAGGAAGAATTTACTACCCTTTTATTGCTTTTTTTATACACAGCCAACATTACTAAAGCAGTTGCGGTGACCACTCAAAAACTTCAAAATTGTTGGCTAAAAAGGCTAAAAAGTTATTATAAGGCTAAAAGAATAATTCCAGAGCAGTGAGAGCTTCTATATCAAGAGTACCAAGCACTGCAACACTGATGAAAGAAGTGTGTTGACTGCAGGGGAGATTATGTTGAAAAATTAGCCACATTTGGTCAAATTCAACTATTGAATTTGAAACTATTGGATCGGGTCCTGGGACAGCAGCCTGAGGAGTGAGGTCTAGACATCCCTGAGGTCCGAGGCATTCACAGACCTAGACCCAGACCTAGAGAAACGTAGTCCCTCCAGTGTTATCTGGGTCGAACCTGGGGTCTCTTCCTGCTTGGACATGCCTGAAACACCACACCAATGAGGCATTTGGGAGGCATTAAAATCAGATGCCCGAGCCATTTCAACTGGCTTCTCCCAATGCGGAGGAGCAGTTTATTTATATTTATTTAATTGATATCTTGTAATTTATTAATGAATTTTTGTTATATAATTTCAGGCTCCAGCATTTAAATTTAGAAGGAAACTACATATCTGAAGTTCCTCACTTTCAGCCGATGCCAATGCTACAGGTGCCAGGTGCTTCAGATTTGTAAATAGTGATCACACATCACAAAAAATGACATCATGTTTGGTTTAATAATACTCCACTGGAAGACCTTTACTTTGTATTAACACCCACTTGATGTTTTTTGTCCCCACTCATGCCACTCTGATTCTAAAGTGGAACAACAGAAGCATTTAAATATAGAAACGGATGTAGAATCACCGCATTTGGTACTAATATTATTACATATTATTTAATATTGTTCATTCTATGTACAGTACATCATACAATAGATCTAATATATTATTTTTTTACATTTATTATTAATGTTTTACATCCAAATTTCTTAAATTTCAGGAGGATGAGGATGGTTTCTGCCCACCATTTCCTGAGCTCCGATATCTGAATCTGGCTAACAATAAGGTCTGTTTACCATCTGCTTGCAGCTGTCACCACATTACTATATATGAAAAACACTGGTTTAATAGGTGTGGTAATTATTTATTCCATATTTTCCTAGATGTTTGAAGAAGAGGCATTGTTGGCTGTGGCACTGCTTCCTTTGCTCTCTGAGCTTGTTATCCACTCAAATCCACTGACTACACAGAGGAGTGGTAAGCTCTTTATGTGTACAACCTTTTTTTTTTTTTTTTTTTAATTATTTTCACATTTTCTAATGTTTTTTTCTACTACTGTTTTAGGTGACCCCCCAATTCTGACCTGGTTTCTTCAAGAGAGACTTGGTATTAAAATAACACGTAAGAAGTCACCTGATATTGTAAAACCACATCTTGTGCTCCCTGTCAACCCTAAAAGAAAGGTCATTATTCAATTATAGATCTAATATTGTTAATTTTACTTATTTTAGGACTCGAATATATTCTTAAATCTGAATTTAATTTAATTCAATTTAATTTGTATAGCATTTTTTACAGTTGACATTGTCACAAAGCAGCTTTACATAGTAAAAGTAATTTAAGGAGAAATTAAAAAAAATTTTCGACAACCCCCTACACATCCCTAATGAGCAAGCCCATGGCGACAGTGGCAAGGAAAAACTCCCTCAGTTGACATGAGGAAGAAACCTTGAGAGGAACCAGGCTCAAAAAGAAAACCCATCCTCATTCGGGTGAAACTGTAAAAATACAAACCATATAAGAGAAACTTCATTTCAGTGGAACATGTAGTCCGGTTGCTTATACCACAACTGTAAGTCCTAAATAATTGTAGCAAAAGAGTCTATATCACCAGCAGTGTAAAGTCGTCTTCATGAATGAAATGATTGATTAGTTGTTTATAACAGGAGGTCTGACAGTAGTTTGTTTGGGACCTGTATGGCAGGCAGTCGATGCAATCTAAGGCTACAGAACAAGAAAAAGTTGTTATTTAATGAATCTTCAGAGTGTGGTAAAGTTTTCTGTGGGGCGACTGAATATTTATGGAAGTTTCTGGTGTCAGCACTCTGTAACAGTTAGATGTAATGCTGTAACTTTACGTTTTCCTTGATAAGAAAGTCTTTAAGACAGAGGTTTCCAGTTCCTATGTGGAATGGCAAACAATTGTTTAATTCACGAGAGAGAGTAACATAGGCAGCATAGTGGTTTATTGGTTAGCATGTCTCCCTCACAGCAAGAAGGTCCTGGGTTCGAGCCCTGTGCTGAAGCGTTTCTGTATGGAGTTTGCATGTACTCTCTGTGCGTACACATTTCCTGTAGGTGCTACAGTTTCCTCCCACCCACAGTCCAAAGACATGCACATTAGATGAATGGCTGTTCCAAATTGTCCCTCGGTTTGAGTGTATGTGAATGATTGAGTGTGTTGGCCCTGCAATGCATTGGTGAGGGTGTACCCTGCCTTTGCCCAGTTTCAGCTGAGATAAGCTTTAGCCTCCCTGTGACCCAAGTAGGGTTAAGTTGTTTGGCAAATGAAGGAGAAAATGAGAATTAAATATTATAATCAGATACAAAGCTTGAAGTGTCATTCCGTTATAAAAAAAAAATAATAATAATAATAAAATTATTGCCAAGTTATTTTGGTACAAAAAGACTTAAATATTTCATGAAGTGTTCTTTGTAAAATAATTAGAACTGAAAACTTTATGCTTCACTACACAAAATTGTAATAATTCCACTTGTCTAGGAAGCTAAAATAACAACATAGCTTTTTAATTGTCCATGTTGCTTCCCTCCCAGTGAACACACGTTTTGCCACATTATTGTAATGTCACATAGTCATTATATGGTTGGTTGCATAATATATTATATGAAAATTCTGACCATGTCAAGACATAACGTTTATGATGAACAAGTACATGACTTTTATGTAAAAATCATTATTTTTTTTAAATTTGCACAGTCCAGAGCCATCTAGCGTGTTCAATTTTTCATTAATCTTTGACATGCTAACATGCATAGGCTCAAGGATTAGATTAATTTCTCGGTCAAATGACAAGAAAATGACCTTACTGTCTTAAACCGAAATTTGTTCCAATGGTTCTTCAGTAGATTAAAAAGTATGATTATGAAAATTCTGAGGAGATGAAAGAGAAAGTGACGTTTCATTTTACCATATTTTTGTTTATTTGGATATTAAATATAAAAATAATAGGGCATGTGCATGTTTGCTACTTGAATTTACTATGATTTACTTGAAAATTGCTAGTTGAATCTCACTCACTTATTCGCTGAACCACCTAATCCTACTAGGGTCGCGAGGAGGCTGGTGCCTATTTTAGCCGACACTGAGCAAAGGCGAGATACACGCTAAACAGCTTGCCAGACCATAGCAGGGCAACACACACAACCATTCACACTTGCACTCACACCTAGGGGCAGTTTGGAACTGCCAGTTAGCCTAATGTGCATGTCTGTGGGAGGAAATCAGAGTACCCGGAGGAGACCCATGCACGCATGGGGAGAACATAGAAACTACAAAAACGCAAAAATGCCTGAGCCCGATACTCGAACCCCGGACCTTCTTACTGTGAGGCGGACATGCTAACCTCTACACCACCATGCTGCCTAGTTGAATCTGCTAATTGTTAATTAAATGGCAAGCCATGATAAGTAATTATAAGTGTAATTTAAACTAAGTGTCTTTTCCCCTATGAATGCAGGTAAAAACAAAAATCCCAAAGGTACAGAAGGATTCCTTAATCACAACAAATTTGAGTACTTCAGAAATCCCTCCTACAAACAGAGGTACCAAACAAAAAAACAGATATTGGCCACTAAACTTCAAGTCCACCAACACATTGGTCCCCAGCTCCTCTAAAACCAATACTGGGGTGATGGAGAAGGAGAACATTGTCACTGAGTCAATGCTTTTCAAAAGACAAAACTCAAAAATCCACAGTAAGAGTCGTCAAAAGGAAGAGGCTTTCTTTGTAACAGAGGTGATCATTTAATTTTATTAATTAATTATGAAAACTGCACAGCAGAGCATTCCAAGTGAGAATTTCATGATCACAAACAGTCTAACTCACTGTCTCTAGTTTTTGGTGGGAATGAAGGTGGGGGTAATTCAAATTAATCAAAAGTAAAGTTTAAAAAAATCTGGTTCACATGTTCCCTTTATAATTCCCCAGCTAAATTATTTGCTTGAACCTGAGTATCAGGACCAATCAGAGGAGCCAGCAGACATCACCCATCTTGGAAGAAATGATACAAAACAGTACCCAGAGAAACTGCTTGGTTGTGAAGCCTTATTCGATGACAATGTGGATTTAGACATGCCCAAGCCTGTTGGTAAGTGATGGCTTAATTAGACTACTGGTAAGGTAATAATTAAAGGATGTAATGTGGTTTCTTTTTGATTTCTCAGGAATTCAGCAGACTGTAAAAGTTCTAGAGCACACTCTGAGAAATCTGCATGTCTACAGAGACTCCAAAGCAAATCATCTACAGAACCCATATCAAGAACAACCAAGAAGTGTAAGATTTACACTCTTTAACTTTCTATATTTGTACCTCCTCACTCTAGCAGTGCCCTAATTTTAAGAATATCCCTCTTTGATCAGGTTGCTGAGTAGGTACGCTCTATAGTAAAATGGTCTTAACTAATTCAGTTCATAATCAGATATTAGCAAACTGTTTCCTCTATTTATTTAACACATACATTAATCCATCCATTATCTATACCATTTATCTGTTAGGGTTGCAGGGGAAGCTGGAGCCAATCCAAAATAGCTTTGAACAAGAAGTGGAATACACTCTGAACAGACACACACCTCCTAAAAATAAATGTATATAGGTCCTCTATTGGTTGGCTCGGTGGTGTAAACATTAGCATGTCTGCTTCACGGCAAGGAGATCCTGGCTTTGAGTCGTGGGCTCTGCAATCCTGTGTGGAGATTATATGTTCTCCACGTGCTCTTGTGGGTTTCCTCAGGGTACTCCGGTTTCCCCTTACAGTCCAGCAGCACTCCAGCCTCCCCACGACCCTAAGAGGATTAAGTGGCTCAGCAAAGAAGTCCTGTATTATGAGAGATTGGTGGCAGCCCTATTGTATTGTACACCAAAGTTCATTTGGCATTAATGACTATGGTTTGAGATACTGGTTGGCTTGGATATTCCATTTGAATGATGCTCAGCTAAAAAAAGCCAACTTCAGACTATAATTAGGAGCACACTGTGGATATTTTTAACGTTTTCAAATATTAGTGAGGGACCAAAAGTCAGACAGTTGTGACCATGTTTGGAATTTTTAAAGCAAAACAGAGAGCATGAAGGTTATGCTTTCAGGATTTGACTAAAATATGTTTTGTGAAGATTAAGACAAATATCCAATCATGTTATTAGAAGCTTATATGAATCATGTAACCAAAAGTATGATAAATTCCTTATTTGGTAAACCTTGGTTTATATATGAGGCTATTCAGGCTTGTGAGCACACAGTGCTGAGAATAAAGAAATACTTGCTTAAGCAAATTCACTCAATTTGTCTTTGCTTCAAGTTTCTTACACCCCAGTGCAGCTAACTGGGTTATCAAATACCAGCCATGTCTCTCACTGTCTATGGTGAGAGGCATGTAAATAAACCATTGCTGATTTTCATCAAGAGTAGCTGCATAACCGACAGCGTGTTTCTGCCCTGCAATGGCCTGGCGAGCTGTCCAGGGTGTACTCTGCCCTCGCCCAGGGTCGGCTGAGATGGGCGCCAGCCTCCCCGCGACCCTAATTAGGATTTAGTGGTTCAGAAAATGAATGAATGAATGAAGTTTCTTACAACATAGCTGACCTGCTCTATTAACTATAGTCATCTCTAAATTAAAAATTGTCGGTGTATACTGTAAAGACCATCTGACATTACTCATTAGTGTAACATTGCTGATTTAAGATTTTGTGTTTGTTTGATTGTTTTTGACAAAGAAAATTATTCTATTTCCAGACAAGGAATATACTTTCTGCAAAAACACAAAAACAGAAAAGAGAAAAAGTTAAAGAAATCCCCCCAAAATGAAGGAAAGCAAAACAATAAGTCAAATCCCTTCAGCATTCACTTACACAAAACAGTACATTTTCCTCAGTGTTGCCAGTTCTGTAGATTTCTCCAGTCATTTGCCAAACCACTTAATCCTAATAGGGTTGTGGGGAGACTGGATCCTCTCTCAGCCGACTGTGGGCAAAGGTAATATATATCTTGAACAGCTTGCCAGCCCATTGAAGGCCAACTCACAACCATTCACATTCACACCTAGGGGCAACTTTGAACAGTCATTTAGCCTAATGTGCGTGTTTTTGGACTGTGGGAGGAAACCCAAACGAGGGATGACACGCACACACTACTTACAAACGTCCTTGCCAACCACTGGACTGGAATTCAGGAGCTTCTTGCTGTGGGTCAGTCGCACTAAACACTATGCTATCATGCCTCCCTCTGTAGATTTCTTGAATAATTTAATTAATTTTGAACTGCTTTTGACAGTTATTTTTTTAAATTGCAGATTGAGGTTTTGGCATTTTGCATACATGAGACTGATTATAAGTATTTTTTTTTTATTTTTTTGGAATTCTGTATTTTTACCAGTCAGATGGTGTTTACCAATTTCTGTAACAGCAGCAAGTGCACAAGCAATGGGTATAGCCATTAAAAGAATTTGCAGGTTCAAGCCTTGGTTCATCATATGCCTTACAGGATGCTTGTCTTTCCCTCGCCCCTCCTGGCTGGTAGCTGTTATCTGATGCCAGCTCGGACATTTATTTGTGGAGTTTGTATGTTCTCCCTGTGCTTATGTAGGTTTTCTCCACCAGTCCAAAAACATGTACATTAGGCTAATTGGCTGTTCCAAATTGCCACTAGGTATGGATGTGAGTGTAAATGTTTGTGTGTGTTGGCCCTGCAATAGTCTGGCAAGCAGTGTAGGGTGTACCATGCCTTTGCTTTGTGTCGGATCCAGCCTCCCCGTGACCCTAATAGAATTACGCAGTTTGGCAAGAGAGTGAGAGTGAAATTAAAGATGCCACATTTTAAATTTACCTCTTTGTAAATATTAGGAAATTATTGCAGAGCTACTGTCATATTTATCCATTGATCTCGAACCCAGATGTCTTCAGTGTATAACAAAAACAAGATATGGGGCCTTGCTATTCCAGTACTTTCAAAGGGGACTGTAATTTTTTTTGATTTAAAGAATTTATGTTCCATGTTGGTGAATATTTATCTTGTTGCACCATTGGGCCTGGTCAGTTAAGGGCTGCAGACTGAGCACGATTCAATAATAAATATGCTTGAGTCAGAGATGATCTGTTGAAATTCTTGAGAAATAAGTTTACTGGAAAGTGCTCTCTTTGGCATTGCAGCTGTTCTTTTATTATCTCATCACTTATCACAGCAGGCAGTGTGTGATGGACTGAGCTGGATTCATGTTTCATGGTTGTTATTGCTGTTTTGCTATGCTGAGTGCATTAGACATGTTGGGCATCTGTACTTACAAGAAAACAATTTTGACAAAGTTGTTGATTTTGTTTATTTTAGACCCACATTATATATAAAGATAGACAGAATATATATAAAATATACATTTCACAGGAATACGCAGTCTGATTCTTTTGCTATCAATGGGTTAATAGACATTATCCCAAATGGGTAATTTTTCAATCAAAAACTCATGGATTATCACTTCTCTTGAATCAGGTAGTGTGATTGTTGTCATGCTTTAAAAATGGACAAATAAAGCACAAATCTTATTTTAGTTTGCTTAACTTATCTTTCCACATAATATACACTAAAGCTGTTATGGAGCACACTCTTACAGATCTATGTATTATACACTAAACCTATATATCATCTTAGATCTTAAGTAAATATGTAAAGAGTTCCTAAAGACTTTTTAAGTAATTTGTTGCTTTTCCAACAGAAGTAAGTTGCTCTGCTCTGCTCATACTGGTCAAAGTCTGATTGTGACCCAGTCTGGCAAAATGAGTCACAGTAACCAAAAATTCAAAATTGAGTTAGCCATACCATTTACAAGAGGAGACTCTAAGCTTTTAAATGGTATGGCTAACTCAATTTTGAATTTTTGGTCACTGTGACTCATTTTGCCAGACTGGGTCACATATGTGCTCTCTCACATGCTACTGTCATGCTTTAAAAAATTTAAAAATCAACTATAATGATCTTAGGCATATGTTCTCCTGTAGTATATATTTAAGCAATAATTAATTTCAGGCTTTTTAAATGTCTCTGAACAGTTCCTGAGATGAATGCTCTCAGAGGTAAGTCAGTGACATTCCCCTCACCTGCGGTAAGTCATTGTCAAGTGTGATTATGTTTATATTTGCATATAATTGTTATTTATATTTGTTATTTAATATTCTTGTCCATTTCTTTATACAGAGAAAGTTCTTCAAGGCAAGGATATATACAGAAAGGAACAGGCACTAAACTGAAATATATGAAGACCAAGTACAAGATGATCCACTTAATCTCAATGGAGCAAGCAGCACAAATAGAGTGTAGTTATTATTAAAAGGAACAACAGAGGAAACACTTTTTAAAATAAATGAACCTAAATCAAGGATCTCTAAAATCACTTATTTGACTGTTATGTGTATTTTTTTTTTTTTGACCCAGCAACTTCTTTTTTCATATTTATTTACACCACAGCACTACTTGAATTCTCGTTCCTGACAGACACATTTTCATATCACTAGATGTTGATTATTTTAAAAACTTATCCCGGCTGACTTTTGGGCAATTTGGCAATTAATAACACAGATTGCACACAACTTCTCACATTCACATTTACACATCTGGGCAACTTAGAGTAGTCAGCTGAGTCAATTTGTATGTATTTTAACTGTGGGAGGAAACAAGAGCAGATGGAGGAAACCACACAGAAAGGCTCCAGCTGTTGCTATATATATATATATATATATATATATATATATATATATATATATGTGTGTGTGTGTGTGTGTGTGTGTGTGTG
>JAOUQZ010000019.1:15469988-15495025 GCA_028564935.1 Neosilurus hyrtlii
TATATATATATAAACACGTATATATGTGCGTGTGTGTGTGTATGTGTGTGTGTGTATATATATACATATAATTGAATATTGAAAATTATTATTTAAAATTGGTCTGGATACAATGTGGTAAACTGACAATTAAATTAGTCTGTTTTGTCACTTGTCTCTCTTTTTTTTTTTTTTTGGTTCCTAAGGGTGGAAATATTTTTTGTGCACTGAAAACCTGTCAGCCCATCACATGTTCTTCACCGATCTCTGTTCCAGACACTTGCTGCTTTGTTTGCAAAGGTGATCATTATTAGGATTAAATTGTTTCTTGTAGGAATTTATTTAATATGTAACATTTATTAATAATAATAATAATAATAATAATAATAATAATAATAATAATAATAATATATGTAAAGCGTAAAACACTTGGGGTTGTGGTGTTATATGATAAATAATCCATGATGAGGTAGTGTACGCAGAATCACTGTAACAACACCATATTTGATTATTTATCTTTTATAGCATGTCCCAGAATGTTTTCTTTATCTGATACCACAGGAATATGTAAACAATTACACTTTTTGTAAGATGTATTAATGAGCAACACATCACATTTTCCATTTAGGAATGGAGTACATTAAAAGTTGTTGAATGTTTGCAGGACAAGTTAGATCCTGTCATTGCTTGCGTTACTGCATTCATAAACAGTTGTTCCTTTACCAGCCTCTGCTGGTTCTCTCACTTCATGTTAATAAGATAAAAAAAACAGCTTCTCATGTTACTAACAGTAACAAAAGGCTGAAACTGGTGATTTTTTTTTTGTTGGTGAAGGTATATACCTTCACCATATCAGTCATCATGTTTATCTTTGTTAAATAACAACACATTACAAAAAAATATGTTAAATATGCATATAGGTTCTTACTATAGAAATAATTATGTATTAGAACCCGCACTATGCCTGTCATTTGAATTACTGGCAATATTATCAGAGCTGCTGCAGTCAAATTAATGAATACCTTCTGACCAGTTAGGTTAAGGAACTCACATGGTGTAGATGTATATGTGTAATTTTATTTATAATTAATTACTATTATTAATTATAAACATCACATGTTTTTAAATGAAATGGATGCTTGTAGATGTCCTATTAATTGATTTTCTGTACATTTGACACCTTAGTATCATTTAGCTATTAGGCTTTGCATAACCTATCCAGCTTAGCACAGTCTGCTAGAGTTTTTAAGCATGTTTAAGGAGGCTTTGTAACTCTTTGTGTGTCTGACATGATCAGAGGGTCCACCTGACAATACATATGATGAAGGAGGACAGCAACTGAACCGAGGAGTAGTATGTATTCTTGCTATTTACTTATAGTGCATCATTACTTATACATAATACATTATCCACAGTATAGTTTGGCTTGAGTAGAATCCACAGTCTACTGCTCTGCTGTACAATCCACAGTGAAATTTAACACAACATACATACTGTACAACATGGGTCTTTAGTCTTGTTCAGAAGGAGTCTGTGTGAATGCATGTTTTATTTCAAGCAGGAATCAGTCTTCACTAGTTTAATTAGTTCATTTTGGACTCCAACTATCAAATTTTCCTCCAGATTTGTTGTAATGAAACTATATTATTTATAGATTAGATTGAACGACCCTGCAGTAGAGAGCCAGGCTAAATGATTTTAAGTATGAAGATGCTTTTACATACTGTAGGCACTTGCACCAGAACAACTAGCAGCCGAAAGAAATTTTCCAGGCGCAATTGCCTGTACTGGAACAACCTGACACCAGTGGGCGCAACTTGCTTCACTTTTTAAAGTGATGCAATTGTTAAAGAACTACTTGACAATTGCCAATTTCACAACTGGTGTCGAGTAGGAAGATTTATGCATGCACACTAGCATCCATCAGGGTTATTATAATTTCCTGGGCCTTCATGGCAGATGGACAGTTCTTCTCTAATGATTTGCTTGCATGTTGTCCTTTTAGCTTCTAGCTCATTACTGAGTTAAGGGTGACCATGTTAACGTAGTAAAGTGGGCAAAACTTGCTCCAGGCACATGTTGCTTCGGGAGCAAGTTGTCCCCGTGTAAAAGCAGCTTAAGAGATGGATGGGTTGGATGGATGGATTAATGGTAATAAAAACATGTTGGGGGGATAAAAGTTTATATTCTGGTCTCCAGGACACAGCTTTAAAAGTTTTGAAACTTGACTGTGGTAGGGCAGCGTTTCCACCAAGTTTGGTGAAAATCCTTGCACAGGTGTTGTAGATTACAGTACTGCTGCCATATTCCAGTTTGTGGCAGAGGTTATTACCTGTCCTGTGATGGGATACTCAGCTAGAAAGTGAAAATACATATGTAATACAATAATATGTACCTTCAGTTGAGTCCAGCTCTTGGTGATTCTATTCTCAGAGTTCTCTTAGCATTTTTTTTTTGTGTGTAGGTTTCCAGACCTTTTCCCTAACCAGTTATAGCACCTGGTATTCACAGGCAGTCTCCTATCCAAGTACTAACCAGGCCTGACCTTACTTAGCTTCCAAGATCAGATGGGATTGGGCATTCAGAGGGTGACTAGAGGGCGAAAGTAAAAAAACTCCTCTTTTATCTCCCCAAACTAAAGAGACATTCTGTAGATCAGTGCACTGGAGAGCAGGTGAAGAACCGGGCCATGCAAGTCACACCGGCTGCACTTAGAGGCACACCGAGAGGACTTAACCTAAAAACACTGCACCTTAAAGGAGCGGCTGATACCACAGTGAAGATACTCTTACAGCGCAAACACCATAGAGGTGAGATCCACAAGATTCTGTAGCTAAATTAGTCATGGTTTGGGGAATTGGTAGCTCGCATGAGTAAACAGTACATGATTTCTGTAAACATTTATGATGAAACTACATTTGGGTCACTATGCCAACTCACCCAGTTTTCAGAACTTTTTCCAGTTCATGTCATGGATTTTCTTCAAAAACTTCATATCAGCACCCCATTTGAGAACTGTAACAACCTCAGAACCATTCAGGGTGTAGCTCACCATCGTCCAGCGTCGGCTGAGGTTCTAGCCTCCCCGCAGTCTTATAGGAGAAAGCAGTTTGGCAAATGAGTGAGTGAGCGGGTGAGTGAGCACCCATGTTAAACCTTAGAGCTGTACTCCAAATAGTTTTCTCGATATAAAATTTCGAAATTTACCCAGTAAAGCCCAAATTGAGCTATTTTTTCCTAAATTTATTTCTGCGTATTAAGTGTAATATTTCAGTAAGCTATTAATATTGTGTCATCAAACTTTCTGTCAGGGTATAAATGGCTTTTGCTAAGTACAAACCTAATCATAGTTAGACAAAGTTACCAGTTTCACCTCAAACAGCGAATGATCAGCAGTTTTGTTGTGCCTCCCCGTTCATACAGTCAGTGGCAGCTCAATGTGGCACTGTAACGATCTCAATTAAGTTGACGAGAGCGCAATCACAAAGAACACAATGGAAAAATGGCCTTGTCAAAGTGTCGCGCTACGTCATAGTCTCGTTATGTGTGGTCGATCTGGGAGCATCTGCTAGCCTATTTCTTTGGGAAAAGCTCTGTTATAAATTACTGGGGTTGTGCCTCTCTTTTTTGTCATGTTTAATTGTGTAATAAATTAGTAAAAATTACAGTAAAAGTAATTTAATCTAGTACTACATCTCTGCTAGGGTTGCCAGGAGGCTAGAGCTTATCTCATCTGACTCAGAGGGGAAAGGCAAGGTACATTTTTGTACAGCTCGCCAGCACATTGCAGAGTCAACACACACAGCCATTCACACTTAGACCTAGGAGCAATTTGGAAAAGCCAAGTGCATGTCATTGTACTGTGGGAGGAAACTGGAGTACCTGGAGGGAACCTGCACAAGCATGTGGAAAACATGCAAACTCCTTATAGACACACCCTCGCCGAGCCTGGGTCTCAAACCCAAGACTTTCTTGCTGTGAGGACGATGTGATAACCACTACGCCACCATGCGGCCATATTTAATTCATCATTCCTTCATTTTCTGAACTGCTTAATCCCAATTAGGGTCACGGGGAGGCTGGCGCCCATGTCAGCTGACTCTGTCATGATGATCTTGAGAGAACTTGGTGAATGAATGATGATCAAGCTGATTGTGGCAACATTTTTGACAGTCAAACATCACGATTGCTTCAGATTTTATCTCTTATCCAGGATAATGTTGTTAGGCCATGTTTCAAAAAATGTTAACATTGCAGTTTTTAGTCCATGAGCAATTAAATGTCCTATGTCCTAAGCAATGTCCTCTGCGGGCTAGCCTTCAGCCTAGTACATAGGGCTACTGCAATTCCCCAGCCTCCGTTAACAGTCTTTCCCCCACTGCTATGCTCTTCCTATGCATCCTGATAATTTACCATGTGGTATTCCAACCTTAATCATTAATTCATTACAGAGGAATGAAACATCTTTTAAACAATGAGTCGAGTTATATCCAATGTTTTTCAGGTTCTGTTGGCTATACAAAATATTCCCTCAGGAAATTTGATATTATGAACCATTTGACAATTATTATGTAAATTGGGGTCTTCTGACCCAAGTATAGTAAGATAGCAGCGTTGTTGTGAACAACTCTCAGAGTTTCAGAAGAATTTTTGCCTAACTGCTACTCAGCAGTTGTTTTTTTTAAATAACTGATGACTGTCATCTTTTTATTTTTAAATGTTTTTTTATTAATTGTATTAATTATTAATTATTTATGCTATATTCAGTGAATAACAACTCTCTGTGTGGTGGTGAATTATGTAATAATGTAATCCTAACCTAAACTGTACCCTATTTTTTGGGGTGAGGGTGGAGTATGAATTGGCCAGGTGTACAATTCTTATACAAAGTACCTTTAAAGATGTGTTCCTATAAAAACCTGCATCAAGTTAGGTAACATTTTATAGTAATGTCAATTCAACTGTATTTATACTCAAACATGTATTTTTTTAACACTAACAGCATAGTGCAATTAATTTTTTTTGAGCCAATACATTATCATAGTTGTTTGTCAAGCTTGCACTTACAGTGGGAAGACCTACTCCCATGGTGATGTGTGGCACCCTGTGCTGGGAAAAGTTCTGGAGTGTATCCTGTGCAGCTGCAGAGATGGCCTTCAGGAGTGCAGACGCCTCACCTGCCCCAGCCACTACCCATGCAAACACCCCATGAAAATAGTAGGAAAATGCTGTAAAATTTGTCCAGGTACTTGTACTGTAGCACAGTATACCCTAATGTATTGTCCATCTGACACTTTCATGATAAATCTTACCATTTAAAAGGTGCGAACAAAAAGTTCAAAGCTGAGTTGTAAATAAACTGTGACACACAGTACACCATGTGACATTTTGCTGTTAATGTTGGGACAGTACATCACACATCATTTTGTGAAAACATTTTCGTGTGCATTTGTGATTTTACTCAAGATTTGTTCAGATTTAGGTTATAGTAAGCAGCAAATGCACACATACAGTATATGTCACAAAAACATGTAACACATATGTCACAAAAACACATGTAACACAGGGCCTGAAGTTGGCAATGAGATATCATGACTTACAAAAAATACTTCAGGCTCCACTTAAAAAAAAAAAAAAAAGAGCAGTTTAAAAACTTTCTAGACACACCTAATATATGTTCCTGTCTTTTTTATATACTGATTTTTTTTATTATTATTATTTTTCATGTCTGGCAGAGGGTAGGACTGAGAACAATAAGACGGAGTGTTATCTGGGACAGGACAGTAACAGTCTTCTGGTGTATAAAGTTGAATCTTCTTCATCTGCTGCTCATGTGGAAGACACGGTGCGAAAAATTGCCATTGAGAGACAGGGAGCCACAGAGGTTGAGGTGCAAGTATGGAAAACAGTGGATGGTAAAGAATATGAACACCTACCACTCCTTCTTTTATTACAGTGTAGTTGAATGCTCTGATGTAATGGGAACATAATGTAAAACTTACTACTATTTATATCAGTCAACCTAGCCACTGCTTTTCTGAGATTAAAGGTATAAGTGCAGATAAAAACTGTAAGAATTGTAGATGAAAATATAATTTACATATTTTATACATGTAAAATATTTGAAATTTTTTTGCTATTTCATGACTGTTTATTAAAAAATTAGATTATGAAAGTGATGTAATTGCACATATGAAATTTGGACACAAACATTTTAAATACTCGGTCATATCTTGCCTTTTTTATTTGCATTGTATTCTGATATAATTTAAAAATGGGCCTCTATTCACTGAAATTTGATTGCCTTATTACATGTTAGTACTCAACATTGCTATTTAGGTTCCTTGTGGGTTTTTTTATTAATCAGGTGGTTAAAGCATTAATATTTATCTAGCAATTAAAAAAAATCGCTAACCTCTGGAAAGGCACTGACTTTTATGGAGCATGTGTGTCACCTTCTCACATTTTGTGTCAATGTACTAGTTGGAGAAATAGAGTTTAAGTTGACTTTTTTTAAAGCTATTCCTTTAATAGTCATTGATATTGTGTTAATCTCTTAAATAAACTAGAGACTACAGTAAAACTAAGCTTTTAATATATCTAGGGGTACTACATTTGATGGAAACTGGTGACGTTCAAAAAAAGGACCTTCTAGAGCATCCAGAGAATTATATTCTGCTGACTACATTAGATGAGGGTTAGTTCTTTTTTATTGTTCTTCCTTTATTTATTAATTATTTTTTTAGGATAAATTGTGAAGACATAACATGTTTTCCTATTTAGATAAATATGGTTCCACTAACCAGCTTGTTACAAAGATCTATCTGTCATTTTTCTGTCTGTCTGTCTATTTCTTGAGCTGATTTCTATAACATTAAATATAACTTTAAATGGATTAAAAGTATGATGTGTATATTAATAAATAACACATTTAATAGACTATAATTGTTTTCTTCTACATTTTATATATTGTGTATATGTTTTCCCTCAGATGCTTGGAGAAAGTTTAAGGAGGATGAAGACAAGGAGAAAGACTTCACTAGAAACAGGACCTGTGAAAATGGCATTAAGGAGGTAGTGAAGTACTTAAATCCTGATCAGCTGGACATTCTTTGCACATCTTAGTCCTCCAAATGTCCTCTCTGCTCTTGAACAGTGTATCAGCTCAACGTCCAACACCTCTTTTATTATCAGAACACAAAACAGAACACATAAAGTGTGTTTTAGTGGAATAACAGATACTGGAAGAAGAACTTTGCTGTCCCGTGTGAGATGTAGCTTTTGTACTGGAGTCAGTAGGGTGGTCTTGTCAAAATACAGAAGGAAATGTAAACATATATAAATGTCTTTGTTCTGAAGCAAGAAAGGGAAGTATGGAAATATTACTTTTTATTAAAAAAAATCTAGTGGATGCTAGCAATCACTGTATTTGTACAGTAATTAAAGAGAAGTATATAGGAATGTAAACAGATTATTGGCCAGGATGCTTTTATAAAGTTGATGTAGGCCATGTTTTTATCACTGTCATTAGTTATACACTCATTAAATAATTTTAATACAAAAAAGAATGTTATTATTTATTGGAATAAAGAAAGAGATGCCATCTTGGCTGAAATGAAAACATGCATTAATGAACGGTTAGTAAGTACGTTATGAGCATTTTTATTCCATGGTAGAAAAATACAATGTGAGAACTTCTGACCAGAGACAAGTGTTCTTACATAAGCTGTTCTGACTGGACAATGAAGCATTGAAGGCACTTCAGGATTTTTAGGATTTGTGGCTTACTTGCTCTCCTCTAAAATTTTGGCTTGTGCTACAGTGTTATAGTTTGTTTTCTCAAGGGTTGTGGTAGTCTAACAGCATGAGTGCAACAAGAGAGCTCTGTTAATTTGATATAAATGTAGGTCAGAATTTTCCAAGAATACAGAACAGGACAGGCCTTGTTAATACATATGTCTGTCTTATTTTAAGCATGCAATCACTAATAAATGTAGTATTTGTAAAGTTTACTGAATGAGCAGACTTTTAGCCACCTGTTGTGGAACATAACAGTACAGTGCAATTTTCATGGCCGAGGCAACACATGATTTCAATAATAAATTCCCAGAGGATTGTTAGTTTAATGGAGATGTCGTTCTGCAGCCAAACCGAAGTTTGGAGGGGACGTGGCCTGTCAGCTGCTTATCAGCAGCCTTGTTCGGGTCACCAGGTGGAGGATAATCCATGTTTGTTCACAGTGAACTAGGCTTGGCCGTGGACCCAGCCTGGACAAGTTCAAAGAGTAATATCCACTTTCCCTTTTCTCTGAACCCCAAAAGGCTACTTTCCCTCCTTCCCTGAGCACAATGAGTCATTGTCCTTGACTCACACTTAGTGCCAGACAGCACTGCTCATCTCTCACTGAAGGCCTGACAAAATATTTTGCAACAGAAGCCCCTCAGTTGAAGACCTTAATGGTCACACATTGAAGCTGTGAATTATTTTTGCTGGCTGTTGGATCTGGCACTTTCTGGCAATTTGTTCTCTGCAGAGTGAGTGAGAGGGAGACTCTATGCTCCAGGCTGGTATAAATAGGCTAACAGGGCTAGGCACCCTTAAGCCCCCACAGATTGTTATATATATATATAAAAAAAAAAAATTAAAAATAAATATACAGTTTTATTTTTGGGATCCACGTTAGACTGTTTGCTCTTAGTAAATATCTTAAGGCGAATTGTTTTAGATTTTTATGAAATCATCCACATTAGTACCACCAGCAGTTGCAGGATGGTATGAAGAATTGAGGCTGCAGCCAATCCCTTCATATTCCTGATTTGCTCTGCATCAAATAAAACCTGCTTTTCTGACACACCCAAAGCCCGAAATTAAAAATGAAGGCATAAAATAAAGTCCTGGGTGTAATGAACATGAACAAGCACATTTTTTATTTTCACCTAAAAAGGCAGGCACAGTTGGAGGACAAACTAAAAGTAGGTAGACTAAGCACACATCGCACAAGCAGTGCAGATTACACAAAAAGAACATATGAGAGTTATGAGTTTGATGTTTTTTAGTTTTAGCAAACGTATGTGTCTACCATGTAGTCAGAGGACATGCAGCATGAAGGACATGAAGCATTTAACAAAATTGTAACAAACAAGTGTGTGCGTGTGTGTGTGTGTGTGTAATAGTTTGATTTTCCTACTTTCTATGCCATCGATGAAACTTTGTGATATAATAAAATGCTCAGCCCTAATACGTTTAGTTTTATAGCAGCTGATATTAGATTTTAGTCTGTTATACTCTTCACAGTGTAGGGACTTAATAAATCATGTTTAATTCATACATTGGTAAAAAATATTTCTAAATGAAACATCTACATCCTTATGCCTGAGAAGGAACATAATATTACATGTTTTATGTCTATGTTATATTTACTTTGATGAGTTCCGAACATACTGCCACATTTCCCACAGAGTTCTACACTTGCTGCTGGAGCACAAACTTGATTTTAAGCATTGCCATCTTTGGCTTCAGTATGGTGCTTTCATCATTCAATGGAAGTTGGTTTTGAATTCCCTCTAAACAGCATTTGGCCGATTCCGCTATGCATGCTTAGTCTTGGCTCTAGCGATTTGAACAGCTGGGGGCAGTCAGTGGGTATAAATCAAGCAGAAGGGTCAGCTCTCTGTGTGAGTGTTCCTGCTTAGGCTTACTACCACTGCTACAGCCATGTTAAAGCCTTAAATCTACATGGAAGAAAAGTTTATTTGCTGAGTGTGTGTGGGAGACATGTTCTGTATTTCAAAACATTACTACAAAATACAGTTCACTTATCTCATTTAAACCTCATACAGGTGAAACAAAAATATAAAAGACATGTTTGTCAGGAGGGAAATAAATGATCTGTTCAACAATATTTCCAGTCCTGAATCATGAAGGCTCAACACAGTCACTAAATCACCACACTGGTTGTGTCTTCATGTCATAACCATGAATAATTTTTCCTTTCCAGCAATAAGACATTCAGTAACATCAGACCTAACATTAATGAAATCTCTGTTGCTAAGTCACTGATAAAGACAGGTTATCCTTTATAGCACTAGAATCTATCCCAGAGGTGGGAGTACACACTGGAAAGAACACGCTAAACACACCCATTCACACCAAGGGGCAATTAATTATACTAATCCAACTACAGACATTTTTTATGAATAAGAAACCTAAAGGCAAGCCACACAGGAAGTAACACAGCCACACAGACATGCTCAGGACAAAAAGATAAAGACAAAGAGATCTTTATTGTCAACTCTTCTCTGTTTAGCAGAAATTATAAAAAGTACACAAAATACACTAAGCTATGTATGTGCATTTACCTACAAACACACACACCCTCCTTTTTCCGGAGGGTAGAGGAGAGAAAAGGGGATGTCCAGGGTGTGTGGGTTTCCTGATAATTCCACAGGCTGTCCTCCGAAGTCTGCCAGAGTAAATGTCACTGAGGGGGGGTAGTGTAGTTCCAATTACCCGCTCTGCCGTCCTCACCACCCACTGCAAGGCCTTCCTGTCCTCTGCAGTACAGCTGTTGAACCACACTGTACAGCAGTAGGTCAGGAGGCTCTTGATGGCAGAGCTGTAAAGGCTTGTCAGTAGGGGTCGGGGTAGGCGGGCTTGTCTGAGCTTTCTGAGGAAGTACATCCTTTGTTATGCCTTCCCCACCTGGTGAGAGGTGTTTGTGCTTCAGGTGAAGTCAGCAGAGATGTGGACTCCAAGAAACTTGAAGCACTCCACCCTTTCTACCTCCTCTCCATCAATATAGAGGGCAGAGTGCTGCAGATAAATTAGAATGCTTACTGACCTTTAGCTGTTGGACCTGGCTAGGAATCATGGACCCAACAAAAGAACTATTGATCAAACATCTAAGCAGAAAAATAGCTTACGCTGAGCTAAAGAATAGCTATCATTAAGTGTGGATGATGATTGGATGAAAATGTTTTGAAAATGAATGAAAAAATCATTATCTCAACAGTCAATGCACAGGTGTAATTTATGCAAATGCACTGAAATTTGGAACACATTTCTTAATACATTTTTAGAAAATAATTCTGGTGATGAAATAATTTTTCGATCTGCCAATGTGTCTTGCCACAAAGCAGAGTGTTAAAGATTTTCTTCATGAAAGGGAGATCAACTCAATGACATGGCCAGCAAAAAGTCCAGACCTCGATCCAATTGAAAATTTATGTTAGAAATGCTGAAATGTCAACCAGTGTTTGAGATAGTTGGAACAGCTTGATGGAAAACATTGTTTTTCATCAGTGAACTTCATGCTTCAAAGAATTCAGACCTAAGGAAAAGCAACAAAGTATTAATTATATCCCCCCCTCACCCCATCAAAATTGAGTGAGTCTATAATTTTTTTCTGTACTTGGCCTAGAAACATATGCAAATTATTAAATAATTGTATTTAATTAGTTTCATGTATAAAAGTGAAAATCATGTCATGTTTGTGATTTGTTTATTTGGATGAACAGCCTCAAAGTGTGATGATTCCAGAGTTTTTGCCAAGGGTTGTATAAGGTGGCAATATTTATAGTGCCACCCTTCTAGTTAAGAGCTTCAATTGATTAAATACAGTATATTTTCTTACAAAGACATTTCAAGGTCTTCTTGAAAATTATTCAGATGTGATATTTACACATGGGGTTACATACAACTTTTTCATGCATATTGGACTTTTCACCATTTATTATTATTATTATTATTATTATTATTATTATTATTATTATTATTATTTTATATTTGTATTTTATAGTATTTTCCAGATATGGGTATTATATTTGTTTACTGCAGTTTACATTTAATTTTTTTAATAATACCATGAAATCCAAGCTCATATGTGAACACACAGGAGTCACAAATCATATGAAAAACATTTTAATCCTGAAATATATAAGAGTTTTCAACACGGGAACCCGCATTCTGTGTTTCATTTTTGGTATCAAGTAGAATACTTTAAGGGAACCACCAACTATCCCAAAACCAAAAATTAAAGTGTATGCAGCACAATGTTTTTTAAAAATCTGAATAAGTATGTACAAATTGTGGCCCTGAGCTGCTGAACTTTGTAGTGCCTTACAGACGTCGAGGAACTGAAGCATTGCAAATCAGTTAGATGGCCTTCTGACTCAAAGGGCGCTACACCGGAGCTATAAGGCAATTAACTCGGATGTGTTTGCTTTTATAGCTGATTAAGACGTTCAAAGAACTCCTAAATGAATGTCTGAAAATACTTCCGAATTCTTTTAAGAGTGTTACATTCTGTCACTCTGCTTCATTAAGTTGGGCCCTGATCATTTCAGCTGGTGATCAGATTTATACCAAGGAAGTACAAACGTGTCAGGAACACTTCAGAGTAATCCCCACTGTTAGAAGGTCACAGAAAAACACTCATATTTAATGAAGTGATGGTGAAAAGGGGGAACATTTGGTTGAATATGTAAAAAGTGCTGTCAGTTGTACTGCAAATTAGGGGCTTAATGATACTTAAATGAGTAAAACTTATTTGTTTAGCCTCTGCCAGGAAAAGCATGGAAGTCCAACCCACACTTTCCACATAAATGTCATATCAAAAGGATTATGATGAATGGACATCCCACTCACACTGACACTTTGATGAATGAGAACTGAAGTGTTTGAGGTACAATCAGAACTTGAATGCACAGTGTTTGAAGATATTCATAAACCATCAAAAAACTTCAGTTGCTGATCCAAAATAGTAAAGTAACTCTGATCTTTAGATTTGCAATGATTATTCCAGATGTGCAGATCCAACAGCCTCACACACATATCCCAAAATAGCTTGTGACACTGCACTCGCAGAATCCCAAAAGAAGTACAATAAGCTCCCACATTTCCAAGCCATGTTTTACATATGTATTTACCCATTTGGACAGAAAAATTTTTTCAAGCCAAAAGTGATTACATTATTACATCAGAACACTATGTTTTTTTTTTAATCTGTTTTCAATCAGTATAGAACAATTTACCTTACAGATTTGGTTGCACTGAATGAGAGGCAGATTTTAGGAATTAACTACAACTCCATGTTGTATTAGTAGTTTTTTTATTGAGGGTTAATTATAAAACACTTTCATTTTATTAGTCTATCCATCCAGTATCTATAACACTTATCTGTCCAGGTCAGGCCAGTCAATGCCAGGTTTAACACAGAGACAAACATTCATTCACATTCACATTCACACCTATGGGTTATTTACAGTCGCCAGTGAGCCTAGTGTACATGTCTTTTGAAAGGGACAAATGAAGGACCCTGAGGAAACCTCTGTAAGAAACAAGAAAGGTCAGCACAGAAAGGCAGGGTACACCTTGAACAGCTCAACACAACACACACACACAGTCTCATTTCCATAACTTTTGGGGACAATACATAGACTTGCATTCATTTCCTGGAGAAATTTCCCTAACACTAAATATAACCACTACTTGCCTTACTATAACCTTACCCCAACCTTCCCCTAATCTTAAAACATCTTCACCTTAAATTGTAATGATTTACATCATGGGGATTTGTGGTTTGTCCCCATAAGGAAGCCAAGTCCCCATAATGTGACTGTGTAAATAGATTTATGTCCCCACACTGTGATGAATAGCTAGACCACACACACACACACACACACACACACACACACACACACAACCACTCACACTTACATCCACACATGGTACAGTCAGGAACAGCCAGTTAGCTTAATGTGCATCTCTTTGGACTGTGGGAGGAAACCAGAGTACCCAGAGGAACCCCACGCAAGCACAAGGAGAACATGCAAACTCCATACCGAAATGCCCAGGTCTCTTTTTCTTACTGTTAAGTGGATGTTCCAAGCACTGTGCCACTGTAGAATGTACTGTACAATGCCTCAGAATGTTATCAGAAAACACTCAACATTCATCTATTTTATGTTTTTATTTTTGTCTGCATAATCCACCCTATAACTAATTATTTTCCTACAACAGAATGCTCCTGAGTACACAATTCCTCTCATAATCATTATCTTTAGTTATATAGCACCTTGATAAAAATATTACCTTAACAGAATGGAGTAATCTTGGTAATGGAACATAATACACCAATCTATTAAAAAAAGTATCAATGGTAAATATGAAAAAAATTCAAATTTAAATTTATTTGTCACATACAAAATCATACACAGTACAATATGTAGTGAAATGCTTGTTATGACTGTCCTAAAAATTGATGAATAAAACCTATCAATATCAAGAAGAAAGAACAATAACAATAACTATTTAAAAGACTTTAGAGTTTAGGTCAATGTAAATAAAAAATGTAAAAGAATATGAAAATAAAATATATATGATAATAATATATAAAATAAAATAGAAGTAAAATATGGCATACAGAAATATATATGAAATGAAGTATACATGCAGAATAAATGCAATATGATAAATATAATTAAATATAAATGCAGAATAAATGCAATAGGATGAAATATAAATGCAATATGATAAATATAATAAAATATAAATGCAGAATAAATGCAATATGATGAAACATAATGAAATATATATGGAGAATAAATGCAATATGATGAAATATAATGAAATATAAATGCAGAATAAATGCAATGTCAATTTTACAGTACACTGTATGTAAAGTGTCAAGTGTCTGTGTGCAAAGTGATCAGTATAAAGTGACAAGTGTCTGTGTGCAACCTTAACCTGAGGTTGAATAAATGTTTATGTGTCGGGTAGAGTTTACAAAGTCCAGGTACCAGTGTTCTGGTTCAGGGCCCGAACGGCCTGCGGGAAGAAGCTCCTCCTCATTCGCTCAGTGTTTGCTTTTAAGGAACGTTAAATAAATAGAATATAAATAGAACTATTACAAAAAACATTAAGGGTGTATTTAAAAGTGCCTAAGTTCTACACATAAATGATAATTTAGGTTATAATTTGATTAAAATGGCATTGTGTCAGAGTCTGCTGTACTAATTCACTTTCATATTTATTGGCTTTGCAGATAGCCTCAAGTCAGTTTGTAGTTTGAATTGAATAATGTGGATTCACTTGATATGTTTTTAAAAATAGGTATTGATTTATTCCACTTGGGCTGAAAAATGCATTCCACATCTGTGTAGCTGGGCAAGAGGAAAAGAGCTAAGCTGAACACTGGGCAAAGACACTGGCTGGAACAAAATGAAAGAATGTATACATATATATGTGTGTGTGTGTGTATGTATATGTGTGTGTGTGTGTGTGTGTGTGTGTGTGTGTGTGCGCGCGCGCGTGTGTATGTATATGTGTGTGTGTGTGCGTGTGTGTGTGTATGTGTATGTGTGTGTGTGTGTGTGTGTGTGTGTGTGTGTGTGTGTGTGTGTGTAGAGGAGCATTAACATTTTTGCTTTATTATATAAACTACTGACAACATTCCCCCAAATTCCACATAAAAATATTTTCTCTTGATTACATAAATGATGGAACTCAGAATTCAGAACTCAATTCAGAAATCAAAATTTGATGGAATAACCCTGAAATTTTAATCACATTGTTCTTGGGTGACTTTATGCCACTCCTGGTGCAAAGACAGCTCAGTTTTGCATGTCAAATATCTTAATGTGGAATTTGGGTGAAATGTTGTCAGGAGTTTGTGGAACAAAACAAATGTGTTCATGTTTCTAAAACACATACCTATAAATAGTAAAACCTGAGAAATTGTGGGCAGCAGGGTGGCATAGTGGTTAGCATGTCCACCTCATAACAAGAAGGTCCTGTGTTCAAGCCCTGGGCTTGGCAGGGACCTTTGTATGTGGAGTTTGCACATTCTTCCAAGCTTGCGCGAGTTTCCTCCAGGTATGTGAGTTTCCTCCCACAGCCCAAAGACATGCACATTAGGCTAACTAGCTAAACTAAAGTCCCCTAGGTGTGTGTGTGTGTGTGTGTGTTGGTCTGGTGATAGACTGGTAAGCTGTTCAGGAAGTTCCCCACCTTCACCCAGAGTCGGCTGACCCTAGTAGGATTAAGTGGCTTGGCAAATGAAAGAAAGCATTTTGCAATTTTTTCACATCTGTATTTATGTATATAAAATATATACAGTATATTATGGCAGTACTGGTTTTGACATATTACTGTTTGATTTCTAAATTCTTAATAAAATCAGGGGATGAAACCCAGCTTGACCTTTGTGCAAGAACACCTTTGAACACAAACCTGGAAACAGTTAATCATGCTCACACACTGCAATGCCAAGTCACAAGCACTGAAGTAGCCCAGCTTTTTTTTCAAATGATAGCCATGCAATGGAGCAACAGATTTTCTCCGAGACACAGAGGCACCTCGTGTTTTAAACAACACTACAATGAGTGATCCAGAGCAGGCATCTCACACATGTTACCTCTACATGCAGGCGGGTTTGAGGATAATGTTGTGTAAGCTGTGGATGAGTGGATAAGCAGTGCAATGATGTACAGATCCATCAAAGATGGATGCTTCACATTTTTATTTTTACACCCCCCCCTTTAAATTTCATACTTTTAGATTCAATTTAAATTTAATTTTGACAGAATACAGTGAGATGCAGCTGTTCGTGCGATCATATATGACCCACACACAAAAAAAAAAAATGTATGTAAATTTCTGGGGTTTTTTTACTTTTATTTATTTATTTTTTTTAAGTTGGTGAGCTCTTTTACCCGAGGTAAGTCAAACAAATAATTCAAATCATAAAATAACCAATGATCATAATTCATCTGCTTTATCCCTCTCATGGATCTCTGTAGCCGAGTATTTTAGGTCAAGTTTCATTGCACCCTAAATAAAGACTCCCAAGGTACTAGGATATCAAATTTTTGTAAATCATTTGCATTTATTTGGGTTTTGCCAACAAGAGCATAGTCCATTCGAACATGCATACATTTCCTTACACACACAAACACACACACATACATACACAACAACAACAACAGCAGCAAGCAAGTCTTTGGATGTTTTTTTTTTTTTCCACTGTGAAAAAGCTCTCAGGAGAATTGCTTATACATGACATATGCCTTTTTGGTCATTTTTTTTTGCAGGAGAGAAATACTGTAAATCTCTGCTTGACAGACTTCAGCACCTACTAATAATAAATTCTGGAATGGCCTTCATTTTTTTTTTTCAACTATCATCTGCTTTTATAAACAAGAAAATACCGTTCTTTTTTTTTTTTACTTATTATATTCAACAATGTTCATTTATTTATCATTCAATAATTATTATTATTATATTCCTCTGCAATATATTTCTAATTCGGGATAGGAATGACCTTGAATGTAGGACATCTGGAAACAGTTGTACATATTTTTTTAATTATTTTACAAATATTTTTCAGTTATTAAGGATTATATGGTTTATAATGTACACTGATATACATGCCATCATGACAAAAGATAACAGACCATGTGGCATATACGGAAACAATCTTAAAAAAAAAAAACCTGGAATAAATATATTTTTGTACAGTTTTGTAATTGTAACTTAGTATAGTGGAGAAGACTTGGTATACTGTAGCTATAAATCTGAAAAATTACCCCAACAATCATTATTACTTGCAATGTCTTTGCTGAAACACTGTAAATATGGGATTTGAACTCATATGACCCCTGGCAAAAGAGTTATGGAATCACCACACAAGGATCTTCATACTGGTGTTTCTTATTATTATCAAATAAACAAATCACAGATATGACACAAAGTCTTTTTTTTAAATAGCTGAATGTTTTGGCTTCAAACTAATTAAATACACTAATTTTACGTAAGAAAAATTTTCCCATCTTGATAATGGACAAATTAAGGAATCATTCAATGTTAAAGAAAAATATGAAAACATCTTGAAATGTTCTAAAACATACTAGCACAAGTCTAACAATTCAAATTACTCTGTTGTTAAAATGGCCCATTTACTTACTATGCACATTAAATCAATATGAAATACAGTGTTATCTGTATTATCTTATTTAAGGAATCAGGCACAATGTTGCTGTGAAACGCTTACTCCCGTACGGAAGTGTCAATGACCCCTGCACTAGGTGCAATGATATTAGTAAACACTGCCATTTTTTAAATTTCTCTTGAAATTGCATGCCTTCTTGTGTTTTTAGACTTTTCCACGTTCTACAAACTGGTCTTACACTAGGGGATCTTGAACTTGGAAACACAATTCCTTCAAGTTTCATCTCTTGGATGTACCCTGTCTCCTTTTTATACCTCAGTCGTGCTCATAAATCCATGGTGGGGCTCCATGCTTCTGGAATCATGAAGGTCATGGACATTGTGGGCCCCCAGCTAGATTTACAGAACTTAACAAGCTGTTGAACCTGGCTAGCTGCAAGGAAATTTTCCCCAAAAAGAGAAAAACTGAAAAGGATCATGAATTCCATCAAGAAAGAAATCCAACACAGAGTTCGGCAAAAGATGTTGGTGGCTACTGCACAGCTTTGTCTAAATTTGTGTGCAAGTATAAACAAAGCACCAGAAAGAAAGAAAATGTTAAACACAACAAAGAAGCAGAAACAACACAATATTAATTTCTATGTCAAAATTGGAAGAAATATCTCTCTCTTACTCATTTGCTGATTCTCCATGAATCACGGTTACAGAGAGTCTGGCGCCTATCTCAGCCAACACTGGGCAAAGTTGAGGTACAACTTGAACAGCTTGCTAGACCATCGCTGGGCCAACAAACACAACCATTCACACAAACACACACACCTAGGGGCAGGCAATTAGCCTAATCTGCATGTCTTTGGACTGTGGAAGGAAAAAACCCCACAGAAGCACGGGGAGAACATGCATGACCCACGCAAAGACCCACTCGCCAAGCCCAGACTTAAACCCAGAACCTTCATGCTGTGAAGCCACATGCTAACCACTATGCCACGGTGTCACAATGGAAGAAATCCTGAACAAAATAGGATTCACATATAGAAACGCCAAAGCTAAACCAGTACGAATACCTAAACAAAACAAAAAAATAAAGTCACAGAGAGTTAAAGACAAGCAATCCTAGAGAATGAATGATTAGATAGAACTCATGTAATGATGCATTGGTCAAGTAGTTGTTTTGCATATAAATATAACTGCATGAATACAAAAAAAAAATTATAATATGGCATCCCATGTCAGGTAAAGGGCCAGAGGAGATGGCAGTCATTGCCTCAGCAGTCTTTGCACAGATGTACACCAAAATTTTGGCCACTTGCTTCATTCCACTGATAAAAAATAGGTCTAGTGATGAAGTCATTTTTCAGCACGATAATGTACCTTGTCCTCAAAAAAGAGTTCTAAAACTTTTCTTTAGGGAAGGCAGATCAACTCAGTAATGTGGCCAAAACAGTCAAGGTCTTTATTACGATGTTAATAAAAAAGGTCTATGAAAAGGCTCCATCCTGCAAAGCTGATCTGTCCACAGCTACTTGAGAAAGTTGGAGCTAGCTTGATGGAGAATATCATTTTCATTTGTGAAGTACATGCCTTTTGTGAACATATTTTGATGTTGATTCCATAAGTTCTTCTCCCTACCATTGTGTAATTTCATATTGTTTTCTTCTATTAATTCATAAAGAAATTACATTATTTAAAATAGTTTTATTTAATTTGTTTGAGAAAGGTTTCATGAAAAAAAAATTTCATTTTTGTATTTCTTGTTTCTTATCTGTAATGTGTTTACTTGATACAAAGGAAGAAAGGTGCCAGGGTGAAGATTATTAATGTGTAGTGATTCTTTAATGGATTTTTTTTTCCAGGGGTTGTGCTTTTTACATTTAGCAGATGTTGTTTTTAAGCACTGATAACTGAAACAAGGTGCAATTAAATAGTTCAGGTTTAAAGACCCAATAGAAACAGCTTAGGAGTTCTGAGATGTAAACTTACCAGCTTGAGATCAGCAGCCTAAAGGCTTAATCATTATACCATCAGCTTATGTAATTTTATTAGTGTTTTGGAGTTCTTTAGGATCTCAGATTTCCTTTTATGTGGTTTCTGACACTGTGTGGCACTCTGACATCTATAAAATTTAAAAAGGATGTTACAGACCTAAAAACACATGTAGCACACACCAAGTGTACTCTACCCAGATTAAGGTTACTGGGACCACCCAAGTCTCCCTGCTGGGTTCAGCTCAAAATGGAAGTGTGGAGCCATCATGTGGGCTTATCATCTGCAAAATAAAAGATGGGGGCTCAGATGCAATGTGAATTGGGCAAAATGCATGTGAAAGACTGCCTTAAAATGTCTTTGGGAAAATAACATGCCACTTTTTTGGTGGGGGAGAAGAGCCAACGTTAGCGTGGAAAGAAAGTAACAAAGTCAGCGGAGATCAATTGCAGACTCCCACGAACCATGAGAAGGACTAGATCTCACAGTTGGCTTGGGAACATCTGGAGATTCTCCAGGACAACTATAATCTGTGGCTGGGGATAGAGAAGTTTAAACTGACCTTTTCAGCTTGTTGCCAATGCTGCCCCCATTAGGGAACGAATCACTTCAGTCTTAAAGAATCACTTTTCTACAATAGTTTATAATTCATAAAGGGGTGATCATAATATTTACATTTGTGCAATGTAATTAAAATAGCATTGTGGCAAATGATTTCTGAGTCAGTACAATCTGTGCTAAACTGGATGCTATAAGCTTCTTGCATCAACATCATAACTCCAGTACAAAATCAATGAGTCTGGATGATGGACTACATTTGGTATACATTTCACTTTTGGCCCGACTGTTCTTTTACAACCACAATAACCTTTAATAAATGCTGACTAAACTCTATTAAAATAAGGTTTAGTGACTGCCAGGGAATGGAAAAAAGTAGAGGAAAAAGTTCTGATTGGCATGAAAAGCTCAAATTTATGTACGTGGCAGCAGATGAGAGAGACGTCATTACACATTTCCAGATTCATGCCATCCCAAACTTTCAGTTTTATTTAAAAAAATACTCCATAAAAATGAGGCCAAGAACTGTGTCAGAGACTGATGTTATGAAGAGAGAGAGGAGAGAGAGAGAGGAAAAAAACACTTTAGCAAGCACAAACTTGGTTTGGGAGCTGGGGGGGGTACCAATACCATTTTTAAATGAATTTCATTTCTTTTCTCATTGTCTTTATTATATGGATTTAGGCACCGTCTAAAAGCAGCGCTCTCGATAGATATCTCAGTTGATAGGTGTCCAAGGCCAGTGTTATAAGTGCAACGCGGCTCCTTTAAGGGCTGAATCGACTTCAACCTGAGAGGAAACAAATAAATCCCCCAGCATTTCCCGTCTACAGTCTGAAGCAAAAGCAGAAAAGGTTAACACGTTGTTTTCTTTTCATGGCCTTTCACCGGTCTTGTTAGTTTAATTGAAGGGCTCAGTGCCATAACTCACTAAGTCACAAATTTGTGATTTTGAGAAAAAAAACAAATGCATTTAAAGTCATATTTATCACTATTTAGGATTTTAGCTTCAAAGAAGCAGAAATTTTACACTTTGGAGAGACTTTGAGTATATGGAGAGAGACCTCTATTGTCAGAATATGATACGACCTCATTTTTCATCATGTATGGACTTCGCAAGTTATGGCACTGAGCCCTTCAATTATTCGTTTAACGAGTTAATGTTCTGTGCAGCCGTTCATGCTTTGTGTTGCTTTTCTTGTGGAAAGTCTGTCTACCTACCAGGGTTAGATTGTGTTTTTTATTCTGTGTGAGTCTCTTGTTTTATTGTATTTTTTTTGGATTCAGTTTCATTATTAATAAAACAATCTGTCCTCATACAAGTCAGTGATACGTAACAGACAAGCCACATCATCGCAATGATGCAGCATTATTGGGTGTCCCGTGGTGGGCATGCATGGACATGGGACAACCCATGTCCATTCTCATCTCATGATGCATGCCTATGGTGCACCTCTCAGTAGTTCCACTAGGAAGCACACATGGCATAAAAATTAATCAACAAGTCCCAGAGCTCCAGAAAAGAACTGAAGAATTGAGCCTAAAAGGATAATGAGTATGGTGTGATTAGAAAGAGAAACAGACAGTGTAACAAAGTAAAGTTTAATTGTATTTTTATATTTGATATTCAGGATGACAAAGAACATCACTTAGTTCTTAGGCATTTTCAGTAATGAAATACTTTAAAAATCATCCCAGACAAAAATTTTGCATCTCAAACATTTCCAGCATCTCAGTGGTTTCATCTATAAAATGACAAATGACCAAAACATCTGATGAGCTTTATAGGGACACCTACTGGTTTGTTACTGTACTGAAGCCCAATACAATAAATACCCAGTCCTAGGAGTATTGGAAGGTCACAGTGCTACATACAATCGACCAAGTAAGAGTTCATTTCTTTTGGAAAAAGCCTGTGATAGATGCTTGCTTTGTAACTTTATTCACAGTAGCAGGAGCCTTCTTCTGACTTTTCTCTTTGACCTTTTTCTCATCATCCATCCTTAACTGCTTGAGCGAGCCTGAATCTTCAGAAGGCCGCTTGGCTGTCTTAAAATCGTCTTCGCTTTCCGAATAAGATTCGCTCTCGTAGCCTTTCTCTGTCACTACCATAAAAAGAAAAGAAAACAATGTTCTGTTTGGTCACAATGCACTGATTAATTTTGCACAATAGAAATTCTACCAGGAGTTTCCTCCACCTAAACATTTCCTTCATTCCCCAAACTTCAATAAGCAATAATGGGAAAAAGCCTAAATATGGTATCAAATGTATCCAATTCATACCTTTTCTCCTCTACCACACACAAAGAACATCAAAACTGTTCAAATTGCACTGAAATTAAATTGTTACCAAATGAAAAATTCCTCTGCATGGTATTATTTAGCACCAGTGCAAATGATGGAACTGTGCACTTCCATGTTATTAAGGCAGATGGGTATGGAGTAAAGAGAGACAGTTAATAATAGCAGCAAATACACCTCACAATCACTTTAATATCCATAAATGTGCAAATACTTCATGCGATCGTCTGTTAGGGTTTCCTTTCATTTACCACTAACTTATATGTGAGAAAGAAAGGTCTTTGTGCTATTTATAGGGATGGGGTGAGCATTTCAGGATGCTGCACTTATGCAAAGATAACAAAAAAAAATGAAAATGAAGTCTATTATCTGGTTAAACGTTTTGGACAAACTCAAAAGTAGCAGCAATGTGACTGGCATGAAGTCATCCATCACTCTCAGCAGTGCTGAAAGTCAATAGTGTGTGTAGGACCTTCTCCTACTACAAACCACCACTATTTCTCCTCCAGATGCAATAATATCCTATTATTAAATACTGTGGAGTAGGGAAAAATAGCTAATGTCTAGTTACTGGTTACCGTAATCTGGCATATACCATTAATAGACAGTTCACATTCATGGTCACTCATGCATTTCAGTATGGCAAAGCAATATCTTAATTGTTTAACTAGTAAATGAAGGAAAAATGACAGACAAAAATATCCATTCTATAGAACATCGTAACCCCTCAGCCAGGACGCCTCAAGCACACAGAGGACAAAAGCCATCTCCCATACGAACAGTTTTGGACAATCAAACATTTTATTAGCCACCCTACGCACAGGTTTAAATCACAAGAAGTGCCTATGCAAAATTTCAGAAAGCTATCATGCATATGAGCCGAGCAATGGGCCGAACAAACTTTATATGTTCAAAGTCACTGTGCCAAGGTCAAGGGTCAAATATGCAAATAGGCTACCCGACACACAGATTTAGGTCATAGGGAGTGCCTATGCAAAAGTTCAGAAAGCTGGCCTGTGCTTGAGCCAGGCCAAAAGTTATTGTCACGCTGCCTGCCCACCTGCCCGCCAAGCCAACAATACCCCGCCAGCCATAACTATAATATGGCTATAATTATAAATAGTTAAAAATGGACTATTATGGAATTGTTTAAACTCTATCTCTTAATATTATGAACAATAATTTTCTCTAATCTAGTTTTCCACCATGGAAAAAGCCTTCAGGACAGAAAAGATTTATACTTTTCATGCAGCATGAAAAGTGGAGTTTTTTCCCCCTCTTTTTAACTTCAAGAGAAAGAGACAGAGAGGGGCTTTTAATACCTGTTACAGAGCAAGTAATAACAGGAGCAAACATATGTTTCACAACATTGAATGTAACTATGCAGTTAAAATATGACATACTTCTTTAATATATTACCTATTGTTATTTCCAAATTGCTGGGCTACAAGAAAAAGAGTCACATTTGCTCTTGTGGGGTTTTGTCAGTCACTTTGAAATATTTTATATTACTCATTCACTTAATTCCCTTTCGACACCCATGATGCATCGAGCAACTTTAACCTTTATATATTTTACCTAGGGAGTAAGGGCTAATTTAGAATAGCCAGTTAGCTTAATTGGCAGTGGTGGCCCGTTGATAGGGTGCTGGATTACTGATCCCGAGGTCAGGGGTACAAGCCCCACAGTCACCGGGCTGTCAATGCTGACCCCTCCCCCCCCGAGCAGCTAACTGGGTTTCACCGTCCATGGTAAGAGGATGTAAAAAGAACCATTGATGACTTTAGTAAAGAGTAGGGTGCATTGCATGTACACTACATGTAAACTACACACAGAAGCGTTATAGCTGACCACTGGGCTCGAACCCAGGACCTGTCTGCTGTTTGGCAAGGGTGCAATCTACTAAGCCACTGTGGCCATGCTTCATATTAGAATACTTGATATTTTTTGAGTTTCAGTTGATCTGTGATGGGTGCTGCTTACCCATACAGCCTTCACTGTCAACAAAGGTGCGGGACTTTAATACCCGTCTCCTCTTCCTCATCCTATCCTCAGAGCTCTGCAATAAATAAAGACACATTAGCAATTTGTATTACTTAAACCAGGGGTCACCAACACGGTGCCCGCGGGCACCAGGCCGCCCCCAAGGACCACATAATTCGCCGCAGGCCTGTTCTAAAAAAAGCTAGTGAGCTGCGTCTAAAATGAATTTTCGATTTTTATTGTTGATAATTATTGTGAGAAATCATTAACGTGATCAGTGTCTTCAC
>JAOUQZ010000019.1:15507071-15520668 GCA_028564935.1 Neosilurus hyrtlii
GCGTGTTTATGCCCTGTGATGGCCTGGCGAGCTGTCCAGGGTGTACTCTGCTCTTGCCCAAAGTCTTCTGCGATGGGTGCCAGCCTCCCTGCAACCCTAATTAGGATTAAGCAGTTCAGAAAATGAATGAATGTTTCTCAAATGTTTTTGTCATCTTCACTTTTTCATTTATTGACTATGTCTTTCTGTTTCTCATTCAGAGCCAGACATTTCCTCAAGTGATGCAACTAATTTAGAGTGTACCCTGTACAAGGAAAATGACCAATACATCATTAATGGCAAAAAATGGTGGAGCAGTGGTAAGTGTTCTTTAATAGTGTGTTATTAATATACAAACTGCTCTTGTTTTGTTGGTAGGTTAGAAATAAGAAAATGGGGAAAATGATGTGTCACTTTTTTTTGGATAGTTTACTGCACTATCTGCCTGACTGTTCTTCAGACAATATTATGGTAATTGCAAGAAAAAGAAATATTGTATTTTTCTCTTTTGTTTTGGGGGGAGATCTGAACTTTCAATTTTAACCATTTTTTAAATTAACTTTTATTTATTTATTTATTTTTTTGTGACAGATCTTTTCCTTCTGCTTTTCAAATGTAATCGGTTTTAAAATGTCAAAACTTACTGGGTTTTTTTGTTTGTTTGTTTGTTTTTGTTTTTTTGGACATTTTATATATACACATTATACATTTTAAAAAGTTTATTTTTTTAGTTAACTGCAGTTTGGCCATGCCTAAGGGACACTTTTCAGACTTTATTATTATTAGTTTTTATTCTTCATTACAAAACTGTATTTTAATTTATTTTTTATTATTATTTTAATGTTTTAGGTGCAGGTAACCCAAGTTGTAAGATTGCTATAGTGATGTGCAAGAGCAAGGAATCTGAACGTGTCAGCAGGTATCAGACTGTGTTAAATGTGTATAAATGTTTAAGCACTTGGAGTTGTGCATTTGGTCAGTTGAGCTTAAAGGCAGGAATTTGGTGTATGTGTTTGTTTCTAATCTTATGTTAAGAAATGCCTAAAGCCCATCTAATTTTGATGCGGAAAGAGATCAACAAGGTCTACTAGCTCCATTCCTCATATAATCTTATTTTTAATCACTACACACATAAATATACAAATGTCATAGCTGACCTATGGTCACATTTGAGGTTTGGCTGTCTGCCTTTCATTGAAGAGTCTAGATAAGGAGGCTTTGAGATTTATTGAAATGCTTGGTGGCTGGCATCCAGTGTAATATTTTTCTTCCTTTCTTCTACAACGAGGTGAGAGGGCAGGCTTGAGTGCTAAAGTTTCTAATAAGGCACCTGTAGAAGTTGGCGAAGATGAGAAAGCATTGGAGCAGTTAAATTGTGATAGGTTGTGGCCTGGAGGCAACGGATTCCACTTTCTGCTGGTCCATAGTGTGAACCCCTTGGGTCCTGTGATGTAAACCCCAAATGCTATTTGGGTTACATGGAACTCAGATTTTTCTGCCTTCACATAAAACTGGTCCTGAAAGAATCTCTAGAGTACCTCTCTGACATGTTGGATGTGACTCCCATCCACTGAGTAGATCAGAATTTTGTCTATGTAGGCAATCACACTTCTTCCAGATAGGTTGTTAAGCATGTCATTAATGAGATGCTGGAAGACAGGGACCACCAGAGAACTCGTACAACATTGCCAGGTATTTTTTTAGTGACTCATGTCTATTGTTCCAAGGCAGATGACATAAGAAGGATGTAAAAGCCTGCAGACATGCCACGGGACCCATGAGTGGGGCTTGGAGTGGCAAAGAAGAGCATGGATGCAAAATGCAGATCAGCTTATTTAAATAGAGATGTTCAAAAATATCCAAAATTACGATTCTAGCTCATGGTCACAAAACATCCATTCATCCATTCATTTTCTGAACCGCTTGATCCTAATTAGGGTTGCGGGGAGGCCGGCGCCCACCCCAGCCGATTCCGGGCGAGAGCAGAGCACCCTGGACAGCTCGCTAGGCCTTTGCAGGGCAGAAACACGCTGATGGCTATGCAGCCTACTCTTGATGAAAATCAGCAATGGTTCTTTTACATGCCTCTCACCATAGACAGTGAGAACCATTGCCGGCATTGGTTAACCCAGTTAGCTGCACTGGGGGTGGTCACAAAACAGACATGGGTTAATCTATTAGTTAAATAGTTTATCAATGAAAAAAGTCTGTCAGCCTTTTACACCCGGACCTAGTGGCTCATCACTCTGGAGCTTATCACCGGTTTTCTTAGTGTGAAGCAGTTTGGAGTTCAACTCCTCCTGGCTAGTCCTTCCCAGTATTTTTACTGGTACCCATTTATACTGCTGGGTACACAGAGGCACATTTGTAGTTAACACCTTGCCCAGGGGTCTTAGCATGGTGGGGGTCTAACAGGGATTTCGGAATCACAACCTCTCGTTCATGAGTCCAGCACACTAACCTCTACAACACCGGTCCCACTATCAAAGGAAAGGCACAGATGTAAATAGGCAGTCAATCAGATCATGCACAGAAATGGCAATGTTAGGCTAGGCCAAGGTCAAGGTCAAGGTCAAAGGGTCCTACACAGGAAATCCGGACTAGTAAATAAACAGTTTGGTAATGCATGGGAAAAACAACACAGAATCAATACTTCAGAAGGAGTACATGCTAGACAAAATCCTTACTGTGATCCTGTTTGTGGGTGAGTGGTGACAGGTGTGTTCTGGGTCATGTGTCATGAGGGTTAGAAATCAGGTGACTGAGATTGGTAGTCTAAACACAATCTGTATCATGTAGGACAGTTTACTTGAACAGGACAGGACACACTAAAACACATATATCATATGTCTAATAAACAAAAATACTGAAAATAATTCATTCCATATGCTTACATGCTATGCAAATGTCCAAAAAAAAATTGGACAGCTTTTAATTTTTCTGAAAAAATTAATTTCAGTGTTTTTGTTTATTAGCCATACTTTTACTTTAATATATTTGTCAGAATGTTTTTTTTTGGTTCTCACTTCCCGCATTTCAATACATTTTTACTGCACACTACTGTATGTGTGTGTGTGTGTATATATATATATAGCTTAAAGCCAAAATGTGCGTCATTTTGGTGAAGCCAAAATAGTGTCTTTAATAACTATCTTTTCTGTAGCCTTGTGTGCTTCTCTTATAACACCCATTTAACTACAATATATCAAAGATTATGTATACCAAATTTTGTGTTGTACCGACAATTCATTTTAAATTATGAGTCAAAACATAATTGAAAAAACCCTAAATTTAGAGGTTTGGGTGTGACATGCAAAAAAACATTCTAAATAGCTGAATAATTTGTTTATATGATGAACTCTATCAGAATAATCCACTTTAGGTTAAAGGTAAATCTATGAAGTAAAAAACTGGTATACTGCTTTTGGATCTGACATACTTACCTATTTGCAAATTACACAGAATTCAAAGGACACCAGTGAAGCCAAAATTCAGTATTCTTTATTATTCTAAATCACATGGCTTTATGTGTTTGAAAAATATGTATTAAGAAAGTATTTTGCACATATTTGAAGCTTAGATATCTGTGTAATAGAAATGTGCATGAATTTTTTGGTAATTGGTGGCAGTGATGGCTGCAGCACAGTATCCTTTTGGTGGTGGTTTGGCCTGTCCCAACCATAACACCCCATATTTCATCCTCTCTCCTGCTTACAAAATGTAAATACTTTAATTATTCTTGCATGCAGTAATCCTTAACTCCTAACCAGTTGTCTCAAACTATGGGGTATGGTGTCATCAAACACCCATTGCCATGAGCTCTGGATAAAGTGCAATGTCCCAACCATAACAAAAATTTCCCAAACATTACGGATTAAAAACATCATTGAAATACTATTTTATGTCTAAAGACTTTAGTTTGGGTTATTTTTACTTATTAAACTTAGTAAACAAGTATTATTTTATATTCTTAAATAATACTACATACCACAATTTTCAGAATTATTGATTATGTGTGCATTTTTAATTATTCGTTAACCGATCAATGCCCAGTTTTGGTCTAATGCAATTTGATTCTCACAAAGCAGAAGCTGGTTTGAAATTGTACCTTTACTTATTTTCTGCTAATAGCAAAATTGTGCATTTTGTTTTGTTTTTATTTGTTTGTCCAACAATACAACCCAAAAACAATGTGCTAGTATTAGTGTTATGGTTGGGACAATAATTATGCATGTAAGCTGGTGTCATTAAACAACTTTATTTTCTGCTTCTAGATAGAAAATGGTGACTGAAAATGATAAATTAATAGTTAGATTTGACTTTGACCATCGCAGGAGTTCAAGAAGAATCCAAAATCAACAAATATCTGCAAACAGTTCCAAAATGGCACAAAGGCAACGGAAGTATAGGGAGAAATGGAAGAAAACTGAAATGTACAGAAAAAGAAATGCCAAAAAATGTGCAGAGTACAGGAGGAGTATGAAGGACAAGGAAAGAACAGATCCTAAGCTTAAAGAACATAACAGAGAAAAGGAAAGAGTACGCAAGGCATTATACAGAATGAAGAAAAAAGAGGAATTGATGACAAAAATGACCACAGAAGAAGATACCTCAGAAGAGGTTGGGTATGAACCATATAAACCAAAGAAAGACCCAAATATCAATGTAAGCGGAGGATTGATGCAATGCTAGTTACATGTCAAAAACCGACCACAGACACTCCTCAGGAATTTCGCAAGAGAGCCCAGCGGGTTAGAGCACGACTGCCAGACTCACCAAATAAATGGGCCAGAATTGTTCTAAAGGTGGTGAATTTTATTAAAGAAAGTGTATCCCGTCAGATGCCAAATAAGAGAGATGTAAAACAGAACACAAGTTGCAAAACGACATCTATTATTGACCAAAAAAGATGGCATACAACCGATTTATGCAGGAGCACCCATTATATACCTACAGCAACCTTCAGGAGAGAGATCCCAAAACACATTAAGAAAACAAACCTTAATAATTGCAGGGTATGTGTCTGTATGAAGTGTTTTAACTTCCCTGAGAAAATGAGGCCAGTTAGATGCTATAAGAAAGTTTCTCTCTGCTGTCTTTCTGTCTGTTTCTGCTGTGCTGTGTCTAGGGGCGCCTCCAGAGCAATGAACAACAAATCACACGAATCAAATCAAGTCTGGTTTATTCTTGGGTTGCTCAAAGTATATCATACTCATACTTATGTCAAGGACACACAATCAATGCAAGATAAGAACAGGCTGTAAAGGTAACTTAAAAATATTCTTACAATCCCCTCTTTTATACTTTATACATAAAGTATAACACCAAGAAATGCTAAATGTATTCAATTAAGTATATTTTTCCTTATTTCTAGTAGCAAGAGACATGTATCTTGGTTCACTGAAAGCAGAGATCATAGCATAAACGCGATCCAATAAACATCTGAAAGTACACGGCAAACATAACATGATTCATTGGTTTGTTGTTTAGCAGTCCAGTTAACAAATTGCCAGAAAGTGTTGTCGTGTGGGTGCGCTTGTGCGGGTAACCCTGCCCCAAGCGTGATGAGTAAGAGAAATAGAATAGCCATACTGGTCACTGGCTATATCCCCTGTTTTTGTGCCGTTGTCTCTAGGCGTGCTCTTGTTGTCTTCGATGGGAATCACCGACCATCCCCTCTTTTATGGTCAGCCGAAACCGGATTTCTCTAGATGCTGTAGGAGGGAATCCCTGAAAAGGTCGTCAGCTATCGTCACACCGAATCACTGAAACACAAAAACCTGTTAGACAACTAAACCATGACCAATTACTCTTCGGGGGCCTTCTTTACTCGCACCGCGTGAATCCACTGTGGAAAGAGATCAGTTAGTACAGCCGTTCGGGTTACAGCAATCGCTTTCGTGGGTTCACTATAGTGCGTCTCCCCCAAGGGAGAGTTAAATTTTGCAAACCTTTTTACCAGGACCCTATCTCCAACTACAAATGGGTGAGTGTTTTCTTTTGGTAGGGTGGGTCTGGTTGAATTGACATGTGTCCAATATGTATCTAATGCCCCAATGAATCCCGCAGGATACTCACTAAGTTGTACATCTAAGTCAGTTGTTCCCACAGCCTGTATACTCCTTTGCCAAGGAGTGGGGAATGGTCTTCTCATGACCACTTGTGGTGAGAGGTGGTCTAGGCAACTCTGAGATGTCATACGCATGTCAGCCAATACGACAGGTAAGACATGCAGCCAATTGTTAGAACCCGTGGCGGACATGGCTTTTCAAATTTTGCCCTTCAATTGATTTTCAGCTCTTTACAGAGTAGTCACTAAAAGGTGATGGGTGTGCCCTTATCTGAATCAATTCCCACCGGCAGGCCGTACCTGGGTATAATTTCAGTGGTCAATTTTAGCACTACTGTTCTGGCATCCTCTTTGCCACAGGGGAACACTTCTACCCACCTTGAGAACTTATCAACCATTACCAAAAGGTATTTGTAGGGACTCTGTTTGGGCATGTGAGAGAAGTCAATTTGCCATTCCTGGAATGGTGTATCTGGTGTTGGTAAATGTTGGTGTACCGCAATTGGTTTGGATGGATTGTTTTGCGCGCATGTTAAATATTTGTCTAGAATGTTATGTACATCCGTGTGTAAATGGCTAATGCAAAAGATTTTTTCCATGTCTTCTACTGCCCCTCTTCGTCCAGTGCAGTGACGTGGCATGCAAAGGCAGCCCTGAGCGTCTAACCAAATACCGTCACGCTCCACCGCCCCCTGAGAGTCCCAGAAATGATTGTCTAAGACCTTAGCAGCTAATTGGACTGATTTTAGGTCAACGTCAGGTAAGACTGTGCTAACTAGGTGACTGGTCGACACGAGAGTCGTTAAGGCCGGGATGAGGGGAACCCAAGGAGGCAGCCTGTTTGGCTACATGGTCAGCAAGAGAATTACCCCGCACCTCAAAAGAATCGCCATAAGAGTGAGCACGTGTTTTAACAATAGCTAAGGTTCTGGGCAGATGACAAGCTGTAATGAGATCCTGGACTAAGGTGGCGTGTGAGATGGGCTTACCATCAGCGGCAGTGAAACCGCGAGACTGCCAAATACGCCCAAACTCATGGGCCACACCAAAGGCATACCGGGAATCAGTGTAAATCGTGACGTCAAGGTCGGCGGAAAGAACACATGCACGGGATAGAGCAAAAAGCTCCGCCGCCTGTGCGGAAACAAATGGAAGGGAATGAGCTTCTACCACCTCAGCGGGAAGGCGACAGATAGCGTACCCACAGTGATAATCCCGTCCGCGGGTTTTGAGCAAGAACCGTTGACAAAAAGAGCGTCACCGAAAGTAAGAGGGGTGGAATGTAAATCAGGACGGATGCTAGTATCAAAAGTGATAGTGGAGAGACAGTCATGTGGGTGTAGTGAGTCACAGTAATCTTGAGCATTAAGCAGGTGTTGAAGAGCGTGAGCAATCGAGTCATGAGAAGATGTGGGTCAAATTGTGAGATTTTCTGTGGCTAAGAGGATAGTTTCATACCCGGCGTGGCGCTGTGATGACATATGCTGTGTGTTTAGATTGCGAAGGATCTGTGTCACCTGGTGTGAGGTGTGAAGGATCAATGGATGAGATAAGACAATCTTTTTAGCGTTGGTTACTAACAGAGCACATGCAGCCACAGCACGCAGACAGGCAGACAAACCCTGCGTTACGGTGTCTAATGTTTAAGAAAGAAACGCACAAGGCCTCATATCTCCACCATGGTCCTGCGCCAGCACCCCGGAAGCCGTATACACATGCTGAGAAACATACAAATAAAATGACTTTTCATAGTTCGGTAAGCCCAATGGTGTGGAGCAGAGGGCAGATTTGAGGGCATCAAAGGCGGAGATCATGTCCTCCGTCCACACGAGCGGCTGTGTCAGAGGATCATTATGAATGATGGCCGAACGCAGGCGCTTGTCATGTAGCGAGCAGTCAGGTATTTACTGTCTGCAATAGTTAATGAGTCCAAGGAACGCCATCAGTGCATGCTTTGTCACGGGGCGGTGGGTGTCCATGATGACCTTTACATGGTCCTGGGTGAGTCTTCTGGACCCTTAAGAGAGTTCATGACCCAAATAACAAACAGTAGGCAAACAATATTGAAGTTTGTTGCGTGATACCTTAAACCTTTTTCGGCGAGGAGCTGGAGGAGGGCAGTGGTCGCTTCTGCGCAGATATTAGAGTTTTCTGCAGAGATTAGTAGGTCATCCCGTAATGATGGATACAGGAACCCGGAGGGAGGCAGAGGCGTCCATTTTTGCAGGTGAGAGCTGATATTGCCTAATGCAAACTGGAGTAATGTGTTTGATGATGGCCTCATAAGGCACACAGCTCACACAGCCCACATCGTTCTTATGCTCGGCCCACAATAAAGAGGGAAGAGTCTCTAGAGAAGGGGGAAGAGAGACAGAAACATTAGCAGTGCTTGGAGGGTAAAAGGAACCCTTGAGTTACATAACGGCGAAAAATCAGGAGGGGAGTCCTCATCGGTAAGGACGGTCATGCTTGAACCACTAAAGGAGATGTTGAAGTCCAGCCGGCTCATGAGATCCCGACCTAAGAGGTTAAAAGGACGGTCAGGCATGTGTACAAAGCAATGTGAGAAGAAGAGCGTTTTGTCAGTGGGGCAAAAAACAGGTAGGTCTGGAGTATAAAAAGATGTAAAGGGAACCCCATCAATTCCCACAGAGCTAGCTGACCATTTTGAAAGGGGACCCTCATAATTCCTGGCCAAGGATGACAGGGTTGCCCCTGTATCCAGCAAAAAATGATAATCAACCCCACCCACACGCAAAACAACCAGTGGGAGATCTGCGTTTTGCGGAGAAGAAAAGGAAAGGTGAAGCATAGAGGGAGTCACGGTCAGGGGGTCATTAATGCTCCGCGGGCAGCCCTATGGGTGCGGGCGGTGTGGAGACGGGGTCGTTGACAAATAATGAGTGGTTTTGGCTGGCATGTGCGGCGGATGGTCCTTTAAGAGCTCATCCCTCTGTTTCAGTCTGCAGTCCCTGATCCAATGACCCTCTTTACCACAGTACAAACAGTTTCCTCGCTTTCTGCCTGATTGACCCTGCCTGGGGCCCTGATAACCTCCCTGTCCGCGTCTGGCCCCGGCCGCATGGGCTGGAACGGGGGCCACAGATAAACATGCTTTATTAGTCTTACTGGTCAAAAGACCGTCACCCTCTAACATACGTAACTTTTTCCCTCCTTTACATGCAATGTCCCTCTATCGGTCCAATAATATTTTAAAATATCTTGGATGTCAGGGCGGCAATTAGCCATAAATGTAGAAAGGAGAGGGTTCGCCTGCACTGGTTCAAGATCAAATCCCCCCAAATGCTGCCATGTCTCGCAAAACCGTGTCCAAAACACAGAGGTGAGTTTACCCTTTTCCTGTTTTATGGTGCGGGGGGGCGAAAACCTCCGGGGAGTTGGCGGAAACACAACAAGGTGGTTTTGATCTAAATTTAGGTTTTGGTTTAAGGTCTTTTAACACCTTCTTCGGAACATAAAGCTTTTTTTCCTTGTCCCATACGCTTTTCATTTCGTACCATTTGGTATAACCTTCCCTCATATAATTATAGTCCCACCCTGGGTCCCCAATACCATCATATATCATTCTTTGAGCAGATGATAAAAAACCTGGATCAAAAGTTCCATTCCGGGGGTAAGCCGGAATCTGTGGGGTGGTTTCAGTCCACCCAGCCAAGTTGTCCAGCCACGGATTAGTATAGTATGAAAAAACCACAACGTTCCATCCAACCCTTAGGGGTCTCCCCTGGATTGGGCTTAGGGAATGACTGACCCATTATCTCAGAGTTATACTTAAATGAGATACAGAGGAACAGACAAAATCTAAAATGTATGCAGCGCGCTCTACCCAATATCCAATATTGGGGTAAACTATCCCTCCTAGAGGGCTCTGACATTTATTTAATACTGCCAACCAGGTAGTCAAACAAAGCTTTGTCTCACCTGGTCAGGAGTATCACGTCGGGGTCACCAAATTGTAAGAAAGTTTCTCCCTGTGGTCTGTCTGTCTGTTTCTGCTGTGCTGTGTCTAGGGGCGCCTCCGAAGCAATGAACAACAAACCACAATTAAATCAAATCAAGTCTGGTTTATTCTTGGGTTGCTCAAAGCACTTAGTAGTTACACAAAGTATTCATACGGCTGAGCGTAAGGGGTAGCCTCAAGTTAGCGTGAGAAAGGAGGATGGGAGACTAGATGAACAAGCACATTGGAATGTGTGTTTGTGTGCAAGATAATAGTTACAAGGTCTGCAAGACAAGGAACCGCTTCCTGCCTCATACTTATGTCAAGGACACATAATCAATGCAATATAAGAACAGGCTGTAACAGTAACTTAAAAATATTCTTTCAGATGCATTGCCATATAGCATAAAATGGGGCCTATGACCCTCAGGAACTTATACAACGATTCCCTTTGTGAGTATGAAAAAGGTTCATTCCCCAACATATCGTGTGTCAATGGCAGCTGCAAACTTTGCCCACAAATTTCAGATAAGTATGCTTTAATTCTGGCCAAAGAGAGCCAAGCAGTCATTAAATACACACAGTGGCAACATGAAAAAACAACCTACCTGAACAGCAAGGGTGAAATGGTGAACACCAAAATGGAAACAGGTTGAACATAAAGAGACAATGCAATCAATCTTCAAACAAATAGATATATTAATGGTGTAGTGAGAAAGGGAAAGAATAATTGTCCCAACCATAACTGAATTTGTGAGTTGTGGTTTGTTATTTGTATTATTAGTTACTTGAATATTTCTCAAGATATGTCTCTGAATTTTTTTCTCGGGGTTAGTAATACCCTTTACTTCATGGTAATGTTGTTCATTTTAAGAGATTTTCAAATAAAACCTTTATTAGAAAGTGGCTAGGACTCTGTTATCTTTTAATCCAGTGTTTTTCCAACCGCTGTGCCGTGGCACACTAGTGTGCCGTGAGAGATCGTCAGGTCTGCCGTGGGAAATTATCCAATAACCGTTGGCAATTGTCGAGTTTCTGTGCTGTAGTGACTGGTCAGGAAATGTAATACTCTTCCATATTAGAGAGTGGCAGTAGGGAGCTTAATTGCCTTAATTATTCTTAGAGACAAGAAAATTAGTGATGTACAGAGCCCCTGAAGGGACATGGGGGGAAAAAGATAGTGAGCACAAGAAACAATCGCGAGCGCATGAGAAACTTTTGCGCGCACCAGTTACCTGAGGTTTCTCGTGCGCACGCGAAACTTTTCATGTACATTACGTTCACCAGGGATGTGACGACACCCACTCCGTTGTGCTTGGTGTGAGGCGAGAAGTCCAACAGTGCCCCGGTGCCGAGCAAGCTTAAACCCCATCTCTAAACGAAGTTTCCGTTACTTCAAAACAAGTCGATAGACTATTTTGTTCTCTGTGTTCTTACTCATAAGAGTGTTTTCTCACTTTTATGAGAAAAACCACAAAGGTAAATGAGAGCGAGCCCTCAAAGCTATGTAGCCGCTGAACTTAAAGTTAAATCAAAACAGTCTCACACTGTGGCAGAGACGTTAATACCACCTGCCTGCAAAGCCACTCTAAACGAGATGCTCGCTGAGGAAGAGCTTTGTGTGTGTTCATCTAAACAGGCCCAGGTTTCACACTGAGTGAGTATAATCTATACTGTGATTACACACAAACTGTATTAAGCTACAGAGTGCCGTTTTGTAACATTTTTGGTTTGTGGTGTGCCGCGAGATTTGTTCAATGTAAAAAATGTGCCGTGGCTCAAAAAAGGTTAAAAAACACTGCAGTAGCCACACCTTCCACCTGTTTTAATCACATATCTAAAAAAACAAAAGACTAGCATGCTCATTAGTGTTTCAGTTTTGATGCCGGGTGGCAGTTATCTTGGCAAGACCACCTTGCTTTAAGATCTCAAAATAAAGACATTAAACGCCAACACAGCTTGAAAACCGTGAAAATTTTACTGCTGATGGTCAGTATACCTTAAATTCATATAAGATTAGCAATAATTTCACTGATATTTGTAATTACTTGAAAAGATATATATAAAAAAGCTTTTAAAGCTGAAATTTTGCAAAAAAAAAACCAAAATTAAACTAAGTTAAAAGGTTTTAAAATGCAATATTCATCTTGGATAGTACTACTGCTATATTCCCCATTCTTTTTTTGTATGCTATTTGAGTATAATCTTCAGTGGTAAAGTGTTCTCACCAAGATGGCACCAGTCTGGCTTCAGGTTTTGCCAGATGAAAAAAATAGGATACACAATCCAATCATTTTCTGAAATCAGTGGTCCACAGGTGGAATGTCTGGCCTCTGCAAGTGAGTGAAAACCTGCACCCACAACGGCTTTTTCTTTTCTTTTTTCTAATTTTATTTGTCACATACAAATTATACACAGTACAATATGGAGTGAAATGCTTAGTATGACTGTCCAAAATGTTAAGAATAAACTAAGAATAAATAAACTACAAGAAAAAAAAAACAATAACTAAATTAAAGGATTTTAAAGGTCAGTTAAAGGATTTTAAAGGTCAGATAAATATAAAACTGCAAAAAGATATTTTATAAGATATATTATAATATTATATTATAAAAAATATAATAAAGATATATTAAAATAAATATATAGAATAAAATAAATATACATATAAGATAAAATATAGGACACAATAAATAAATAAATATATATATATATATATATATATATATAATGAAGTATAAGTAAAATATATGCAAATATACAGGCAATATAATGAAATATAAAGTATTGCAGTGGCGATTTTTCTAGTAAAAGTCTGTCTGTAAAGATTGTAAAGAGTGGCTGTGTGCAGCAGTCAGCTGAGGTGGATGTTTATGTGTGTGTGTGTGTGTGTGTGTGTGTGTTAGAGTCTACAGTGTCCAGGGTACCAGTGTTCTGGTTCAGGGCCCGAACGGCCTGCGGGAAGAAGCTCCTCCTCATTCGCTCAGTGTTTGCTTTCAAGAAACGGAAACGTTTCCCTGACCGCAACAGAGAGAAGAGTCCATTGTTGGGATGGCTGAGGTCCTTCACAATCTTCCTGGGCTTGGTCCAGCTTGCTGTATATAGTGTCCAGGTCGGGAAGCTCGATACGGATGGTGCGCTCTGCTGATCGCACCACCCTCTGGAGAGCTTGCCTGTCCTGTTCGGTTCTGTTTCCAAACCAGGCTGTGATACTTCCCGTCAGGATGCTCTCAACGGTGCAAGTGTAAAAAGTCCTTAGCACCCTTGAGGGCAGTTTAAAGTACTTCAGGCGTCTGAGATGAAAGAGACGCTGCCATGCCTTCTTCACCAGGGTGTTAACATGACAGGACCATGTCATGCACATGACACCTAGGTACCGGAAACTGTCCACTCTCTCCACTGGGGTCCCGTTGATGATTAGGGACTGGTAATTCCTCTCCTGCTTAGTACTGAAGTCCACTATCAGCTTCTTAGTCTTGTTGACATTGAGGAGGAGGTTGTTGTCCTGGTACCATAATTTCAGGTTATTAACCTCCTCTAGGTAGGCCGTCTCGTCGTTGTTTGAGATCAGGCCCACCACCACAGTG
>JAOUQZ010000019.1:15525066-15537278 GCA_028564935.1 Neosilurus hyrtlii
ACAGTCCAAAAACATGCACAGTAGGCTAATTGGCTGTTCCAAATCACCCCTAGGTGTGAGTATGAATGGTTGTGTGACTGATGGCCCTGGCAGGCTGTCCAGGGTGTACCCCGCCCTCACCCAAAGTCAGCTGAGATGGGCGCCAGGAATAAGTGGTTCAGAAGATCAATGAATTAATGAACTTATTACAGCCAAGTGGAAGATAAAATAATAATGATTTAGAGAAAAAAAAGCAGGATCACTGGGATACTTAAAAGATCACCACCTCCTAAGACACACTGAATAGATGAAAAACTCAATCCGGTGTAATTATTCACCTTCTTCATTGTAGACCACTCTAATTGGCTTCCACCTGTGTTCACTTTTAATGATCCTGGTTCGTACAGGATACAACACCTACAACAATATCACACATGTTCAACAAATGTAGTTTGTATGGGAGGGGTGCAAGAAAAAAAAGCACTCCTCAGGAAAGGTCACATCACCTTTAGAATTCTGAAGTCAAATGGAAAAAGTTATCATGGTCAGATGAGACCAAAATCAAATTATTTGGCCTCACAGGTGTTATATCTGGCAAAAGCAATAATACAATTTACCATCCAAAGAACACCATACCTACTGTAAAGCATAAGGTGGTAGCATCCTGTTGTGAGGTGTTTCACTGCAGCAGGGACTGAGAAACTCGTCAAGATAGAAGAAAAATTGGATCAAAGTTTTGAGGAAAACCTGCTGCCCTCTGCCAGAAAGTCATCAATAGGAAGAAGATTCAGCTTCCAACATGACGATAACCTGAAGCACACAGTTGACCAGGCAAAAGCTGAAGGAGAAAAAGGTGAATGTCCTTGCGTGGCCTAGTCAGAGACCAGACTTAAACCCTATTTACTGTATATAACATAATATCCCACGTTCTGTAAATAATAGATGTGCAAAATTGGTAGAGAAGTATCTCTACAGACTCATGGCTGTAATAAAAGCAAAAGTGATGTTGTTCCTGTTTTTTTGTTTGTTTGTTTTTTCGTTTTTCTGAACGGTTATTATTTCTCTTTCACTTGTCCGTGATACAGTAAAGTACACTGAGTAAATACGGTTGGAATAAATATTATTTGTGTGTCTTCATTTCAGGCTGCAAAACAATAAAATGTAAATATTTTGAAGCGCAGTGATTCTTTGCTATATTCACTGTACATCAGTAAAGGAATGAAGAATGTACATGACAACCCACTGGTTGCGCCTGGGACTTTAAAGGGTGAAAATTTCATTTAAAAAAAAGAAAGAAAAAAAAAAGTACTGAAAAGACACAATGTCCAAAGACACTAAATATGTTAACTGTCCTTCCATTCACAGCCTTTTTCTGAATACATTTTAGTCTTCGTTTCTTTCCTCTCAAGGCAGCATGTCATTCAGCTACATTTGCAGGTCTTGACAATCATGTTTGACAATTGTTCCACCTGTGGAAGATCCAATTTGTTACAGACAGATTAATTTACATCTCTTAACAAGTTTCAAGTTGAACACTGCCCTGCTATAGTGTATTATGTTATTGTACTGGCCTTATGTTGTCTCCCCACATAGTACAGGATGGGTAGAGGATCCAAGACCTGTGGCACACAGCATGGTTGGGCTGATGCTCCAGGATTGTGATGTTTATACAGTGCCAGCACCTGTTTATACACATGCTTTTTTTTGTAAACTGTTCCATGTTTGTTCTTATTCACAGAGCCAGCGCAAGGGTTAGTGAAATACACCGTGCAATACTTACATTTGTTTCAGATTATAGTGATGCTATAATCTTACAAAATCAGTAGATACTGTGAGGTATTACTATATGGATAGAAAACCACAAAGACCCCATCGTTGTTTTTACCAGGGCCGGGCTGGCAAAATTGCATAGAGGCAAACAGAAATATCTGCTTTAGACGCTCAGTGCGGCAGTCAGAAAAGGAATTACTATTATAGGGCTCACCAACCTATAATGAATGGTTATAATTAGAGGAATTGACTCTATAGTGAAATAACATATACTGCACTCTGAGATTATGGTATGCCCAATTACCAAAAGTAAAAAAATAAAAAATAAAAAAGTCCAGACTGGACTGGAAAAAGTCATTTATAAACTGCTCTAAAATTTGAAATGGTTGTTACCCTCACCTCACCATTAAAAACATAATATCTCACATTTGTTTCATCCATGCATGTTACCTGTGAGTACTTATTTTCCGCATTCCAGACAAAGGAACAGGAGCCAATACAGTAGTTTGCGTAGTAGCCAGAGGGCTCGTGTATCCATTTCCAACCCAGGTCTTTACGGAAATCTATATAAAGTCTTCTCACACAGCAAACATCTGACTGCCTGGATAAAACACAAAGAAGATAAAATAAGGACATGAAAATTGTATAGTGAACACATGACAAAGAAGCAATACAAGACAAAAGGAGCATCAAGCATTTCATATGTGTTTGGCTTTATTTATGAAATAGTGCTAAATTGTTAAAAAAACTTTAAATTGCTCAACTCAGAACAAACTGCATCTCCTGTAGCTTGACGTTTCCTCCGCGAGTTGAGGTGACGAACACGCTCTTCAGGAAGTGACATGACAAGTATGTGTGGCTTTGTCATTTTCGCTTGTAGAGCTGATGTGTCTCCTCTCTTACTGCATATACCTGAATGTGCATCAGTCAAAACATTAATCAACCGATGCATCATCAGTCAAGAAAAATAAACGCATACTCTGCATCATCAGGTTGAATTTGCTCTTCATATTACAAACCTGAAATTTCAAAGGGCATCTTTTTGTCAGTCTCCCCACATGCACAGTGTAACTTCACCTCTAGTCCTTTTTCATCCTCAGTGGCTGACACAAAAATAATAATAATAATTAATAATTAATAAAAAGTGCACATTACACTTACATTTTTCCTGGAGTCCTGAGAAATGCACTGGTTCTGTGAAAGATTCAATAAACTCACCAGGAGTTTGAAGCCAGTTCTTCACAGTCTGTGTCACGTCAAAGGATATCCATTTGCCGTCCAGTTCATTGGTGATAAAATGGGAATTTAGGTACCTTGCCTTATCCCCATTCCCTTGATAAAGCTCTAACCTCTGCTCACTGCCAGGAGCTATTGTAGTATCCCTGATAAGAAGACGGAGCTCAGCCTGGGAAACCATACGGTCTAAACCCAAAACGCTTTTCATTGCAGTGACGTTAAACAGCATTACCATTTTATTCACACCTATAAAAGACAAAAATAAAAGTGTTTACTTTCCTTTTAATAAAAGTATTGACACTGCAGATTCCCTCCCTAACTGGTAAATAAACATTTCAGAGAAAAAAACTGAAATCTTTGTTTTGTTATATGTCAAATAACAATGCATTTTTATAATTTATTATAAGAATTAGATTATGTAGCTTGTCTGCCATACAAGTTCTTGTAAATGAGTTGTCACTACAAAAATGAAATTAATTAGAAGAGACACATTAATATAAAGCAAAGAGAATCATAGGTAAACTAAGTGTGGTTTGTAAGACGGTCCTGGGTTCAAGTCCAAGGCTTATCAAGGACATTTCTGTGTGAAGTTTGCCTGTTCTCCCCTTGCTTGTGTGTGTGCTGTTTCCTCCAGGTACTCTGTTTTCTCCCACAGTCCACAGTCCAATCAATAGGCTAATTGGCAGTTACAAATTGCCATTAGATCTGATTGTTTGTGTGTGTGTGTGTGTGTGTGTGTGTGTGTGTGTGTGTGTGTGTGTGTATTGGCCCTGCTCTTCAGAAAATGAATGAATAAATGTTGTTTAGTTGTAGGGTGCTGGCTTACTGATCCAAAGGGTCGGGGGTTCAAGCCCCACTATCACCAGGTTGTCACTACTGTCTCCCCAGTGCAGCTAACTGGGTTGTCAAAGGCCAGCCATCTCTCTCACTGTCTGTGGTGAGAGGCATGTAAAAGAACCATTGCTGTTGTTCATAAAGAGTAGGCCATTGAGTTAATGTTGTTTCAAACTGCCTCCAGATACAAGTGTGAATGGTTGTCTGACAGTGTGTCTGTTGGCCCTGCAATGAACTGGCGAGTTGTTTAGGATTTAACTTGCCTTCGCCCAAAGTCAGCTGAGATAGGCTCCAGCCTCCCTGAAACCCTAACAGAAAAACAGACCCAGACGCTCCCGCTGAAAGGACCATTTCATAATGTGCCAATGTAGAATTTTCTATATATCTATCTGTCTATCTATCTATCTATCTATCTATCTATTTATCCTCCCATTTCACATCCCAGGATGTATTGAGCCACTTTCATGGTTTTTGCTGCAAGGCATGTCTGTACCTGATTGGGTTGCAAGCCTATTGCAGAACCTATTCCCTAAAACAAACATCCATTCACACTCACATTCATGTCTATAGGCAATTTAGAATAGCAAGTTGACCTAACATGCATGTTTTTGGACTATGGAAGGAAACCCACACAAGCACGTTGAGAACATGCAAACTCCACACAAAAACACCTTTACCAACCATGGGGCTTAAACTCAAGACCTTCATGCTGTCAGAAAAAAGTTCTCACCACTACACCTCCATGCCCCCTGAAGAATTCTGCAACACTGTAAAATATCTTTGATTGGTTTAATTTCATTAAACACTGGCATCCATAACATTATAACTATCAGTATACACTGCAAAGAATAAAAAGTTGTTTGCCCCATGTTAACCCTTGATTCCGTAATCACCACGGCATTGCTTCCTCAAACTTAAGCAACATTACAACAGTTATTTCCATCCAGATTTCGGTTAACTTTTCATCAAAGTCTTGCATTGGTGATGAGACGCCATAAAGTCTTCTCCATCATATTCCCAAGATTTTCATCAGGGTTAAGGTCAGGACTCTGTGGTGCCAGTTTATGTGTGAAAATAATCCCTCACATGCCCTGAACCAGTCTTTTACAATTTGAGCCCCAGTTTTATATCTGTGCTATCAGTGAAGGGATTACCTGGTCATTCAGTACATTCAGGTCACACACACAACTTTAGATACAGCCCAAAGATAGTGTCGGAGGTCTGAAAGCTTGGCTGCAGGCCTAGTGCTCACCATCTCTGCCAGTGTGATGAAACATTTTCTATTTGACAGTAATTACACCCTGGCCAAGGCTCTGAGAAAATGGTCTACGTCAAACCACACTGTACCACCACAGAGCAATACACCAATCGTCCCCCTTCAAATTGGCGTTTCTGTAACTGCACAGCATTTCACTTTAAGTTCACTACAGAGAAATGTAATGATAGAATAGGCAAAAGACTATATGATAGTGAAACAAGAACAGTAAGTAGAGGTCTGTGGTTTTTCTGTGTTGTCATTTCAGAAAACCAACACCCAAGCATGGGAAACCTATTCTAATGATCTAAATTATACATCCTAAAACTAGCCTTCCCACTATACCCAAGATCAAGACCCTAATTCATTCATTCTTAATTCCCTAATTCATAATTTGCCAAACTGCCTTATCCTACAACTGTAGTGTCATGAGGAGGTTAGACCTTATCTTAGCCAACTCTGGGTGAAGGCGAGGTATACCCTAAACTGCTCACCAGTCCATCACAGGGCCAACACACACAACTATTCATATTCACTCACAGATAGGAACAAAAAGAAGCAGTTTAATGTGCATGTCTTTAGACTATGGGAGGAACCCAGTAACAGTATCCTGAGGAAGACCAGTTAAGCACATTAAGAACATGCAAACTCCACACAGAAACACCCTCGCTGACCCCAGGACTCAAACCCATGATATTGTCGTCAGGAGTGGTTGCTCACCACTACAGCACCGTGCTGCACAAGACCCTAAATAAATTTCATTCCTTAATTCATTTGTCCATAAGCTGTAGTGTGAATGTTGCTGTGTATTAGATTAGAAATGTGTTCAGGGTGTACCATGCCTTTGACCAGAGTTGGCTGTGATAGGCTCCAGCCTAATAATAAAGTGCTCTGATATAAATTTTTTATAGTCAAATGTTAAAAAGAAACAATATGCACTAACATAACTTTTTAAAGTAGGCTATACCACCCTGAGAACGCCCGATTTCGCAAGCTATGCAGGGTCATGCCTGGTCTGTACTTGGATGGGAGACCGCCTGGGAATACCAGGTGCTGTAAGCTCTCTGCGGGGCAGCTGTGGCTTAATGGTTAGAGAAGCGAGTTTGGGACCTAAAGGTCACTGGTTTGATTCCAGAACAAGCAGGAAAAATGGTGGTGGGGGAGTGAGCCACACCTTCCCTTCCATCACCTTCATGGCTGAAGTACTCTTGAGCAAGGCACCTAACCCCCAACTGCTCTCCGGGTGCCCCAATGTATAGCTGCCCATGAAAGAGCATGTGTGTGCTCGTTTTGGATAGGTTAAATGCAGAGGTAATAATTTCCATTGCGGGATTAATCAAAATCAACAATGTACTTTTGTACACTGGAACAGCTATGTTTTCAGCCCATAAATGTGGTATGGTTTACCCTGCAGTGTATTTTTTTTTTTGTGCAAACAACCATTGAAATTAAACCCCCCTACCTCAAAATCTTCCTCGTATTCAGTATTATTAAGAAGTTTTCCTGAGTAAACCACAAACTTGAAATAGTGTGGTTAAGGCTTCTGACCATCCGATCTGTAAAACTTTTACAGATTTTATGTTTTTGTCAGCAAAGAGCAAATTACATTAACAATACCACTCCCATATTTGGCCTATTACTTACAACCCCAGTTCCAAAAATGTTGCGACTCCGTTAAATGTAATTATAAACGAAATGTAATAATTTGCAAGTCTCATAAAAACATACAGGACAGTGGTGGCTTAGTGGTTAAGGCGATGGGTTACTGATTTAAAGGTCAGCGAGGCCCTTAATGCTTAGTTGTATAAAAATGATAATTGTAAGTCACTCTGGATAAGAGCATCTGCCAAATGTATTAAATACATATTTTATTAATATTAGAACATAGAAACGATCAAACGTTGAAAGTGAGACATTTTACTATTTCATGAAAAATATTAGCTCATTTTGAATTTGGTGGCATTAACTTGGGCAACCAAAGGCTGAATTAGGTTACTTGGCAACTGATCGGTAATATGATTGGGTAGAAAAAGGGCATCTGGGTAAATGTTTTAAACCGAATTGCCTTCACAAAGAGCTATTTCTGAAAGTTTTCCTTCTAAAATTGTTCCACAGGTAATAAATATAGTTTTTTGCAGCTTGGTAAAGTTTTCCCCATATTTTTTTTATACCCAGTCATGTTACTGACCTGTTGCTAATTAACAACATTAGCTGCTAAATGTTCCTCCAGCTGATTCTTTTTTAGTACCGCTTACTTTTCCAGCCTTTTGTTGCCACGTCCATACTTTTATGAGACCGCCATCAAATTCAAAATGAGCTAATGCTTTTCATAAAATTGTAAAGTCACTCACTTTTAATATTCGATATGTTTTTTAAGTTCTATTGTAAATCAGATAAGGGTTAATGAGATGTAAATCATTGCATCATTGCAACTTCTTTGGAACTGGGTTTATACTGTATCTGTTATACCACAGTGCTTTTAAATTCTTGGGTATGGTTAGTATTGAGATGTAGATTAATGTTATATATCAGCAGCTGTGACCACAGTTACTACTGTAATACTTCTTTTTCTAGAGAACAAACATGTAGAGTGATTTAAATAGTAGACTTTCCACACATAAACATATTTTTTAAGATGGCTGTTTGTTGATTTGGTGAAGTTTTCTGCAAAATTCTGTAGTGCTTGTGCTTAGTAACAGAGGTACAGCTGTAACTTTGAGTTTTATGACATGGCAAAGCCTTCAAGACAGAGGTGTTTATCTTTTGCGGTCTTAGTAACATGACTTGCTGCATTTTTTGTCTTACCAGGATCAAAAGGGGAAAATGAGGCTGGTGAAGGTATGACTGTGTATTTGCTGTAACATAAGTAAAAACAGGATCTAATTTGTTTCATAAACATTCACAGCATTTAACGTAACTATTAATTGTGTTACTGTTGTTCTTCTATAAATAGTCATGAATCATTGTGTATCGTTCTCGTGAGAGTAATAAATCTCAGCTGGATTTAAATATATATTAGCCTTACTATGGCAATAGTAAGTTACATTAGGCTGCTTCAAGTTGTGTTCTAGCTCCACATTTATTTGTAGGAAATGTAACTGTTCCACTGTCATAACATAGTTGCGTTTTGTAAATATACAGTTCCCTTCAAAAGAACTGGAACAGCGAACAACTTTTTTTTGTTGTTGTTGTTTTTTTTTTGCTAAACACATTTGTATGCAACGGTAAATGACGAAAATGAGAAGAGATCATTATTTCAGTTTTTATTCCCTGGAATTTAAGATATGTTACAGAACAAAGAACATAACGCATTTTGTATCAACCCACCCAGTTTTTATGAGCAAGTATTGGAACAGAATGTTTTCAAATAAATTAAAGTAAAAAATATCTAATATTTGGTTGCATATTCTTTACTCACAATAAATGTATCATGCTTATAATCAAAAGACTCCACAAGATTTCTTGTTTCTTCATTCTTCATGTCTTCTCTGTTTTGCAGGATTTTTCCATTCAGTCTTCTCTTCAGATGTGTTACATTTCATGATCTTTAACATATCTAGATGTGAATATCATGAAATAAAAGCTGTAACTCTGGTCTCTCTTCTCATATTCAGGACTCCCAGTTCATGTTATGTTTTTGCTTTTAAAAAATTCATATAAATACCCCAGTTTTATATGTAGCCATGCCAAACCATGAATTGTATTCCAAATAGTTTTCTAGATATAACCTTTAGAAATTTACCCAATAAAGCCCACAATTTGCTATTTTTGCCTACATTTATTTTTTAATATTAAGCCATGCCAAAAGCAGGGTGCACTGTGAATAAGGCTATAACTTATTATGATATTAGTATTTTGAAATTATGATTTCTGGTTGGTTTTTCACTTTTTCCAAATTGAAATGTAAGCATCATCATCATCATCATCCTAATCATGTTCTTCTGCTTGATCCAGGGTCGGGTCGTGGGGGCAGCAGCCTAAGCGGTGAGGTCCCTCTCCCCAGCCACTTCCTCCAGCTCTTCTGGGGGACACCGGGGCGTTCCCAGACCAGCCAAGAGACATAGTCCCAGCGTGATCTGGGTTGACACCTGGGACTCTTCCTATCTGGACATGCCCAAAACACAACACCAGGTAGGCGTTCAGGAAGCATTCTAATCAGATGCCCGAGCCACCTCAACTGGCTCCTCTCAATGCGGAGAAACAGCAGTTCTACTCCAAGTTGCTCCCGGATGGCTGAGCTTCTCTAAGGGAGGGCCCCGGCACTCTGCGAAGGAAGCTCATTTCAGCCGCCTATATTTACGATTTTGTTCTTTTGGTCACTACCCAAAGCTCGTGATGATAGGTGAGGATTGGAATGTAAATCAACTGGTAAATTGAGAGCTTTGCCTTCTGGCTCAGCTCCCTCTTCACCAAGACGGACAACTCAGTTTTACAGCAAAGACTGTACCAATCGGCCTGTCGATCTCCCATTCCATTCTTTTCTTACTCATGAAGAAGACCCCAACATACTTGAACTCCTCCACTTGGGGCAGGACCTCATTCCAGACCCAGAGGGGCATTTCACCCTTTTCCGGCTAAGAACCAAGGCCTAGGACTTTGAGGTGTTGATTCTCATCCCGGCCACTTTACACTCGCTTCAATGAGAGTTGGAAGTCACGGGTTAGCCAAAAGGACAATATCATCTGCAAAAACCAGAGATGATATCCTATGGCCACCAAACCAGAACTTCTCAAAGCCCCTGCTGTGCCTAGAAATTCTGTCCATAAAAATTATGAACAGAACCGGTGACAAAGGACAGCCTTGATGGACTACAACCCTTACCCGACACAAATTCGACTTGTTGTTACCCATACGGACCAAGCTCAGGCTACAGCGGTACAGAGACCCAATAGACCGTAGCAACAGGTACTGGTACACCGTACTTCCGGAGCATACCCCACATGATAGCCCGAGGGACACAACTGAAAGCCTTCTCTAAATCCACAAAGCACATGTGGACAGATTGGGCAAACTTCCATGCCCCCTGCAGGATTCTGTAGTGTTTAAAGAGCTGGTCAAGTGTGCTGTGGCCAGGACAAAAAACACACTGTTCCTCCTGAATCCGAGGCTTAACCATTGATCAGATCCTCTTCTCCAGTATTCCTGTATAAGCTTTCCCGGGTAGGCTGAGGAGTGTGATTTCACGATAGTTTTAAAAAGGGGAACTACCACCCTGGTTTGCCAATCTAGGGGTCCAGCCCCCGATGTCCAGATTTCTCTGTCGTTGCAGAAACGTGTCAACCAAGATAGTCCTATAACATTTTATTCGGGGCAGATCTCATCCACGCCCGGCCACCAGTCACCGAGGAAATTTTGACTACCTCAGTGACCTCAGCCCCAGCAATGGACAGACCCCCACCCAAACCCCCAGGGTCTTCCTCCTCCACAGAAGGTGAGTTGGTGGGATTGAGGAGGTCCTAGAAGTATTCCACCTCCTGACAACCTCCCCAGTCAAGGTGAACAGCTCCCCACTTCCACTGTAAACAGTATTTGTGGAGAACTGCTTCCCCCTCCTGAGGCGTCAGATGGTGGTCCAGGATCTTTTTGAGGCCAACCAATAGTTAAAGGCCCTTCTGACTGGAGACTCCGCTAAACATTCCCAGGAGATCCTAACTACACGCTTGGGCCTGCCAGGTCTGGAGGGTGGCCTTCCCAACCATCGGACACAGATCAGTTGACAGCTCAGCTACTCTCTTCACCTGTTGTCCACAACATACGGCCGCAAGTCTGATGACATGACTACAAAGTTGATCAATTTTTAAACGTTTTCAAATTTTTTTGCAATGAATTCATGAACCAGGCAACCAAAATATGATGCTGCGAATATTACATGACAAATTTCTAAATGAAAAGTTACAACCACGAAGTCGCATTTCTATCACACCTCTAGTATGATCACCCCTAAATTCCGAGGCCATTTTAAAACTTTTACAATTGCCTTGTAATTCTGTGCAAACCATTGTACCTGTAAGTATTTTAAGAACAAAGGAAGTGATCACACTAGAGGTGTGGTCAAAAAGTGACTGTCACTTTTCATTCTAAAATTTGTCATGCGACATTCATGAAAATTCCGCAAATATCGAAAAACAATGCTTTGACACTAAATAGGCTCAAACTCTTAAATAGTCAGCACATGTTGCAAGAAGGTCACAAACTTGTTGTTTTGCTCTCAAATTATACATTTTTTTCTGATAAGGAGAAACATCAAGCTGGAGACTTGCTGGCAAATGCATATTCCTTATATTTTTCATCATTCGTACTCCATTTACATTTTGTTTACGGTAGTAACCGTGAATAAAAAGTCAATGGTTTGAGAACAAAAACGCAACTGATTTATGTCAGTAGATTCGCTTTTTTTGGCCAAACATCCATGGACCAATCATGAATCCAAGCACATTTTCTTTGAACATCCAAATCAACATGGAATTGAGCGCAAATGTAGGAGTACCCGACCGCTCTCTGTCCACGCCTCCATTTAAATATGCAAATGACATTTAAATGAACCCTGCACCGGAGATTCCCCTCTTCGCAGGATCAGAAAACCCTTATGAGGAACATGGGGAGGCGCGCAAGAATGTACTGTTTACCACACTGTCCTCCGGCAATAACACCAAACACAGGAGGTCTGAGATGGAGAGAGTGTGTGGCTGTCAGTGCTGTGGGGTCGGAAAGGCGAACACACACGGAGTTAAAAAAGAAGTCGTCAGACTTAAAGGTGGCCGTTAAGCGGAGGATTTATTTATTTTTTTAAAACAGACAGTGAGACAGAGGACACCCAGTCACAGACTCTGGGATTCCTTCACTATCCGCGGCAGCTCTGGGTCACAGGGGGATTCCTGCTGCCCGTCCGACTGGCTGTGTCCTCCCCGCACTGTGATGTGCAATCGGTGGCATAAATGACCGCCTGCTCATAAGCATCCACACAAATATCAGTGACTCAATAAACGCATTGGTGAATAGTTGAAATCACCATCGCGCACAGTGCCACCTTGTAGTTCCCTACTATGCTGTTACTCAGGGTGTATGAATCGTGCGTTGAACCAGGAAACCTCGCCATAATGTTAGTTCATTGCATTTGCGCATCACATGTGATCTGTAC
>JAOUQZ010000019.1:15557536-15592573 GCA_028564935.1 Neosilurus hyrtlii
ACACAGAAACACCCGAGCTGGGAATCGAACCCAGGACCTTCTTGCTGTGAGGCGGACGTGCTAACCACTGCACCACCATGCTGCCCTCTCTTTATATAATTTTTTATTATTAAAATTGTATAATTTTTTTAAATTAGTTACTTGCCTGATTGTATAAAAAGTTAAAACAAGCAAACAATAAGACAAACAAAAAAAAAAACATAAATAAATAAATGTCAGACAGCTTTCAATGACTTAGACTTAGACTTAACTTTATTAATCCCTTTGGGATGACTCCCTCAGCGCAATTTAAAGTAAAAATCACATGGTTCCACTGGGGCTTGAACCCAGGACCTTCTGCGTGTAAAGCAGACATGATAACCACTACACTATGGAACCACTCATGATTTGGCAACTGTAGAACAGCATTACAGAGCCACTGAGAATCAAGAAAATTTAGCTTCCTCACTATATCTAGTGCTTTAATAGCAAATAAAATAAACCATATAACGGTTTATAAAATAAATCATAATATAAAATAAATATGGAACAGTATTATAAAACAGTCATATCTGCGAACATAGAAACAACCTACAGTGTAGTGAGCCTAAGACTTGAAGTAATGACACCCCTGCTCTGTCTCTGGGTGATAAATTTCCCTATTTCAATATACCACAGCTGGGTTTCATCAGAAAGCTTTGCCAGTTTTATGCTCCAAAATGTCTCTCAGTAAATATTATCCCTTAACTCAGCAGTGTAAAACATATCAGGCAGCAGAGACAGATGTAGATGCAAATAAAACTTTATTTGACAACTAAATTAATCCAAATTAACAATCAGTATCAATAATAAGAGCTAAGGGGGTCAAGTTATCAACAAACAAATTTAACAGAAAAACTATTTTACGTAATTTGTACTGAAGAAAAGGCTTTGTGTGTGTTTGAGTGTATGTGTGTATGACTAGAAGTGGTCATGTTTCTGTGCATTTTGATGAATGTAGTGTGACATCTGTTCATTCATTCATTTTCTGAACTGTTTAATTCTAATTATGACCGCGGGGAGGCTGGCGCCCATCTCAGCCGACTCTGGGTGAAGGCGGAGTACACCCTGTACAGCTCACCAGGCCAACGCAGGGTATCACAAATACACATAACTCTCACACTCCCACTCACGCCTAGGGGCGATTTGGAACAGACAATTAGCCTACTGTGCATGTTTTTGGACTGTGGGAGGAAACCGGAGTACCCGAAGAAAACCCCCGCAAGCACGGGGAGAACATGAAAACTCCACACAGAAACTCCCGAGCCCGGGAACCCATGCCTCCTTGCTGTGAGGCGGACGTGCTAACCACTGTGCTTTCATGCCTCTCTCATTAAATAATTATTGAATAATTCAAATAAGATTTTAATAATTTATAAAACATTACTAATCCACATAAATAATAAGACATTGGTTAAGACTTAAAATATTGAATTAATAAGTTGAAATACGACAAGATAAAACATTTCCCTGACTTTCTCTCTCTCTCTCTCCCTCTTTCTCTCTCTCTCTCTCTCTCTCTCTCTCTCTCATTTTAATTTTTTATGGTAAATGCAATTGCTGTATCTGGGGCACAATGTCTGCGATCTCCACGATTTATGACCATGCATGGAACACAACTGTGATATAAAAAGGAGTAGGGTGCATCCAAGAGATGAATCTTGAAGGAATCGTGTTTCCACGTTCATCGAGATCCCCTACGATGGCGCATCAAGGGCTGTTACACTCTGTTAGAGTCTGTTAAGCTCTACTACGATTCTCACATTCTGTCACTACTGGCGTCAAATCGTAACCATTGAATAATCACAGCAAAATTATTGATGGTCAAAAGCTTTGTGATGATCAGTGCAATCATCACAAATCCACCGAGTTCTCTCAAGGATTCGATGGCATGACCACCCACACTCATCACAATTCTCGCAAAATCACAGAGATTGCTAACATCGTGCCCCATTGTAAACCCAGGGTTAGCTAGTTGTAACAAACTATTTTCTTACTGTATATAAATTTACAAATTTACATAAATTCATAAATTTAAATAAATTATACATATAAATAGCATGATTAGCACTGCAATTTGTCCACAAAATACAGTGGTTCATTATCACTGGTGCAGATACAGTGGGTATAATAAAATTTTTCACCTGCCTATGAAAACTTCATATTTTGTTGTTTTGCAACATGAAATAAAGACACACACAAAAATATTTTTTTCCAGCTGTATTAATTTAAAGAAACTTTTAAAAACGGGTGGCACCATGGCGTAGTGGTTAGCGTGTCTGTCTTACAGCAGGAAGGTCCTGGGTTCGAGGAACTGATAAAGCCTTTGAAATTCTTGTATCCTTTTGTCTGTGCTTTACTTTACCCCTGAGATCTTTTGAGAGTGTCTTGCCAACCATAATTGATTTTGAGTTGATTGACTTGATTTTGCTTTCAGTTACACTTCTAAGCACTGGAATTCTAAAGGAAAATGACACAACATCTGTCTGTGATCTAAATCTCAAGAGAAATGGGTCATGCAGCAAGACAATGAACAAAAACCCAGGTCTTTGTACCATCCATCCATCCATTTTCTGTACCACTTAATCCTAATTAGGGTCGCGGGGAGGCTGGCGCCCATCTCAGCCGACTCTGGGCAAGGGCAGAGTACACCCTGGACAGTTTTAGAATTTTTTGCAGCAGAATTTTTTTAAAGTCAGAAATGTGTAAGCAGTTCATGTTGAAAACCAGTTACCTCAAATATTTAATTACAGTAATTACTGCACAGTTGGGTCTAAAAGCAAAGATTCACATTCCTTACCACTCTCAGATGTGTAATGTTAAATAATTTCCCACAAAAAATAAATGACCAAGGTAGTGTTGTCTCATTTGATTAATTGTGTTCTCTTTATCTAATTTTGGGACTTGTGTGAAAATTCTCATACATGTTTAGTGTAGATAGGCTAAACCATCATCTAGCAAAAAAAAAAAAAAAAAGGCGTCTCTGAAGCAACAGGCAATGGGGGGGGATGCTGATATGAACATTTTCAGCAATCGTTTTTGACAAATTGATACAGGTTGAAAAAAAATTAATAGGATCTGCATTTTGTCAGTATGTACCGTAATCAATAAACCACTTACAAATATTTGGAGCCTTAACATGCCACATTTTTGTGTACATATCTAAAGAAACACATGTACACGACTATTTACATACAGATGAAACATACAGTCACAGTGCCCGTGACTCAACTCAAACTTTGTTTTTTCCACAGCACAGGAAGTTTTGTTTAAACAGTGGCCTGAAAGTTTCATCTCTCATCCCATAGATCAGTGAGCTGAGGCATCGTGGCAGGATCAACACTACGAAGAAGTTGAGAAAGTGTAGATGTATGTATGCAGTGAGGGGTAGGCTTCCCAGAAGGAACTCTATATACTCATAGAGAAAGGACATGAGCGAGAGGCTGAGCTGCAGTGCATGCAGTATCACAGTGCGCAAAGCCTTATGGGCCGAAGAGGTGTCGGAGGAAGCGGCGTAGGCCTGCCGGAGGATGGCGACATATGTGTAAAGCAACACAACCGCTACCGAGATAAAGAGCAACACCTTAAATGTCACACTCCTGCCCTGCTGCCAGGGTGCCACAATGAGCTGTGTGATGGTACACAGTGTAGGAGACATGTAGAAAGATGGCTCTGCAAGGAGGAAAAGAGCAAATACATCAGTTAGCACATCAATGATGCCTAAAACCCACACCATAGCCACAGCTATGCTTGCTCGTGCAGGTGTAGCCAACTCGCTGTACCGCAAAGGGAAGCAGATGGCTATATACCTCTCCAAGGACATGACAGCCAGGTTGAGTGGCGCATTGACAAATGTTGCTGAAGACACCAGTACAATGAAGGCACAGACAGCACGCACTACCACAAAGTAGAAGTAACTGAGCATATAGAGCAAGAGGGCAAACACCAAGTGAATTGTGTCATTCAGGAGCATGTGGGCAAAGAGGATGTAGCGTGGTGTCTCACGAAAGATGGCTTTGGTGCGTAACGTGAATAGCATCACAATGTTAATGTAAATGAAGAAGGACTGTGTGGACAGCACCAGAAACACCTTAAAAATCCTCTCGCCTGTAAAAGCCAGTCTTGTGCTCTGCATCTCAACAGCACTCACAGTGCCTGACATGTTGGCCATCAGTAGTCCTGCAGAAAGAACAGGAACATTTCTTACAGTTTGATGCTCAGAGATCAGATTTATTTATTTATTTATTTACTTTAGTCTCATGAAGACAATCCAAGTAATAACAAATTATAACACTGAATATTTAAAAACGATGTATGACCATATTTACTGGAGCCATTTACACCCCCCACGCCCTACCCCACTTTCATTTTAAACAAATCAGATATACATACAAAGGAAGCTGTTTATCGTATTATATGTGTACATAGTATAAACAAAACTAGATAGCTTAAAGAATATAATGTCAGCAAAGCTTTTCTAAAGCATAAAAGTGACTACTGCAAATGTAGAAACCACCTACAGTGCACTGAGCTTTACACTTGAGGTACTCACACCCCTGCTCTGTATCTGGGTTACAAATGCTACAATTTAAATATACCACATGTTCCTTACATCAGCAAGCCTTCAGAGATTTACAATATGTGTCACTAATGTCTGTCAATAAGCATTGTCCTCAGACTAGGTAAAGTAGAAGAAATCATTACAAGTAGTAATATTTTTCATAAGTGAAGGGTAAATCTGCTGTGATGTTTACTCATAAATTAATATAACCTTACTGCTCACTTTATAAGGAACACCTGTAAATCTGCAATGTGCACCTACAGTATGTCTGGGAGGAGGGGAGAGCAGGAACATAGATATCAAGTGAGATAGATAAGCTACATCCTACTATCAGTGCTGCTGGTTGGCCGTCTTGGTCGTTGCTGCTCACTCTCACATATTGCTTACAGCAGTATAAATAGTGAGAAAATAAAACGAACTTTTGGCAGCTCAGGGTCACAGTGGTTCTTACGTGGCGCTGTCTGCCACTGGGTGTAGCCTATGCATCATTAATGACATCTATGAGGAGGTATATTGACACAAGCCGATCGTGCAATCATTCAATTCAAACTTACTCAGTGACAGTGATGGATTAGTTGACTTGTAGAAGAACACCAAGAATTCACTCATGGCTTTCCACCAATGAGAAATGAGAAAATATTTTGAATGAATAATAATTCAAATTCTATAGCAGTGCAATACACAACAATATTTGCATTTTCATGTAGAGGAATGTACAGTACAATGGCTGCAAAAATTAAAAAGCGAATTTTGAGTAATGTGATTTTGCAGCTTCATTTTCTGGTCTTTACTTTTTTCGGAAAGGTAAAACTTCCTAGTAAGAGTTCATAGTACTGATTTCCAATCACATGTTTTTAACTTCAGAATACTTTATGCAAGTAAAAATGTAATGGTTACATGAACATTTTTTAAAAAGACTAGTTAACAAAACAAATAATTTTGCTCTAAACTAGTTCTGAACTAAATTCTTATTTCATTTAATGGTGACTACATAATGTGCAATAATTATTGACAGGAGTTCTGTAAACAAGTAAAAGCTAGTAGAAATTGGTACTCAATATTTTTTTTGTTTCTTTTATTGTGTATTTTGTAGAGGCACAGGGATAAATTAGGAAGTTATGTTAAAGGCAGGGAGCTTGCGGATGAAGGATTAAAAAGGAACTAAAAATGACAAAAAGAATGTGGGCGGGGAAAAAAGCTCAGTGATGCACCATTACATGAACTGATTCGCCATAACAATATGGACAGTCTATACAATGATCAGACATAGCATTACCACCTGCCTATTATCATGTAGGTCTTACACAACAGCTCTAACCCAACAAGGCCACACAGCACATTTAAGTTGAAGATGTGGCCTCCATGGTTTGGACTTGTTTGTCCAGCAGATCTCACAGATGTGGAATTTAGAGGCTGAAAGAGGCTATTAATATTAAGGAACACTAATGGCATTAGGAAGTGTATGTGGTACAGCAATGTCAAAGTATGACCAATAAAAGTTAACAGTATTAAACCAATATTAAAGGAAAACAAATTAGCAATATAAATATTATAGGCCTATATCTAACCTTCCATTTATGTCCAAGATTTTGGAAAAGATTGTAGCCCAGCAATTTTCTTTGGTATTTGAGATAAATAATGTATATAGTAAATTTCAGTCTGGTTTTCAGTGGAATCCGCCCTTTTAAGGATTTCAAATGATTTGTTGATGCCCTCTGATGCAGGCAAATGTCCAGTGTTGGTGCTACTGCATCTATCACTGTTGATCGCCAAATTTTAATCAAGAGACTATATGACTGGAGGGGTATATTAGCCATTGCTTTACAGTGGTTTATATCCTATGTTAATAATAGATGCTTTAGTATCTTGGTTGGCAATCATGTATCAGATTATTCTTGGGTGTCTTGTGGGGTCCTGCAAGTCTCTGTTCTTGGACCTTTATTGTTTAATCTGTATATATTGCCTTTAAGTAAGATCATTAAAAGTTTTGATATTGCATATCACTTCTTTGCTGATGACATCTGGTTTTATTGGGTTTTTTTTTAAGTCCAATGACATTAACAAGTTGTCCAGGAATTGTGATCGTCCGAACACCATTATAGACTGGACAGCAGTAAATAGTTTGCAGCTTAATGCTTATAAGACTTGAAAGTTATATTAATGGGCACTGACAAATTGACACCTGTAATTACACAACACATTTGGCCATTTGCCTCTTTAGCATGTGCTAATTTGTGTATTTTTGGAGTCAAATTTAACCAATCCCTCTGATTTGCTTCACATATTAATCAGTTGATTGGACTGTGTTTCTTTCAGCTTCAAAATACTAATCATAAACTAGAAATAGAAATGCTTATTCGTGCACTTGGGTTTGCATGTATCATTCATTCATTCATTCACTTTCTAAACCGCTTAATCCTAATTAGGGTCGCGGGAAGGCTGGCGTCCATCTCAGCCGACTCCGGGCAAGGGCAGACTACACCCCAGACAGCTCGCAAGGGAATTGCAGGGCTTTGCATGTATCAATTACTGTAAAATTATTTTGCCTTGCTTAGTAAGACTGCATTACAATACCTCCAATCTATTGAGAACGCAGCAGCATGACTTCTTAATAGATCTCTGAAGCATATCACTTCTCTTTTAAAATCTCTTCACTGGCTTCCAGTTTCTTTTAGGGTTCAGTTCGAGATTCTTTCGTTTGAGTTTTTCGTGGGCAAGCTCCAGTAAATCTGAGTGAGTTGATTCCTTTTCACACTTCTTCATGTACACTGAGATCTACTGAGCAAAAACTGCTTTCTGTCCTACGAACTTGCCTAGAAACATGGAGGTCAAGCAATAAAACATTCTTGCTTGTTTCATCTAATTACCCAATTTGCCTATTCTATAATTTGTTTTCAGGCAGCACTTTGGTGTAGTGGTTAACACGTCTGCCTCACAGCAAGAAGGTCCTGTGTTCAAGTCCTGGGCTGAGGACTTTTCTGTGTGGAGTTTTCATGTTCTCCCTGTGCATGCATGTGTTTCCTCCAGTTTCCTCCCACAGTCCAAAAACATGCACATTTTGTTAAATGGCTGTTCCAAATTGCCCCTAGGTTGTATCCCGCCTTCACCTGTGACCCTAGTAAGAGTAAGCAGTTCAGGAAATGAGTGAGTGAGTGAGTGAGTGAGTATAATTTGAATTCAGATTTTGGCCTTTTTGAAGTTGTTGCACTATTAATTAAGTTACAAAATAACTTTCACTTCTTCTGACAATTTATTTGCTGTTTATTCATCATTTTGAATTTCAGCTTTCACTGTGCTTTGCTTTTTATGGAGTTAAGAACCTTTTAAAAGACAACTCTTGCTTTGTAGTTAAAATACAACGAATGATTTGCAATTTACGTTCATATGGCATGAAACATATGTACATCAATGCGAAAAAAAATTCTGAAGCCCATTATATCCAGCTAAAAGTTTTTTTAGTTTTGTACAACATAACTAAAAGATTCATAAATCAGTCTTATTGTCAATGCTACAGTCAAGTGTGTCTAATTCAGCTTACACTCACATACACATAAACACAATATGTTTTTTAACCTGTCTCAGTCCCGTAGGTTCATAAAATGACCTGGGGATTAACTTTATTAAGCACTGCATGATGATAAATAAACAAGAGGGAATATTATGATCTCTTTAATTAACAAAATAGTTGTCTTTCATCAGCCTAAATCTCTGGAGTTAACCTAAAAAACCTCCCCAGTTACATGCAATTATTCATGCTATTAATTATTAACGCCCACTTGTTTGTCTTTTGCATTGTTTTGACAAGTGCTGCTGTGAAAAAAGATGAAGATGATATCCTAATGCAGAACAGTTTCATAACTGGTCATTCTGGTTTACTGAGGGGGTTCGAGCCCCACTTTCACCAAGTTGTCACTGCTGTCCCCCCCAGTGCAGCTAACTGGATTATCAAAGGCCAGCCATGTCTCTCATTGTCTGTGGTGAGAGGCTTGCAAAAGAACCACTGCTGTCATTCATAAAAAGTAGGCCATTGGGTTGCCCTCAGCATGTTTCTGCCCTGCAATTGCCTGGCGAGCTGTCCAGGGTGTACTCTGCTCTCGCCCAGAGTCAGCTGAGATGGGAGCCAACCTGATTAGGATTAAGCGGTTCATGAATAAACGGATTGATTATTTAATTTAATCCTACTGGGGTCGCGAGGAGGCTGATGCCTATCTCAGCCGACTCTGGGCACTGGGAAAAGGTGGGGTACGCTCTGAACAACTCACCATACACAACCATTTAAACGCACATCTAGGGGCAACTTGGTACAGCCAGTTAGCCTAATGTGCATATCTTTGGATTGTGGGAGGAAACTAGAGTACCCTGAGGAAACCCACACAAGCATGGGGAGAACATGCAAACTCCACACAGAAACACCCGTGCCTGGGAATCAAACCTTATTAAGACCAATATTTTATTTGCACCATAAATTTTCATCCTTATATCATTAATGAGTGGAGAAATGTCATTGTTTTCTTCAAGCAATAATCTGTATATGTTTCATTAGAATGGCACCAGACAAAAGTATTAGCTCCTGCCCAGTATAAATTTGTGATTCATCACTAAATATCACTTTCATCCAATTATGATTGTTTCTCTTTAGCTAACTATAACCTTGTTTTCTTTTGTTCTGGTGTTAATGTTGGTTTTCATTTGGATTTACTATTTAGGTTATTCTGTGAAACTGGTCATTTTTCCTGTGAGGGGTGAGTTGAGGTACCATGTTACGATGTTCGCTGTACAATTGAGTTCCTCCTGAAGTGCATTTATTTTACACGCAGTCAAGCAGTAATTAATTTATTCACCAAAAAAAATTGGTATGAATTTTATGTACATAAGTGAATGAATTTGAATATGAATTCTGTCATACATACGGATTTATTCCTGTTTGTTAGTAATAAAAGTGCAGTACTTCTCTCACTGTCTTTGTAACAATGGTTCATGAATTTATGTTCAATATACAGGGAAATAAGAATTGAAACATTGAATTTGGGGATGTCACAATTTTATTTTATTTGTTGTTTTTTTGTTTATTTGTTTGTTTTTTGCTTTTTGCTATACTGTATTAATCCCATAAGGAAAATTATTGTCTCTGCATTTAACCCATCCAAAGTGAGCACACACTCACACACCCTCAAAACATTGGGACACCTGGAGAGCAGATAGGGAATAGATGCCTTGCTCAAGGGCACTTCAGCCATGAATGTGGAGGAAGGGAAGGTTCAACTCACTCCCCCTGCCATTTTTCCTGCTGTTTCAGGAATTGAACCAGCGACCTTTAAGTCCCAAACCCACTTCTCTAAGCATCAGGCCACGGCTGCCCCAGTTTCTAAGAATATGTAAATCCTATTTCATTTTGTTATTTGTTTTGTTGGGAATTTTTGATTTTCAAGGTTGCTTTTTGGCAGTGTTGCCCATGGTGTTGCTCTGCGTTGTTCTGGTGTACCTTGCCTTCACCCAATGTTGATAGGTTCCAGCCCCCCCACAACCCTAATAATAGGGGTAAGCAGTTCTGCAAATGAGTGAGAATGAGAGTGAGTATGTTGCTTTCATCAAAAAAGTTGGAATGGTATGTTGAAATTAACACTGAAAACAAACGACTTGTAAATAATCTCTAATTTGTATTGCACTCAACACAATTAAACAGTACATTAAACGATGAATTTCATCAATAATGTATTTGCAAACCACTTCTCTGGGGTTGCAGGGAGAATGGAGCTTATCTCAGCTGACTCTGGGTGATGGCGGGGTACACCCTGAAAAGCTTACCAGTCCATCACAGGGCCAACCAGTCCATCGCGGGGCCAACACACACACAATCATTCACACTCATTCAGGGGCATTTTGGAATGGCCAATTAGCCTATCTAATGTGCAGACTCCACATAGAAACAACCTCGCAGAGCCGAGGACTCAAATCTAGGACCTTCATGCTCTGAAGTGGACCTAATGAATTTTATTCATTTATTTGCAAAATAAACAAGTAACTCAATTTATATTTTTGCAACACATTACAAAACAGATTGGGATGGTAAAGCGCTTACCATTTTGTAATGTTGCCATTCCTTCTCACCATGCTTTAAAGGCTTTTGGGAGCTAAGGACACCAAATGAAGTGTTTCCACTATTATTATACCTTTCACATTTTCTCTTTAAAGGCATTGTCTATTGCAGACTGGTCAGAACTGTCAGGCACCCACACCCTCTTCTACCTCAATAAACATGGGTGTCTCTGGTCATGCTGTTTCTCCTAATCCAAGTGTATTTTTCTACAATAATGAAACCAGGGAAATGCAAGCATACCACCACATAAGCTGGATTTGTGACTTGTGATATGGTCCTTATTGTCTTTGGTCTGGAGCACAGAGTGCTCATTTCTTGCCAAAAAGAAATGGCAAAAAAATGTTCTTGCCTGGAATACTGATTTATCTGGTGACGATGCACAATTCACTGTCCATCCCAGATGCCTCCAAACTCAGAGAAGGCAGTAGCGCTTGTGGACACAATCAGCTTCTTTTTGAACAGTAAAGCTTGAATGAGCATTTTTGGACGTAACGCTATTATAGTACCAAAGTAATCCCAAGCAGATGTGGTTATAACAGCTATAGATGTGGATGTTTGCTGACGGCCATTTGAGGGATCACAGATCACGTGTTCAGCTTAGGCTTGTACTTTTTCACTTGACACCCTAAAATTCTATATTGATATGCACTGTAGAAGGTGAAATATCCAGGTACATTCCTACTTTTCTTTCAGCATTACTGCTTTAAAACATTTCAACAGAGCTTTTTCAGTACTGCTTTGGTACTCATTCACTCATTTTCTGAACCCCTTAATCTTATTAGGGTCACAGGGACTGCTTTTGTACCAAATCATAACACAAATCAAATAATTGTTTAAAAAAGTAATTAATCCCAAACTTAATAAAAGCTTGCATGCATATTTTGTCTGTTTTTATCAAAATGTACTGTAATCCTTTTTTTGTGTACAGAACAAAAAAGCAGCAATAACTCCGCACACAGGGTTACATTGTAACGCAAAGTCACGTGATCACCTCGTTCTCCCCAGTAATATGGAAATAATTTGCATATGAATGCATGGCACAGTATTCTCTTTTATATGTACAATCAGACTCGTTTAATGTATGTGAACAGGAGTATCTACCACTTGTATTTGTTCCTAGTTTTATTATTGAGAACTAGTTTGTATCTGATTTGTTAGTTTAATATCTGTGTACAGTATTATTGCCATTATCTTACCTTATACAAACAGGGGGATTCACGTCATGATTTTGCACGCTCGTAGAGTGAAACAGCAGCCTTTTTAAAACTGACTAATGAAAATTATCAAACAATTTCCCTCTTGAAGGATTTGTACAATCCTTTCAGTTGTTACAATTAACAACTCTGTTGTTGAAGTCATGCTTCCTTTCAATTAGCACAGCGCAACAACCTAAGGTATGAAAACACCCTTAACTGCAGACTAGCTGCTGCCAGTATTTGCTGCAGAAGCACAAACAAGGTGACTCCATTTTCCCCTACTTGATCTGGAAAACACATGCCATCAATCGAAATAATTTAATTTGTTTGAGCTATATTTTACCAAATCAGTTACAATTTCTTAAACCAATAATTATCTATTTGATTTTTTTATTAAACAATTTCCTTTAAATCATTTTATATATAGATCCTGACCAACCCACCTGAATTGAAGGTGACAGTTTTGGTCTTATTCTAAACCTTGGGGTCACACATCTGAATTTGTGCCTGTTGATTTTATGTATGTATGTATGTATGTATGTATTTATTCTAGCACAGAGAAATCTATATGTTCCCTGTATGCATTATGCTGACCTAAAACAAATGTAAACTATTTTTTTCTACTGAAGATATATGTCATAATCATACTTCCACAGAAGCCATGAACCGGAACAGACATCTATTAAGGAAAATCACCTAAAGCCCAATATTGGCATGACATGACATAGCTATTCTATTATGTATTTATGTAAACATCTGAAAGTATCTGTCATCTGTAATATTTATTACAATTTAACACTGTACACACAGGGTAATGTTTAAAAGGTTTTATTGGTGCAAAAGAGAATCTACACATTAACATGAGTCTGTATTGAGAGCTAAAAGATAAATCACATTACAGCTTATTTTATCATAAGGAGGGGAAAAAACTGTTGCTGTAAAACACACTGAAAAAAATAAACAGCAGCATCTTCGTCTACAGCACTTTGTATCGGCCTTTGGCTGTTGGCTGGTACGAGTTTTGCTGAAAGAGAGGAAATTAACTATTAATGCACAAATTGAAAAAACATTGTCATGTTATGATTTAGCTGTTCTTTAATATATAAAACATTTCTGACAATTCCTAAGTCTAAATTTATTTATGTTTAGAAATAATAATGCCATAATACACACTATACACTGATCCAATCATCACATATGCTCACATTGTATCTAATTTACTATTTTATTCTTAATTTCAAAGGCTAGAAGCATTTAAGGAAGCATAAATAATACTGAACTCTATCCAGGAGGGTGAAGGAGTAATTATTGCAATACTACTACTAATAATAATAATAATGAAACAAAGGCAAAAGGTTACCAAGCGTATGAGCTCTTCTTTGATGAGCCGTGTGATCTCTGCTTTTGCTTTTTGCACTGCCAACTCATTTGCACCTGAGAAACATTATTAGACATCATTATCCCAATTACTTTTTGCAGCGGTTGACTACTGAGTGATGTTTTTTTTTTCATGACTATCAAGATAAAACAAATCAACGTAACACGACTCTGTGTGTTTGTGTTTCTTACTCTCAATGGCAAGGTAAATCTTGCGTTCTCCCTCTTTGGGTTCTTTGCCAGGGGGAAAATAAGTCCCTCTGATGGTGATGGCAGCCTCTGAATATTCACCAATCCTCTGCAGAGCTTCTTTAGACGTCACCTTCCACCTTGCCGTCTGCAGGTCAACAACAGGTTAATAATCAGGTGGGTACCCGTCTCTCACTCGCACAGTGTGTATTAATGGTTAGGAAGGTGTAGCTGTCCCTCACACAGGCTATCATGGCTTAGTATCATAGTTTTATTGGTATTTGCATTATCAGGAACCATGCTGATATTGTCATTATAATTACACGCTGTCATAAAATAGTAATTGCTAATAATCACTGGAATTATTTCACACTTTTCTTTCTAGACGTAATAAAAGTTCCCAGTCTTATGTTTGATACAAAATATATCTGTTTACTGCGGTTTTTAAGTGGGTTATAAACTAACTTTCAACATTTATAAGTACATAAAATATTTTAGTTATACATATGGACTGTTACCTATATGTAACTAATCACACTTTGAGTACTAGTCCTATACATTATGAAACAAATATGTACATATGCTTAAAAGCCAAGTCCCAAGAAACCTGGCCTGCTACTTATCGGGACCTGCTAGCCTCAAAGTTTGCTTAATCACATGCAGCATCCTGTGATTATCTAGATTAGTGGTGTATACCTGTGGAAAGTCGTTGATCTCCAGCTCCTCTTCATATCTCTTGACACTCTCTGCCTGTTCAGCATTCTGTCGCTCCTCCTCCAGTTTCTCAATGGGTGTGTAGTTCAACTTGGCATTGATCTTCTCAGCGAGCTGCTCGGCAATGGTCTTGGCAGAGATGGAAGGTGCGATCAAGGTGCCACCCCTCATTATGGCGTTCGTTGCCTGCTGCATCACGTCCTGACATTTGTAGGAAAAAAATTTACAACAGCGTGACATGCTGTGCCAAGTCACAGGTTATGTTCTAAATATAAAGGTGTACTAAAAATCAGTGTGGCTTGTTAGCTAATCAGAATCAGAATTCTTTATTGATCACAGAGGAATTGTATAATGGGTTAATTAATGGTAAAGACTGGGACAGAACCGTAAGACCAAGAACTTGATTAGTGTGTAATTTTTAGTTTACAGAATGTGCATTCTAGTCCCACCTGAGCCTCTGCACCAAGGTTTTTCTGTGCATTGATCTTAAGTGCCAGTTTCTTGGCAATCTCAAGCTTCTGGATGTTTCCAGCTGAAGGTACAACAAGACCACCAAGTCCTGCAGCACTAACGGTCAGCCCTGAAGCTGACGGTGCAGCACTGCCTGGTGCCGCCAGATCCTTCACACGCTTCTTAGAGTTAAACATACTTTCGATCTGCTCATCTATCTGTAAAGGGAACAAACATCTCCTTTAACACCAGATACCAACAAAAAGTGTCACACAGTCAGACCATACACATGCATGTGCGACGTTAGCATGCACACTTGCTAGCTTACAATTAGCAGTTTATACAAAGACATATCATGGAACAGTCTTAAATCACACGACATTCTATGGATATTTTCACAGGGGAAAACAATGGCATACAAAAATCAGCTGAATCTTCATACTTACATCCAGTGCTGTGTCCTCATCGTCTGAGTCATGAAGACCAAGTGCTGCTTTCTGCAGTTTCTTCCTTTCATTAGCCAGAGCATGTTCAGTCTCATCAAACTTAAAGCCTTTCCCTGAAAATCCACTGCTGCTCTTAATACTCTTCCCCTCCTGCACACAAGCAAACACACACAGTTATGAGGTGTGGTGTAGGTTAAAAGGTGATGTGTTGTGTGTGAAAGTGTGACATCATTGGGATGTGGTGTAGCCAAAAAGGTGGTGTGCTTGAAGGTGGGCTGAAAAGTTCATAGACTGACTAAAAGTTTTGATACCAAGGGGATCCAAAGCACAAAAGTGAGTCTGCCAGTGGCAAAAATAAGCAGTTTACTTTGTTGTGGTTGCTTGCACTGTAGGATTACACTGTATAGCCACTGTTTATTTCTGGTTATAGCATTCTAATTTAATACTGGACCAGTTTAATTCACTAGCAAAAATTTGGATGCAAAAAGATGAGAAAATAGGACTTGTGTTAAAAATATAAATGATATATAAATGTGATTTGTCTCCCGAGTGGCATATCAACAAGGTGCGTGATTGTCAGTCTGGAGATCACCAGTTGAAATCTAGGTTAATGCTGCAGCCATTGGCCAGGAGTCAAACGGAGCTCCTTAGTCTGTTACTGCGATAACCAGACAACCTTGGACGTCTAAGGGCTCATTCATACAAGGGGCGGATAGTGCTTTCCCTCAGAGTGTGTTAGGAGGCCCCTTAAATACAAATGCACAACAGTTCATAAGGAGGCAGCACTGAGTGTTAAGGAGAGGGCATGTGCATGCTTGCACCCCTCCCTGGATGGTGGTCATGTGATACTGGACGAGTGGGAATTGGATAGAATTAATTTAAAGAGAGAAAAAAAAAAATTCATTTTTTGTCATATGATTCAGGAAAACTAAAATTTAAACTTTCAAGCGCTCACTGTAGGTAAATAGGTGGTACTATGGTGTGTGTGTGTGTGGGTGAATGAGGGTGGTCTTGGGGTCTCACCGCTTTCTGTTGCTCCTTAAACTTAGCCCAAAGCTGCTCAAGCTCAGGTGGAACTGAAGATCCCGATAACTCCAGAGCTTTAATGATGTCACCAGCATATCGCACCTGATCCTCTGTGATAAACGTGTATGCGTAGCCCTGACAACACCACACACAACAGCTAGCATCATAACACACACTACGTACCTAATGGTCTCTCACCCACTCTCACAGATATTTCACATATTACACATTATTGTATACGAGTATAATCATTATTAGCATCATCAAACCTTATTTCCAGCCCGACCGGTCCTCCCAGCACGGTGTACATAGTCTTCATAATGATTGGGACAGCTGTAGTTTACCACCAGAATGAGTTGCTTTACATCCAGGCCTCTCGCTGCCACTGATGTGGCCACCATCAGCCGACACGCGCCGTTCTTAAAATCATTTATAATACTATCACGATCGTACTGATCGATTCCTGTAAAAAGGAACACATCATAGCAATACAATACATACCAGAAACTACAACATGTACCACACCAATAATACACGCAAGTATTACAGCAGGAGTTTACCTCCATGCAGTGACATGCAGGGGTACGAGGCCTTCATCAGGTCTTTCAGCAAGCTGTCTGCATGTTCTTGTTTATCTACAAAAATAATTACTGAGCCTTTCTCCTGATAATGACCCAAAATCTCCAACAGCTTCAGGAACTTCTTCTCTTCCTCAATCACAATCTGACCACACACACACACACACACACACACACACACACAAATTAAGTTGTGGGTGCGAGTGAGTTAGTTTATTTGTGTGTGTGTGTGTGTGTGTGTGTGTGTGTGTATGTATGTGTGTGAAAAAGAGAGACTGTATTCTCACCACATGCTGCTCAACATCCGAACACACCACACTCCTTCCCCCAACCTGAACCTCGATTGGTTTTGTGAGGATGCGGCGGGCTAAAGCCTCCATAACTCGAGGAAATGTTGCTGAAAACATCACTGTTTGACGATCCGGCCGTACATTATCCATTATGCGCATTACCTAGACACACACACACACACACACACACACACAACCAGCTAAGTGCCCATGGCACACTAATGCATTAGCGGTTACTATATTACTAGGATTTCATGGGCTTGTGATTGTTGCTGTCTAAAACGGCATTTAAAAAAAAAAAAAAAAAAAAAAAACATTTTCGATGCATGCTGCCAGGTTTGTAGGCATTTATTGCAACGAAATTGCAGGATAACTTCAATACTGCAAAATAGTTGCCCATGTCTGCATCTTTGTGTCTTCTAAAGGAAGTGGCATATGGTTCAATGTTTGCATAAGGGACTGCTGTGATTTTTGAAAGTCATGGGATATTACAATAATTGTATTGTACTTTTATACTTGGAGATAATGACAATACTGTCATTCAGATTAAACCTTGCAGTGTACATTCTGTTGCATTGACTTGAGTAATAATGCAGAAATAAAAACAGTAAAAATACATGAACAGATTTATATTTTCATTTTCAGGTGTCTTTTACTTACATTTTCAAAGTTGCCACCTGCTAAGATAGTTTCGATTTGCCAGTTTAAAAAAAAAACTTGCTGTTTTACTCGAGTGTGTAAAATCAAGAACACACAATAAAGAAAATGTAAGAACAGGATGTGAATTAATTTATATAAGGCAAGTTGGAGGTGAAACTCGAAAAATTAGAACATCATGCAAAGGTTCAACTTAAAAGTAAAACTAATATATTATATAGACTCATTACATTAAATATTTCAAGGCTTTATTTGTTATAGTTTTGATGATTATGGCTTACAGCTTATGAAAACCCCAAATCTCAAAATTTTAATATTGTGAAAAGGTTCAATATTGTGGAGTTGACTGAGGCTGGAGTGAGTGCAGCAAGAGCCCATGATGGATCCTGGACATGGGCTTCAAATGTGGTATTCTTCTTGTCAAGCTGCTCCTGAACATCAAATAACATCAGAAGTGTCTTATCTGGGCTAAAGAAAAAAAGAACTGGTCTGTTGCTCAGTGATCCAGAGTTCTCTTTTCTGATGAGAGCAAATTTTGCATCTCATTTGGAAACCAAGGTCCCAGAGTCTGGAGGAAGAATGGAGAGGCACACAATCCAAGATGCTTGATGTCCAGTGTGAAGTTTCTACAGTCTGTGTTGATTTGGGGAGCCATTGCATCTACTGGTCTTGGTGCCTGCTTCCTTCAGCAGACAACCTTTATAGAGATGCTGGTTTCATTTTCCAGCAGGACTTGGCACCTGCCCGCACTGCCAAAAGATTGGCCAGCAAACTCACCTCACCTGAACCCCGTGGAGACTCTAATGGGCATTGCCAGGAAAAGATGACAGACATGAGACCGAACAATGCAGAAAAGCTGAAGGCCAGTATGTGAAGCATCCTGGACTTCCATAACGCCTCAGCAGTGCCACAGGCTGATAACATCCATGCCACACCACATTGAGGCAGTAATTCATGCAAAAGGGGCTCAAACCAAGTACTGAGTACATATGCATGGTTATATGTTTCAGAGGGCTGAGATTTTCATAAAGCCATAAACATCAAAATTATAACAAGTAAAGGCTTGAAATATTTCACTTTGATGCCTATGCTTGTTTGTGCAGCTCAGCACCGGCCGATAGTCTTATGCTACACGAAACAGTGACATAGCCCAGCCAATCCAATGAATTTGTGTCTCTACCAAGTTGGAACAGTCAATCAGAAAAGCAACATGTCTCTGAGCATGCCTAGAGTCATAACACTCACACACAGTTTGAATCCTAATTAGGGTCGCGGGGAGGCTGGCGCCTATCTCAGCCTACTCCAGGCAAGGGCAGAGTACACCCTGGGCATTTTTTAAGAAAGTGTTAACCATATATGGCTTTTGCTTGGCATTACCAATGTGCATTTGAGTTCAGCCATGCACGAGCAAAACAAATATTTGTGGTATTTTTTAATGGTTGTTGCTTTCAGCTATGGTGTGCACAGAGTTGTATAATAAGCAAATGAGGTGTTGAGTGAAAGTGGGGCTTGGTGTACCAAATCACCTGTGGTTCGAAGCCCATATCAAACATCCGATCAGCTTCATCGACTACAACATATGTGACTCTGCGCAGGTTCGTGACTCGCCCTGAAATCAGAATCAACTCATAATTAGTGAAGGCAGTACAGTAAACACGACTACACACACACACACCCCGCATTAACATTAACACACTGATGCGGCTCTATATCAGACAGAAGGTTACTGCTGGTTTCTTGCGTACCATCATTCGGCACAGCCAACCTGTTAAACAAACATTAAACACCATGCGCTCACCTGGAAAACACACAGCACAGATTACACGCATGTGTGGGAGCACAAGCTAAGGATTAAAACACACATTACATGTAAGTATTGGGGGAAAGATGACTTTCTGTTAGAGTCGTACACCACCTTCATCTTCTGCAAGCCACATATCAAACTCTTTCATACAGACAGTCTGGAAAATAAGTGACTATATTTACTGAAATGTACTTTGTTCACATTTATACTTCCTCTCACTTAATTTATCTTATAACTAACACAAGTTAAGTAAGCATCTTTTTAAATGTGGAACTTCTTTTTAAGCTTTCAGCTTCTCCGCATAATTATTTGACCACAAATAAATAAGACCTACAGCAATGGTGTGCACATCTGTGTGTATGATAATGACAGAGTGAGAGACAGACACACACACACATACACAAACAGATGACCCACCCTCTCCTAATATCACTCACACACCTCCCTAAACACTTCAACATCTTAAAAACCTCTGAACTCAACACACCCCACCCATTCATATAGGAAGACAAAGACACATACAGCAATGAGGACACACTTACCACTGTTCGCTCCAAGCATATCAATCATTCGACCAGGGGTGCACACAATAATTTCAGCACCGCGCTTCAGCTCTGCTATCTACACACACAACACAACTAAGTTAAGAAAGCATTCAAAACATCCACCATGTCCTTAACCATCAGTGTATTTATTACAGGTCACCATGAGAGCCTTCATTCATTTTCTGAACCGCTTAATCCTAAGTAGGGTCACGGAGAGTATGGTGCCCACCTCAGCCGACTCTGGGCGAGGGCAGAGTACTCCCTGGACAGCTTGCCAGGCTATTGCAGGGCAGAAACACGCTGACAGCAATGTAGCCTACTCTTTATGAAAGTCAGCAATGGTTCTTTTACATGCCTTACATGCCTTACATCACAGTCAGCAAGAACTGGCCTTTGATAACCCAGTTAGCTGCTCTGAGGGGACAACACGGACAACCCAGTGACAGTGCGGCTTGAACTCCCGACCTTGGGATCAGTAATCCAGCACCCTACCACTGGGCCACCACTGCCGAGAGCCTTGTGTGTCACTGGCCAAAGAGACTCTCACACTGAAGGCACGTTCAGACCTCCAGCTACTTTTCATAATGTTTCTGTACACACACACCAGAGACAGTGACTTATGGGTAAAACACACTGACAATACACACCATAAGCATATACAAACCTGCTCACTGATGCCTGTTCCCCCATACACACACACCACTCTGAGTCCCAGGGGCTTGGAGAACTTTTTACATTCTTTAGTGATCTGCAGAGCAAGCTCACGTGTTGGGGTCATGATCACAGCTGAGACACAGAGAAACATATTAGCAGGAATACTAAATACATAACACAGGCACGAGACCCATTTGTTTAGAGAGTGAATATATACCGATAGGCCCCTCTGCCTCCTCTAGGGGTCGCTGATCTAAAATATGGCGAAACATGGGTAGCAGAAATGCAATGGTTTTCCCACTTCCTGTTTTGGCAATGCCGATGAGGTCTCGTCCTGACATGATGGCAGGAATGGCCTGAGCCTGAATGGGTGTTGGCTTCTCGTAGTTATGCCTGAAACAAACACACACACACAGATATTACATAAATTTTTAAAATCTGTGACCAAAACAAGGCCTCAGTAATCAAAAGTAAAGGATCTGTGTGGGTGGGCATTTTCTCAATCTTCAGAATCCAGTGCTGTTTACAACACTACCTTATCCACTTCGCTTAACAACTCGGGGGGGGGGAGCACTGATCATATTTTGTGACTAGACATTAAGGATGTGAATCTAACAACAACTCACGATTCAATTCGATTCCGATTTTTGGCGTGACGATTCGATTCAGAATCGATTTTCGATTCAAGCCGATGTCTGATTCATAACCATTACAAACAAAGGGAGCCAATTTCACGAGTAACTACATTCTTCTATAAGCTGGGATCAACTCTTCTATAAGAAAGAAAGAAATTATATTACTAGATGACTGGTTTTGTAGATGTACTGATCCACTTTGCTCGTTCAGAGTTGAAGTGATGGAGGTTGCTTTGGTCAGGAGTAGGTCGTGCCTGCTGCTCTGGTTCTTTTAGCTCCGGGTGATGGTGTAAGATGTGGGCTCTGCGATGTGAAGTGTTCCCGAATTACTTGACTTTTATTTTGCACACCGCATATGTAATGTCAAGCTCCTTCTTACCCAGAAATTGTAAAATCTGAAGTGCAAGCATTTGCCTTCAGCAAAGACGGCCCTGGCTGTATTTCTTTTTCCTCATCCATTTCAAAGCTAGGCTAAAAGCTAGTTCTGGAGCCGCCTCTCACTGGAACAATTTACGATGGAGGCCGCATATGGACAAACGGTACGTGCTGTGAATAAGGTTGGAAATGTTGGAAAAAACATGTTCTTATAAATCGATTCTTGAATATTTGGATTGATTCAGAATGCTAACAAACAAGAATCGCGATTCAGACGCGAATCAATTTTTTTCCGGCAGCCCTACCAGACATGCTGACAAATCTCAAAAAGCCTCTCATATAACCAACATATCCCAACACAGAAACCTTTCAGAAATGTAGCATGTGACACGTGATAACACAAGACAGGCATTATTGCAGTGTGTTAATCACCTACAAGCATCGTCACAGCACAAACCCTAAAGAATATTAGAGGAGTTTTCAGACCTTGATGTAAAGTTTTTTGTGACTTGGCTGTTTTTTTTTTTTTTTTTAAAGTAAATATTTTAGTTGTTACTTTATTAAAGGACACCTGTACTAAACCTGTATTAATAGCTCTTTAAAATGATAAAGTATGACATCAGCAGTTCTGTTAGGCAATGTCAGTCCTTACTTCTTGTCAAGTACAAGTGAGAATTTCCACACTACTTTTAGTACTAGACATGCACAGCGACATGATGCCTTCTTCTTTGGCTGTTCCAGTGTTTGTTTTGTTCTATTGGCTGGGCTGCATTCAGCAGACACCAGTCTAAAATAGCACATTATCGGCCAGTGCTGAGCTGTATCACCAGACAAATAGCGGCATGCAAAGCATACCGCTGCACAAACAAGTGCAGCAACCGCGGAAAACATAACATAGCTACCGGCATGACCTACTTGGCACAAAGCCCAAGCTTTTACATCTAAAACCGCATGCTGTTCCTAGAGAATTCCTTCATAAAGAGTCAAAGGATGACAACAGGCAGAAGCAGCACCTTGCCAAAATGAACCAGTAAAGATAAGAGCCATTAATATGTGGGAAGTTTTATCACGTGTTCGTTTACATGAGCTCTGTATTGATTAAATGTATTACATTAAGCACGAATTTTGCTGCAAGGATGACGAATACTGCTAGTCTTTAAACATCACTGTTTGGTAAATATACAAGCTTAACATAATGACTGATGCCATTTTCAAAAACCTCCATTCACCTTAAAGAACCTGAAACTGTAAAAGAACCTAAAAGGTAAACTGTGTTCAAGGGAAACCCAACAAAAAGTGGGTGTGTGTATAACGAAGACTGGGACACGACCAGTAGAGAAGAGCTCACTTTTTAAGGGCATTTAAGACCTTCATGGAGGTTCCACACTGCACCCAGGTTTTTATGGGTTTGGGACATCCTTTCCCCTTCACTGTGATTCCTTCAAGCTCCAGGCGATACTCATTTACCTCTGAAACATACACACACATGTACACACAATCAGTTCAATCGTGTTTTATATACTCTTAACCATAAATGTGGACAGTACTATACCCTCTGGTGTCAGTTTGGCCAGTTCAGGAACTTCTACGTAGAAGTTTTTGCGATAGGGTTCATACTGGATTTTCTGATGATCCACAGGCTCCAGAATTTTCCGCTGCTTGGTCTGGAAGCCGGTGAGAGCCGTCTGCAGGTCCACTTCCTCCTCCTCTGAGGAATACTACATACATGCACAAGCTCATGGTAATCACGTTTGTTTTAAATAACAGTTCGATCTTACACACCGTTTATATCAGTGCAGACACACACACAGCTGTGTACATAAAGGCTTTTACCTCCATGGCATCCTGATCATTCTCCATCAACTCTCCTTTCTTTTTGGTGGTGTGAGGCATCTTCTTTGTCTTCACCACCGTCACCACCTTTGTCACAGTCATGCTTCCTTTCTGCACACAGTTTAAACACTTTGTGCTGAACAAAAGGAGGACACACTGCAACACACAGCCATGCTCTCTAACAAAACTGTGATGGCATTAAGTTCAGAATTGTGTTGTGTCTCACTTTATCGTTTCCTCCCTTCATAGTGCCCATGTTGAACTTCTTCACTTCCTCCTTCACTTCCTCCATGTACGCATCCAAAGGGTCAAGCTCCTCCCCTCCCTCCTCCTCCATCACCTCTGCTTCCTCCACCTTCCCCTCCTTCTCCTTATCCTCATCCTCCTCCCCCTCTTGATCCCCTGGGGCTGGACCCTCATCATCATCATCTGCAGGCACATACACACACATTACTCTCTATCACCAATGCTGCATGAGTGTACAGTGTCTCAATCTGTTTCTCTTACACCTACTCACCATCATCATCCTCCAGGCTCCACTTCTTGCCCTGTTTCATCTCCTCCAGCTCCTTTTTGATCTCTCCAATGTTCTCCATTGCCTTCTTCCTCTGCTCCTCCCTCCATTTCTCCACCCGCTCTTTCCTCTTCCTCATCTCTTCTTCCAGTGTTGTCTGGTCAAAGTCCTGCTGTAGGCCAGTGCATGATTACAGTTAACACCTATTAAATTGCACACCACCACCACCCCACACACACAAAAACACTTACATCTTCCACTCGCTCCTCCTCTTTCTCCTCTTTCTTCTTCTTATCCGTTGTCTGCTCACCAGCATCTGACTTCTCCTTACTGCAAACAAAAACCACACATCAGTATTAACACAAACACAATCATTATGCTTGTGTCCTCATTAGACTTGTTAAATGTTTGACCTTCGCCCTTTGCTGTGGCTCCTTGACCTCCTGCGTTCACGACTTCTGGAGCGTTTGCGCTCGCGACTCCGAGACCGCCTGTCGAGCATACACACACACACACACTTTTTATAGTAAACATAACGATGGATGTATGTATGGGGCACCGTGTGTGTATGTATGAGAATGTGTGACCTCTGTCTCTTGCGGTCTCGGGAACGTGATCTCCTCCTCTCTCTGCTGCGTGATCGTTCTCTGCGACCCCGCTCACGCGTGCGTTCCTCTTTCTTCGCACGCTTGGATTCAGGAGAGCGGCTTTTAGAGCGACTGCCAGAGCGTCCTCTTGATGACGAGCGTTTCCGGTAATGTCTGTCAATAACACCTTCATATTGTTAACAACTGTTTTAAACACTCACCACACAGATTTACTGCTCAAAAAAAGTACTGCACGTGGGGGATTGTTTATCCTTGGAAAAATGCAAACAGCAATGATAATATCATTAATAAGGAATAAAAATGACTTTAAACGGAATAGGTTTTTATTACCATTTTTCATAACACACACACACACACACACACACACACACACACACACACACACACACACACACACACACGGTTTGCATCAAACTTCCAAGGGTTTGTAGTTAGTCGCGTAGTGTGACGTCAAAAAGCACATCTGGCTGACTAGCTCCGATTTCTGAAGTAGCTACTGAAGCACACAAGGAGCTGCTTATAAAATAATGTGTTCTCTCAACAGACAAACATATCTTCAGCAACATTCATAATAACAACACTAGCTACTGTGTTAGGCGGTTAGTTAGCAAACCAGCTAACCTCTTTCACTAATATGTGTGCGCTAACTAGCATTAGCTTCTCTTCATTTACAACGAACACCTTTCTCTCCTTGAGTCATATACTTATTCTGTATGAATAGAAAACTATTTTTAAATAAATTAATCAAGTAATATTGTTAATTCCTCACCTAGACTCTCGTCCCATACTGTCAGTATACTGCTCAAAGTGTTTTCACAACGTTTTTGTTGCTTCGCTTCCAACTTCCGGTTCCGGTTTTTTTTTCTTCTGTATTTATTTCATGTATAAGACAACCAATCTACTGCCACCCTGAGGAGTCTCGTGATACTGCATCTTGTTTCCATTCAGTTCAATGAATTTTTTTGGCATGACTGGCCTCATGCAAACATCAGTTCAAATAATATTTTTCCCCTTATCACTGGGTACATACATATCCTTTAATCTAGCATTCATCACACCCCTGATATAAAAACCTGACTTTGAACACTGTTGCTTGTCCAATAAGACCAAAGAGGTAAATTGAACACTATGGATTTTAATCAGAGATTGTGTTACTTGTCCTGAGTGCAGCGTTTGATACTACTGATCATAATATTCTCCTTAATATGCTATAAAATAATATTTTGCTGGTGTAGTGTTCAGCATTGTTATTTTGTCAGCACGGTGTATTCTGCCCATCTTCACACTTTCCAGGAGAGGCTGGATGGAGCTGAATGCACTTGAAAAATCTAAATCTATTTTGTGTAGTCCTCGAATCTGTCTCTTTTTCATTCATATAATAGCTTTGAATTTTTTAAGGTTGATTGACAGGCGTGGGAAAGTGGGAGACTGCAGAAATTTGACCAGTTTCATAATCACATTGCTATACAGGATATAATCCATCAACTATTGTTTAATTAAAGAGAGTGTAGTGCATGTAGTTCAATTTACTAGTTTAAATTGTACATTTCTTTGATTTTAATACAAAATTTCTGATTATTTGTTTGTTAGCAACTTTGCTCAAAACGATATAAGTAGATTTAGATTTTCTTTTCTTTTTTTTTTTTTGAGGGCCAGAGTATGACCCAAGCAAAACTACATTAGACTCCGCTGGGGATCCGGCTCATGAATCAGATCTGGGATTTTTTATTATTTTTTTAAATTCTTAACTATTTCATAATGGAACCATTTTATGTTTATTTTAATTCCATTAATTTAGTTAGTTTGTTAGTTTGTGATCTCTTTATAATTGTTTATATTTCGACATAAATATGATATAAAACATCATTAAATTTTCACACAAGTTTTGAAAGTAGATATAGAAAAGCTAATTAAACAAAAGAGACAAAAATATTACACTTGGTCATTTATTTATTCAAAAAAATCTTTGAATATTACATATCTTTGGGTGGCAAAATTATGTGAACATCTAAGATTAGTCTTTAAGTTTGAAGGTGACATTGGAGTTGGGTGTTTTTAATTAATTGGATAACAGTCAGGTGTGCGTGAGTGCCCTGTTTTATAGAAACATAAGAACAGGGATTTACAAATCTGACCTTTACATCAGTTGTTTGTGGAAGTAGGTCAACCAAAAGAGAAGAATGAACAAGTGGTGTGTATGGAAGAGTTGCAAGGGGAAAGCTACTGCTTTCTCCAAAAACAACATTGCTGTCCTTCTACAGTTTGCTAAAAATCAAGTACAAGCGAGATGGATGAAAATTTGTGGATGTAAAAGACCAAAACAAAACTTTTTTTAAATGAAATGTTAGGACAAAGAGAACACTGCATTTCAGCATTAGAACCATATTCCATCTGTGAAACATGGTGGTCGTATTATGGCTTGGGCCTGTTTTGCTGCATCTGGGCCAGGATAGAATCTTGAATGTCAAGAGAAAGGATTTCTCTTAAGACATAAGTAAACTAAAATAACAAGTAAGTCCACTAAGCAATGGTTAAAGAATAGATGTAATGTTTTGAAATAGTCATGTCAAAGTCCCGCTCTTAATCTAATAAAATATCTACACCCAAATCTTAACCCTAGTCGAAGCTGTTCTTTAGGGAGGTATGGACCAAATCCCTCAATGTGGAGTCTGATCAGTCTATGTGCAGGACTATTCGAGAGTTACCACATTTAGTTATAACTGCACAAGGTGATCTGAAAACAAATGTTCACATACTTTTGTGACTCACAAATATGTTATATTGGATCATTTTCCTCAAAAAATAAAAGACAGAGTGTAATATTTTTGTGTCATTTGTGAAATTAGGTTCTCTTTCTCCACTTTTAGGATTTGTGTGAAAATCTGATGTTTTCAATTCTATGCAAATATATTTAAAATTCTAATGGGTTCAAAAACTCCCAAGCACCACTTTAGTTTGATGACAATCCAAATGGAAGTTTGGTTGGTTTGCTGAGAAAATGAATTGCAGAAATATTATTTAGCAGAAATAAAAATAAGGATGGAAATGAGCTGCCTTGGCGGAGGTTTGCACTCGGAGTGCTTCTCGCTTCATTTTACATTTTAAGAAGAATCCATTGCAGCAAACATGCCTTTCAAATAAATCCGTCGATAAAACACACACGACTGTTTACTGAAGTTTATTGTTCACAAATGATCTTTAAATGAACAGTAATTTTGCAGTAACAGACAGCAGTGTTTGTGACACAATCATTTCATAAATGAAAGCAACATAAATAATAACATTCACCAAGTTAAAAAATTCACATCACTAATTAGCCAGCAACACACAAAGGAGTGAAACCGTATGACACTTAAGAGTTAAACATGCATTCCAACAAGTATGTTTAATTTATTCCCTTATAGCTGTTAAGTGCACATCAGCAGCATTACTTTGACGTGTGTACCAACAGCCCGAGGAAAGAAGTATGTAGTGTGCTTTGTGTAGGTATGTTGAAAGGAAACACACACACACACACACAGAGCAGTGGGTTCCCTGTACTGAAGCCTCACACACATTTTCTGTATAGTTTGTTGACTATTACAATCATTACTAAACTGCTAATTTGTTAGCATTGAGCAGTAGTGCACCTTCAGCAGTAAATATGAAGGTTTAAAGTCCAATTGCATTTTGTTCATCTGTAAACAACGTCAACTAGCAAACGGGACTGGAATACTGCGGTTAATTACACTAAACACATTCATGTACAATAATATGAGTATAATGTGTGCCTGTATGTATTATTTAGTTGGACTAAGAGGAGAAAGCAGTGATGATCTCATGGCAGGTGATGAAGGTGAAAAAATAAACGCAGAGATCAGAGAAAACATCTCCCATCGTCCTGTAGGTTTCTGCCGAGCGACTGATCACTTCAGCCGGAATCCCGGAAAGGAGCAGTGCTGCAGACAGCACCGTCGTCTTCATCTTCCTGTCCACCTGGACATGGACACAACGGGGACACGGTCAGTAAAGTACGACATGAACACAGGGAGACAGAGTTTCCTCACATAGTGACAACACTAAAGGGACATACACACAGGAAGCAGTGAGCGACAAGCGGTGAGACATGCAACTCGCTGAGTGGAGCGCTCATCGCCAGCTCTGGTTGCCTAGGTAACCCTCTCACGTGGTCAACTTTTAAATATTTTCAAGTGAAACGGTGAGCAGTGTCGAACTAGTTTACCTATAAATAACTTAGAAATAAATATTACCATAAGCATATATTGTTTAGCTTGCATCATCATAATAAATATTCATTATTATCAATAGCATTATCATCACATGACAAGTATTAAACGAAGACTTGTGAGCCTTATGAAGCAGGAAGAGTTATATACTCACAGGGAATGCCAACCGTTTTGGAAGCACAGCCCCAAGCATCTTCCATGTTAATGTAGGCGAAATAATTACAATGTGTTTATTGTTCCCTGTGGAAAATGTTGTGGGGAACTCAAGTGTTGGGAAGACATTTTTCAATCACTGGTATCTTTAAACTCAGATTGGTAAGCACTTCAAGTCCATACTCACCCACTTTTACGTTACTTGAGAAAATTTCCCCCATCATCGTGCATTTTATTGACTTTACATGATCGTTGTCGCTCACTGCTTCCTGTGTGTGCTCTTTAAGCCAGCACATTAACACCATCACTGCGGTTTATTTTGCACTAATGTTTATTCTGCGCTGCATGTAATTATTTAACTACTGCTTTTATACCTTGTTAATCATTTAACAGTGTTGAGTGTTTAAGAGTGTTTCCGGTAGTGCTGGGCTTCAAGGTTAAAATCTCCCAATCACTTCATCACGACCTTGAGCACCAACATCCCCCTGCCTAAAATCAACAATACACTGCCTGTCTGTCATTTTCAGAGTGTGCAAGTGTGGGTTTGTGTAATGGTCCCAGTCAGTTTCGGTGTCTTTCTTGGTCTCTTAGTGGCTGTATATTTATAACTAGGTGGGTTTCCATTGCAGTTTTGCGAAACACAGAAGTATTTTTTAATTGTCACTGTGTTTCCCCACATAGAGACTGTACTTGAGCAGGTGGGACTGTACTGTTATTGGTGACTTATTTTATAAAAAGTCATGAAGAACGAGAATGTTCCATAAGGTCTTAGGTTCAAGCTCTTTGTTGGTGAGGACGTTTCTGTGTGGAATTTGCATGTTCCCTCCATGTGTGCTCTGCTCCGGGTTTCCTCTGGGTGCCCAGGTTTCCTCCCACAGTCCAAAGACATGCACATTAGGCTAACTGGCCCCTAGGTGTGAATGGCCCAGTCGTAATTTGCATAGATGCATGCCAGTCCCAAGCCTGGATAAATGTGCAGGTTTAAAAGAAAACCTGGTGACCTACTTGAAAAAGTGGCATAAAAAATCTATGGCAACAGCATCAACAAGATCTGGATTTGACTGCATGGAGTGAGTGATACCACATAAGCACACAGGCAGTGCATTCAGCTTCATGATAATGCCTTTATCCTTATACTACTTAACTAATCATTAAAAGGACACTAACGGTCTTTGTACATTTGGCCACTGTAGTTTTTCTCTTTTCCTGTGTTGTAAGCCAAAAAAATAAATAAATAAACATTTCCCCCCACAAATGTGACCCAAAATCACATAGTAAACCATTGTTGTGCCAATAGGTAATGTCGACTCTTTCCACCTGACATCTGAATTACATTTCAGACCCGTGGGACACGCTGCTCGCTCTATCACCCCACATTCTTTCTGTTGTCGTGTCTCATGCTGATGGTGCAGCCGGCCAAACATTACACCTGTTTCAGACCAGGGATTATTTATTAGCATTGGAAGGAGAACACTTGGGTGAATCCATGCACCCAAAACTTTGCACATTCATTATGCCCTTTCCAGGAGGCTTGTGTGCAATTCCTTCAAGTGAAACTACTGAACATTCGATCAAAATTGTTTCTTACTGCTGATGAAACGTCTACTAATGTAACATATTTCTATCATTTTATCGCCCAGGCTTCCGCTAGTTGTTTTTTATTCGCAGTTTTAAATTATCCATACAGCAGGTTAATGGAAACCCTGCCTACTGTCTCCGTGTCTGTGATTTTCGGTGTGTGCGTCAGACCATCACTGTCACAGTTTGTCTCACCTTTGGGAAGTATTTGTATAAACCCATGTAGGCAAGTTCCAGGGTGAGAAAGGGTGCGAATATGGACTATAAAAAAAGAAAGCACAAATTAACTCACTGTGCAACTGACGAGAAAATCAATTAGACAAGTGCGCAAATAATTAGTCAATAAAGGGTGTAAATGTGTTTGTGTATCATTCTCACCAGGTAGTGACAGACAAATATGCGTACGCACACAGCTAACACCACGCTGCCAAGCAGCCGGAAGAGCCGAAAGGAGTCAAATTCATCCACGTCTGTGCTGCTCTCCTGTGATGCTTTCTCATTGGCCAGTTGACCTCGCAGTTTGATAGCATCATCAAAGCGAGACAGGTAGGTGTTTAAGCCCCTGCGAGGGGAGCGAGAGCGTTCTTCACTTGACGTCTCCCCCCGGGGTCTGAGCCGAACCCCTCGCTCTGTTTCCTCCCCCTCCTCCTCTCTCCTTTCATCTAACACCGATCCTTCACTCGGAGTCTCAGAGATAAACGGAGACACCCTTTTAGTGGACACAGGGGAGGAGAAGCACTCGTTCCGGTCCAAGTCCAGGTGGAACCGAGGCTCCGTCAAATGCTGGGCTTCTGTTTCCAAAAAAAAACAAACACACACACACAAAAGATAACTGATTAAAGGACTTTACTATCAAGTAAAGTAAGGAAGTAGGATTCTTAAATACAAAAGATTCCCATTTTGTACAGCTTGCAGATTACACTGAATAAGGGGTAAGGGTAAAGTGATTACTGTGTACAATACTTTAACATATATTTAACAAGTCAAGCCACAAAAATACTAAAACAACAACACAACACCCCTGCTAGGCCAGCTGCAATTCCACACTTCACAAAAACCTGCCCTCTCTGGCAATAAATCACAGACATTACACAAAGCATTTTTTATTTATTAGCTGAATTTTCTATTTCATTTCATTTCTAAATTAAAAGATTTTAAAATATGAAACTCAGGAGAGAATTACTACTGTTAAAAACACTATTCTCCATCAAGCCTGCTCCTGTACTTTCTCATAAAGCAGCGAACAGATGGGCTTTGGTCCATGACAAGCCTCCATCCTGCAATCTTTACATTTAATCTGCTTGAGATCTCTACTGTTTGCTCGTCATGTCACTGAGCTGACCTGCTTTTCCTCAACAAAATCTTCAAAACACTTTTCTTTGTGCAAGCATGCACTGTCATCCTGAAAACTTCATTATCAGCAAACCTATTTTCCATCAACGGAATAAGAAAAGTGGCCAATATTTCAATGTGCACCTCTACAGGGAGTGTCATCTCGCCTTTACCTGAAACGTAACCCAAAATCATAAATGATTGAAAACGTTCCATTCAAACAGCGTTCCAGCATCGTCTTCTCGGCCAATACACTAAGATTCATCACATTCATTAGATCACCATTCACACTCCATGATTGCTAATTTTTAACCCACCGTAACCTAGTCTGTTTGGGTGTTAGTGCTGGTTTTATTTCAGCTTTCTAAATGTAAATTCCATTTAATTCAACTGATATCGTACAGATCTGTCACAAACATTCAATCCTGCATCTGTATCTACCTGTACTGCTGCTTTCTATTTTCAAGGCTACTGTTTTGTTTTCTTTCCTGACACTTTGACACTGATCTACCTGTATCTTATCCTTTTATAATCTACCCATCTTGTTTTTCTTTGCACCAAATTTTAGACACAGCTGACTGATAACCATCAACATCTTTTGCCACACTCGGTGTTGGATTACCTTCCTGAAGATTTTTAATCCTTTTCATTGTTCCTTTCCACTCTGTTGTTGGGGCCGTGTTTTCATACAATTAACTGAGTCCAACAGCTTGTGTGTAAGCATTTTCCTTTGAGTGGAAACTAATTTGCATTTTTAACTTGTGCTTTTAGAAATGCAAATTACAAGGTGATTCCAATTTGTGCCTCCTTTATTAATCTGGAATGAATATATATATATATATATATATATATATATATGTATGTATGTATGTATGTATGTATGTGCCATTAATTTATTTCAGAATTTCATAGTCACACATCTGTCAAACCCTTTAATCCTACTATGGTTGCGGAGAGGCTAGAGCCTATCTGAGCCAACACTGGGTGAAGTCAGGTGAATGGCTTGCTAGTCCGTTGCAGGGCCAACACACACATACACACACACTCACACCTAGGGGCAATTTTGAACAGCCAATTAGCCTAATGTGCATGTCTTTGGACTGTGGGACACAAGGAGAATATGCAAACCTACACAGAAGAACATTCTTGCTGTGAGGCAGACGTACTAACCACTATGCCACAGAGCCACAATTTATTTGATAATTTAATCACATTGGTTTGAAGCATGTTTCATAATGCCAAAATGTCAACCTATTACCCAAGTATTGTTTTGTACCATATCAGTGATTTCAATACGAATTAAAACGTACGCAGTGAATCCTCTAAATGTGGTGAATCTATCATTTGTTTCTTTTTTTAATCCTAATCCACAGCAGTTACCTCTTAGATTCCTCTCCATGGAAACCCTTAAAGGATTTACGCATGAACAATGAGGAACCTGAGCAATTACACCATTCCATAGCCCCCTCAGGCCCCTGTCCACGACAGTCTTCTTTAAGAAGACCCATATGTGAACGAAGACAACCTGAGTGACCTCGATCTTAGCCAAAAGACCGAGAAGCGATTCAATTATTTTTGCAAGGGTTAGGCCAAAACCTAGTTTGTTAAAGCAAATATTTAGAATGAGTCAATCATTCATTCATTCGTTCACTCACTCAACCTGTTAACCCTACTAAAGTTATGGGGTGGCTGGAGCCTATGCACTTGGTCTGACTCTGGGTGAACATGTGGTACACCTTGAACAGCACGCCAGTCCATTGCAGGGAGATCACGAACACACAACGTTTTATACTCACTCCATATTTGGAATGGCCAATTAGCCTCATGTGTCTGTTTTTGGCCTGTGGGAGGAAACCCATGCTAGCTCGGGGTTAACACAACATTTTCTGAGCCTGGCACTCAAATCCAGGCCAGAAACTTCTTGCTGTGAGGTGCTAACCACTACGTCACCATACACACACATATATATGTGTGTGTGTGTGTGTGTGTAAGAGAGAAATAAAGAGAAAGAGAGAGAGAGAGAGAGAGAGAGAGAGAGAGAGAGAGGGAAGGGAGGGTTGGTGGATAATCCTGAGACTTTCCAACACAAGGGATCAGTAACACAACAAAGCTGGGTTCTTCAATACACCTGGGTCTGGCTGCATGAGGATCTCTCTCTCTCTCACACACACTCACACACACACTCACACACACACACACCTAGTGCTGAATAAGGTGTGTCTTATCACTGAGATCACAACAAGGACTTTAATGATTAATTCCCCTTTGTAGACCCTGCAGGCCTGATTAGCTCCCCACAGTCACATCCCCACAACCGAGTTGCTGTGGAGATCAACCAAAACAAACAGTGTTATGAGAGTCCATTCCTCACCGCTGTTTTCTCCATCGTTTTTATTAAAGCCCACAATTCTGTTCATCCTCTGCTCGGAGTTCATTAAGAGTTTCCTCCGGCGGATTTCTGCTCGTCTCTGCGCCGCACTCCCTCCTCCTCCTCCTCCTCTTCTCTCCTCCGGTGTCGAGCTCTCAGCCTCCATCCCAACAGCACACACGGCGCTTTCTTATTAAATTAAACCGTACTTAACAAAATAGCGTGTTTAAGATTTTCCAATCACTAGACCTCTGACAAAATTACCGCGTTTACTCCCACTTTAATATCGTTCCATGTACCACAGCGCCGTGCTGCTCCCATTGACTGAGTGTAGAAAGAGGTTCCGCGTTCATGTAAACAGCCTTCTTTGTTCTGGGCGCACACTGATGACGTCATCACACGCCTACCGCTGTAACTGGGTTCACTTTACAAAACGCATTAACAATATTTTTTTAAATGTCGTAATATTTACAAATTCGTTCAAAAATTTTCCTCACATTCCTAATTTTAAAAAAAAATTCTTGCTAGTTATTGCTGAAAATATTCACGAGTCATACGTCACGTGACAGAGCAACGGTACAACGTGACAGAGAAATAGAGCTTATGGTGATCTCACATGATGTTCTTTTGAAGTTCATAGTAAACATCTTATTGTGATATAAACATTTCCTGCAGTGTTTTGCCAATGTAACATCACAACCGGGGGCGGCACGGTGGCGCAGTGGTTGGCACGTCTGCCTCACAGCAAGAAGGTCCTGGGTTCGAGTCCCAGCTCGGGCGTTTCTGTGTGGAGTTTGCATGTTCTCCCTGTGC
>JAOUQZ010000019.1:15595281-15608363 GCA_028564935.1 Neosilurus hyrtlii
TATATATATATATATATATATATATATATATATATATATATATATATATATATATATATATATATATAATGTGTGTGCGTGCATATATAGGTAGCATATATATATTACTGTGTGTGTGTGTGTGCTCACAGGGCATCTGAGCTGGCTTTTTCTCTTGATCCTCTTCCACTGAGTGAGATTCCTCCTCCACCAGAGGTCACCGAGGTCAGTGCAGATACACTGTTATCTTGTGTCCACACTCAGAAGCATTGGCTCCATTCACACGTGGTACTGGGTGAAGTATAGCTCCATGTACAGGAGGTCAAAATGTGCCTTGGGGATCTGTTCAATCAGTCCGCATTCAGAGGTGGTTCCCACGCACAGGGTGCACGCGAATGTAGCTGTAGTGCTTTGAAGGAACACCACCTCAAAAGCATACTCATTTACATACCAACAGCATCACATTAGGTGTGAAAACAGGAAAAAACAACAATCTAAGTGCTCTAAAGGTTTATTTTATGGCAGATTAGGCACTAGAGTTTACTGTAGACTTTTTTCTAATGCCAGTCACTATGGCATTCTGGCTATATAGAATATCGACTGGACATCAACAGTGTTTTAAATCATTATATTATAGCCTACATTTAAATAGCAGTAAAACCCAAATGCTATGAACCAACAAATACATTTTATTAAATGTCATCAGTATGTATTTACTCTTTTGTCAACTTTGTGAACTGAACATGCAGGCTAGCCTCACTATTCCTTATAACTGGTGCAGTGAACACACACGTTAACTGCTCTGTCATGTGGCACCAATTGGCATGTATAATAATCTCCTAATACCTCTCCTTATTATTATTATTTTACAAAGTGCACTGCATAGGAGATAGGACATTATTTCCAGCCTTGTGTGGTGTATTTCCAATCCTCAGGATCAAGAGCTGTAATCATACCACTCTCACTCTCTTTTCTGTCCTGGTATCTGAGTTTAGGATGAAGCCCACGACCTGGACGCTTTGTGTTTGGCAAAGTCGTACTTTGATCTAAAGGAATATGATCGTGCGGCATATTTTTTGCGTGACTGCCACAGTCAGAAAGCATATTTCCTCTACATGTACTCACGCTACCTGGTAAGGCCTGCTCACTTTCTCTTCACTTACACTCAGTGTTTACTTGTGTCAGGTGCTGTCAAGTGTTTCAGCAGTGTGTTCAGTGGTTATTTATAGTGCCCAGCGTTTGTAGAATCCTTTGTGAGCATTTTTTGTTTGTTTGTTTTTTTTTTTTGTATGTTTCAGTCAGGAGAGAAGAAGAAGGATGATGAGACCGTGGACAGTCTGGGTGAGGCAGACACAGTTTTTCTTTATCATTAGCAACATGGGGGCATTTTATTGCTCAAATTATAATTTATTTATTTGTTATTACTGTACGTATGTTCAGATTGCAAAAATAATTTTACTGATTTTATTATATACTACACAGGAACAATGCTGTTTGATTGGCTCACTATGTATCTGGGGTTAATTGGCATTAGTATATAGCTTTTGGGTAGTGACCGAAAGAACGAGATCGTGAATACAAGCGGCTGAAATGAGCTTCCTTCGCAGGGTGGCAGGTCTCTCCCTTAGAGATAGGGTGAGAAGTTCTGTCATCCGGAAGGAGCTCGGAGTAGAACCGCTGCTCCTTCGCGTTGAGAGGAGCCAGTTAAGGTGGCTCAGGCATCTGATTAGAAAGCCTCCCGAACGCCTCCCTAGTGTGGTGTTTCGGGCATGTCCGACCGGGAAGAGACCCCGCGGCCGACCCAGAACATGCTGGAGGGACTACGTCTATCGGCTGGTCTGGGAACGCCTTGGCGTCCCCCTGGAAGAGCTGGAGGAAGTGTTTGGAAAGAGGGATGTCTGGGAGTCACTGCTTAGGCCGCTGCCCCCGCGACCCGACCCCGGAACAAGCGGAAGAAGATGAATGAATGAATGAGTATATAGCTGTTGTTGTGTATTGTTAAAACACCACCTAGAAGACGGTTAAAATTAGCACAGATTTAGGGCTTGGTCTGGATTAAATTGCTTGGTATGATTCAGTTAATGTTTAATAAGATCATTTTGGGCCCAGCGCAGCTCAGAGGCATAGTAGTTGACATGTTGGCCAAATAGCAAGAAGGTCCTGGTTTTGAATCCCAGGCTCTGTATGGAGTTTGCATATTCTTCCTGTGCTTATGTGGGTTTCCTCTGGTTATTCTAGTTTTCTCTCATTGTCCAAAGACATGCAGATAAGGCTAATTGGCTGATCCCAATTGGCCATAGGTGTGAGTGTAAGTGGTTTTGTGTGTGTGTGTGTGTGTTGGTCAGAGTGCATCCCGCCTTTGCCCAGAGTCGGCTGAGATAGGCTCCAGCTTCCTCGTGTCTCTAGTAGGATACAGCAGTTTGGCGAATGAATAAATGAATTTGGACCCATCAGTGGGTCAAGAGTTTTAAGTAGGTTAATAACTGAATAATTATGTTTACAATTAAATTTAAGGTTTGCATTTGGTTGTATTTGGTGTGTGTGTGTCTGTTTAGGTCCTCTGGAGAAGGGTCAGGTGCGCAATGAAGCTCTGAGGGAGCTGAGAGTGGAGCTCAGCAAGAAACACACTGCCGGGAAACTAGATGGATTCGCACTCTACCTGTAAATACACGCATCCCCCCCCCCCCCCCCCCCCCCCCCCCCCCCCCCCCCCCCCCCCCCCCCCCCTGCACCCAACCCCCTGTGTTTATCCTTTGGTGTTGCTATAGTGCTGTGTTGTGTTCGGTACTGGTCAGATCTGACTGGTTTCCGGGTCTTTTTAATATTGAATATTGGCATTAATAAAAAGAGCCAGCAAAACTGAATTAATCAGGAATTATTTCCCTCTTGATCGAAGCATGTATAAACATGAGTCAAGTGAAGAAATGATGACAATACTCCAGGAAGTCAAACAGCACAAGTGAGCTTTCCTCAGGCGATGAGGCAGAGACTGTGGACGATGCTGCTAATCAGAGTGATGATAAACATTACCTAGTGTGTACTTATCAATAATGTTATTCCTTATGAGTAGATTTGGTAATTAATGTAGTGCTAGCAGGGCTCTAGATAACCCTTTTACGCTGGCTGTGTCACCAGTTTTGGCACTGAAATAATATATAATATGGTTTACCATCATCTTTTTCTCAATTCGGCTTAAGCTACAGCTAATTACTGAAGGCGAGGGTAATGTTGCTGAACTGATTATTAAATTCACAAAGCCTGAGTCACAAAGAACATTTAGTATATACTACATATAAACATAAGCACAAAAGGGTGTTTGTTTTTTTCTTAGGTTCTTAAAAAATTCGTGACAGATGCACAAGTTCCTAGTACACGCATGAGCAGGTGTGAAAGACTTGAACTCATTTGAAGCGTTTTAGTACAGGAGAGTGCAGTGAAGGTTGTACACCACCACTTTTGTATAAAAGGGCTCCTAATTAAAAAAAAAAAGGTAAAAAATTACATGAATTTGACATTTGAAAGTGTGATAATGCTGCATGCTCCAAGTGACCATGAAAAATTTGTTAGTGTCCATCATTTTGATTCAGCCATTGTCTTGTCCTGTTTTGTCTATTGGCGTCCTCATGGTTGAGGGTCGGCAACTCTATTCTCATAGAGTTCTCTTAGCAGACTTTTTTACTGGGTAGATTGCCAGGCCTTTTCCCTAACTCTCCTCAGTATCTGGTATTCTCAAGCAGTCTCATCCAAATACTACTCGTCTTAACTCTGCTTAGCTTCCAAGATCAGACAGGATCGGGCTATCACAGAGTGACTGAAGAGCCATTCAAGCATTATGCAGTATATTAATAATATTTTTTAATCCTGAGATATTTTATCAATCAGATCGCCCCACACATTGCTACTTAATATGTTGTTTGGTTGGTTTGCAGGTGGGAAATATAATGCTGCACATAGGGCTGGGTGATGTAGCTGAGAATTTCATCAAGATTTTCATTTTAGCTAATATTGATCATTTTTATGACCTGTGTAATAATTCCCTGAACAAAAAGGTTTAATTTAAGCTATTCCTTTAATAGAGAAAATAAGTATAAAGAACAAGCATATTTTGTGAGCAATAGATAAATAATAATGAGCATAATACACTTTATCACTAAAAGGGACTGTTCTATGCTGGAATGATTGGCCAAATGGACACCACATGAATGGAGATGCAGGTTATTATGTGTGTTATTGACAGTTACCATGACAGCATGGTGCATGTGAGCACAGTAAATGCATTCGGATTGGTGGAGTAGCCCCCTTTTCCTTAGACTATTTAACTATTTAATTATTAATAAAAACACATTAAAGGTCTCTATAGTCATTCTGTTTATGTGCTTTGCTTTTCCATGTTTGTAGGAGCAAAATGCAAATGAATATGTAAAAAATATAAAGAGACAGTTTTCTGAAGCGTGTGTTTATCACTGATAAAGTACACTTTGATTTAAGTAAAATTATCCGAAACTCTATCAAAGAATAGATTATTTCGGGGGAAGAAGTGTCTGTCGAAGGTACATCTCGCCATCATTTTATGGCTCAGGTCTTTCTGTAAACTTCCTCACACAGAGACAGACCTGCTAAAAGTTATGCTTTATCCCTTTATCCTGTTTTGTTTATTTTTTGGATGTGCAGACAGAAGATTCATACTCTGTGTGTGTGTGTGTGTGTGTGTGTGTGTGTGTATGTGCGCGCGCGTGCAGGTACGGGGTTGTGTTGAGGAAGCTGGATCTGATGAAGGAAGCAGTGGGTGTGTTTGTGGAGGCGATACACTCTCTCCCTCTGCACTGGGGTGCCTGGCTTGAGCTCTGCAACCTCATCAACAACATTGACATGGTACACATATAACACCAGACGCACACTGCACATGTCTCTCTGCACTGCATGCGCAATGTCTTTCAACGCTGCACGCTTTCAGCGTCGCACGCCACTCAGTGACTCTCGGCATCGCACGCCACTCAGTGACTCAGCGTCACATGCCACTCCGTGACTCTTAATGCCGCATGCCACATCGTGACTCCCAGCGTCACACGCCACTCAGCGACTCTCAGCATTGCCCCACCAATCAGTGACTCAGCATCGCCCCATCACTCTGTGACTCCCAGCGTCACACACCACTCCGTGACACCCAGCGTCACACTCCACCCCGTGACTCCCAGCGTTGCACGCCGCTCAGTGACTCCCAGCGTCGCACGCCGCTCAGTGACTCCCAGCGTCGCATGCCGCTCAGTGACTCCCAGCGTCGCACGCCGCTCAGTGACTCTCAGCGTTGCCCCATCACTCAGTGACTCTTAGCGTCACACACCACGCAGTGTCTCACGACGCAGCACGCCACGCAGTGTCTCTCAACACCACATGCTCTCTGTCATAATCATGCATGAATATTCTCAACACCACCACTGCACACACTCTTAGTAACACCACACACCCCTTCTCAACAACACAGTCCAGTCCCTACATTATCGCCACTGTCCATTCACATTACACACCTAACATCTAGGCATGGACTTCTGCTGTGTCAAAAGTGTTACACAAGCGAAACTGTAACTCTGCACTTTACACCATGAACACCCAGAATTAACCCTCATTTAAGAGAGAATTAGACTTCAGTTATAGAGCCACATGGAAGATTGTTTCACTGTCTGTGTCTAGAACTGAAGTCTCTGTCTGTGTGTCTGTAGCTGAAGTCTCTATCCCTGCCAGACTGTTGGGTGCGGGACTTCTTCATGGCCCACATGTTTACAGAGCTGCAGATGATTACTGAGGCACTGCAAAAATACCAGAGTCTGAAGGAGGCTGGATTCTCCAAAAGTACCCACATCATATCTCAGATTGCTGTCGCCTATCACAACATTCGAGGTCTGGACCAACATTTTTATCAGCATCATCACCATCACACATTGTATGAACAAACGCTGCATTACCATACACCACTCACAATGCATTATGGGTAATACTCACTACTTCACAACCTGAGAATACACACTGTATAAATACATACCACTCACAGTGTATTATGGGTAATTCACACCACTTCACACACAGAACACGACGGTATAAGTGCGTACCACTCACAGTGCATTATGGGTAATACCTAAGATCATGAGTAATATACACTGACTCTGTGTGTTGTAGTAAGTGTTCAAGGTAGAGCTTTTGTGTATGTGTGCATGCATAGATATTGACCAGGCCTTGGATCTGTTTAATGAGCTCCGAGAACAGGATCCATTCCGTATTGAGAACATGGACACCTTCTCTAACCTGCTTTATGTCCGGGTGAGAAAACTTTATTATACTCACATTACATATACATGAAGATTTTAATATAAAGTACATAGAATGTGTCTTAAAACATGCTGCCTTCATGCCTTTGAGGTTTTGCTTAACTCGGTAACAGAAGCACATGGAGCTTGGCTTGGTTACTGTTAGGATGTCAGTATGGGGATCAGAACAGGGCTCAGTTTTGGGTATTGCCTGAAACAGAGAGATAGTATATTGGCTCCGATTATATAATTAATAAAATAAAGACAGGAGGGATGTTATACGTTACATCCAGCACCTGTCCTGTATAGGGGTCAGCACGGTGGCACAGTGGTTAGCCCATCCACCTCACAGCAAGAAGGGCTGGGTCAGATTCCCAGGTGTTTCTGTGTGGAGTCTGCATGTTCTCCCTGTGCTTGCATGGGTTTCCTTCAGCTACTCCAGTTTCCTCTCTCAGTCCAAAAACATTCACAGTAGGCTAATTGGTTTTTTCCAGTTCGCTCCTAGTTGTGAGTCTGAATGGTTGTGTGTGTTTTGACCCTGTGATGACCTGGGGAGCTTTCTAGGGTGTACCCTGCCCTCGCCCAGATTCGGCTGAGATGGACGCCAGCCTCCCCGTGACCTTAAGCGGCTTAGAAAATGAATGAATGAATGACCTGTCCTGTATCAGTGCTTTGGGAGCTGAACTGTACTGGATTGGCTTCACCTGCTGGGTGTAGCCAGCCCACACCTAGAGATCCCAAAATAGGCACTGAATCCATTGCAGCCCTCACTAGGATAATAGTAAAGTTGACAAACGATATTGATGTCAGTGGAAGGACTATACAAGTGCTGTGTGTGTGTGCGTGTGTGTTAGGGAATGAAGCCAGAGCTGAGCTATCTCGCCCACAGCCTGGTGGAAATCGACAAGTACAGAGTGGAGACATGCTGTGTCATTGGTCAGTCATCATACACACTAATATCTCACTATAAAGCTGTTTGTTTTGATATAAATAATAAGTAAATACACACACACATGACTCTATACTTTCTAACACTGACATTCAATCCCAAAGAGAAGCAGCAGTGTGTTATTATACGACTGTTAATTCTGAGTGCTAATTGTGTAGGTAATTACTACAGCATGCGGTGTCAGCATGAGAAAGCAGCTTTGTATTTCCAGCGAGCACTGAAGCTAAGTCCTCGCTGTCTCGGGGCCTGGACGCTGATGGGCCACGAATACATGGAGATGAAGAACACGTCAGCCGCAATCCAGGCGTACAGGTACAAATATCTCATGAATTAATTGACTAAACAGGAGAGTTTATAGGTGTCTAATCAGTGATTGTGGCCCTGAACAGACTATGTGCACCCTCGGCCCTGTCTCGGACTTGGTGTACTTGTGCAAATTAACCCGTGCGATTGGTGACACTGATAAAATTGTAAGTAAGTGTATTGTGTGTTGTACTTTAATATGCCTTATAATGTGTGTGTTTGTTTGTATAAGACACGCAATCGAGGTGAATAAGCGGGATTACCGGGCATGGTACGGACTTGGTCAGACTTACGAAATCCTCAAGATGCCTTTCTACTCGCTGTATTACTACAGGAAAGCTCACCAGCTCAGGTGTGTAGTGTGTGTGGTGTGTAATAATGACCAGTTCATAATGATCTTGAGGGTGGTTGGTGGATTCAGGATGATTGCGCTGTACGTGGCATTGAGTAATCGTTAATTGCGAAAATCGCAGACATCGTACCCCAGTGTAAACCCAGGTGTACTCACTGTGTATGGAGCACATACCCCCCTCGAAATATAAAGAGAAAAAGAATGGCTTTTACTCTGTGTCCCATCTTTGGTATAACAGTTACTTTGTGTGTGTGTGTGTGTGTTTTTCAGACCCAATGACTCCCGCATGCTTGTAGCTCTTGGAGAATGTTATGAAAAACTCTCACAGCAGGTTGAAGCTAAAAAGGTCAGGCGCTCTGAACATTATGCTACATTATGTTTGGATGGTTTGTGGATGGTGCTTATATATATGGGTGTGTGTGTGTTGCAGTGTTACTGGCGTGCATATTCAGTAGGAGATGTGGAGAGGATGGCACTTCTCAAACTTGCTAAGTATTAATATTATTATTATTGTTATTATTTAAATGATTATTATCATTATTATTACTGCTTCTGTTACATCAAAGTTATTTGTAACAGGTGTGTGGGTGACGAGTTCATGTATTGTGTGTCCATGTGTACATTTCCAGGCTTCATGAACAGCTGAACGAGTCGGATGATGCGGCTCAGTGTTACATCATCTACATTCAGGACATTTTCTCCTGTGGGGTAGGTGTTTAAAGCTATAAGTGTTCTCGTGGTGTTCCAAAGCAGACTTTTACACACACACACACGCACACACGCGCGCATGCACACAGACCAAGATGCAGCAGTTGATTTTCTGTTTTTCCTGTTTAAAAAACAAAAAATAGTCCCCCATCCCATGTCCATTTATGGTAATGAGCAAACGCCTGTCTGATGTATGTAAATGTTATGTAGTAATATGTGCAGATATGCCTAGCCTTTATTTTATTCAGATTTTATTCAGATCGCATATAGTGTTGCCCTGTTCCGTCATTCCATCATAATGTTTGGCGAATACCAAACTCGGTGTATGAATACATCTGGGGATGGCGGAGTGTTGCATACCTTTTGCATGTCAGTGTCACTTTGAACTTGACCTTTAACCTTCATAATACATGTCTGGAGCATATCTCAACACCTGTGAATAACAAACTTTGTCCATATCACACTGAATAAACCTCATGTTTATTCTTCCTTCAAAAAATCAAAGTTGAACTTAATAATTCAGTAAAAAAAGTGTGACTCAGTAAAGGATTTTAAAGGATTGCTGGATTTTATTCTAATTTAATAGAAAGTGAGTACATAACCATTCTATTGAATATATTTTTAAAGATAATAGCCTGTATTTCCTGGCGGGGCATCTGTGTACCATGCACATTCTTTTCTTTCTTTTTTTTTTTTTATCAGTCCACTGATCAATACTACAGGTATAAAGATGAAAAGTAAACTCCTACAAACTGAGCTATTTGACGAGAAACTGGTAAACGTATGTGAATGTTGATCAACCTGTGTTTGTGTGTGTGTGTGCAGGAGCAGTTGGAGCATGTGGAGGTGAGCACGGCGTTACGTTATCTTGGGCAGTATTACTTCAAGAACAAATTGTATGACGAGGCGTCACTGTGTGCACAACGCTGCTGTGACTACAATGAAGTGAGTACCTCTAGCCGAGGTTGCGCTGCAGCTTTACACAAAACAGAAACAATATATGGTGTGTTTCCGTTAGGTAATAAAAGGGGGATTTGTTCTCCATATCTGCTCATGTGACTTAAATGCAAAAAAATACCTCGATTTCAAGTTTGAGAAATTGTGCATTGTTTTCTTGTGATAACGGAATAATTTTCTCAAGATCTTGAGACAACAATACTTGGTTTTCCTGTAATAATGATATAATTAATATGATATCCAGAGATGATAAAACAGAGTAGATTCGAAAATTGTCAACATCATGTCAGAGGAGCAGGTGTATAGTTCACCACATCACACTTCTGTTTAATCAAGTCCTGACACGGGCAGATATACCTATTTGGCTTGCTATAAATAACTCGTTATCAAGGAAAGACAAATTAAATTAACCTATCAAGGCAAAATAACGTTTACTATCCTGAGGAATTCATGTAAATAAGTCAACGTCATTTAGTAAAGAAAAGAGATGAAATAGCTCATTATCTTGAGAAAACCAAGGAAGAAAAAAAATATATGATTACAAGTCTGCTTAGGGCTTCCGTAGGATGGCTTACAATAGCCCAAGGGCAGGAATCTGATGCTATCATGGGCACAGACTACCCCAAACAGACAACTGAGATTGGGAGAAAAAAAAAAAGCTGTCCACTATCTGTGAAACATGTATCCTCAAGACTTTATTCATTGTGCTGCTGCCACCTGATTGGCTGATGAGATGGCGCCATAAAATGACAGGTCTGTAGTTGTTTCTTTTAAAGGGGATGATAAATGTGCTTTCTTTAATCTATAAAGATGTTAACACACTTTTAGATGTGCAGTGGAGACAGATATCTTAGTACAAACCTGCTCATGTAAAAATGAGCTTCATTTTTCAAGTTGCACAGACACACCCACAATATTCATTATTAAGCAGAGGATATTCATCGCTCCGAGTTTTAAACTGAGACTAAAAGTTATTGTGTTAGTGGGTTGCTGAGTTAGTGGGTGTGGTTCAGTGGTTGAGGTTCTGTGTTTGTGATTAGAAGGTTGGGGGTTCAAGCCTCACCACCACTGTTGGGCCCTTGAGCATGGCCCAACAGCACTGGTACCCCCAACTGCTCAGTTGTATAAATGAGATATAAGTGTAAGTCGCTCTGAATAACATCTGTCAAGTGCCATCAATATAAATGTAAATATAAATAAATGTTAATGTGTGTGTGTCTAGGCACGTGAAGAAGGAAAAGCTCTGCTGCGTCAGATCTCAGCTGTGCGGGAACAGGGGGAATCATCGTCTGAGCAGAGTGTGTTTAACCCACTGAACGCAGCCTCACACACACTGCAGACTGTGTACAACACCACCACGCCCATTCGGAGGGTGTCCCCCCTCGACCTATCCTCCATCACACCCTAACACACACCCATATCCATAGTTCACACTTAATCATGTTGTTATCCTGTACAGTGATATTTGCAATTTGCTCAGAAGTAATCTTTGTGTAATTTGATCAAAATAAAGTTCTCCATTTTTTAAACGTGCTGCAAGAGCATGTGAAAATCGGAGCTGGGTCTTTGTTTAATGATTTTGGGAAACACTGAGAAAGGAAAAATTCAGGAAAAAAGCTGAGGGGTTCAAACATACTTTAAGAATCTCACTGAAGATGAAGATCTGATTTTATTAACCAGCATCTCCTCCTGGTGGTCGTCAGAACAGATGTGTTTCAGGTGTAGATCTGATCACGACTAAATATCCAGTGGTGCCTGATTCTCTACAGGGAATTTGGTGCAACTTTTAAATCAGGGGTTTCAAACTCGAGGTCCGTGGGCCAATTGCGGCGAGTTTGATATGTATGGCACGTTCCGGTGTTGTGGGCGGAGCTGAAGGAACCTACCAATCACGGTGGGGTATATGGCTCTCGGAGGTGGGACATCAGCCGGGTTTGATGCAAGCAGAGAAACATTTCTCAATGAGTGAAAGTTACAGCAGCGTTGCCATGGAGAGTTTTCTTCCGTGCCTGGTCGCTGCCTCGTTTCTTTTGGACACACGTGGACATTCGGCCCAACACACACACACACACACAGGTCAATGGCGCTTCTAGAGAAAATTTGGGGTCTCTCTCATAAAATAAATCAAAGTGATGTGAACGTGGCGGGATAACAGAAAAGTAAGGAACTCAATGCAGCCTGATGTAGAGTCTGTAGTCACATAGCGACACCATCGACAATATCAGTCCCCGGTAACCCGGAACAATTATAGGGTCGCACCGATATTTGTGGATTATTGTTTTTTTATTTGCTTTGTATTTGCTTTGCCTCACACAAAGGACATTATATATATTTCAATATGATGTAAAAAAGTCAAAACAAATGACATCAACAGAAGCACTGTGTCATTTCCGCTTCCTTTTCCTGTAACAGCAGCCCGGTACTTTCTACCATCTACAAATTCCATGGTGTTCATGTCATCATGAAAGACATGAACATCAAGTGTAAAAACAAAGGAAACTGCTACCGGGCTTTTATCCGCCGACCGCCGTGCTGCGGTTACAAGAAAAAGGAAGCGGAAATAACGTTCTCCGTGCATCGGCTAAACGCTTGATTGAAACTTCAAGGCAAGAAAAGCCATGTTCCGAAGAACAGTTCATGTTCTTCAGTGTTCCATTCATGTTCAGGACAATTCATTTTCAGAAGAAGGTTAAAGGTTAAAGATCTGTTAATACAGACATTAGAATCTGTATACAGCAGATATAGAAGACTGAAGAAACCTCATATAGTCACTGACCAGAGAAATCTAATTATTATTATTAAGATTATTATAGTTTTATTTATTTAATTACTTCTTAATTATTTTCTTCTTAATTTTTATTTTGTTTACTTATTTTTTCATCTTATTTTGTGTTAAAAAAATTAAAAGAGATTTGAGAAGATTGAAAATATAAAAACAAAGCTATTCTTGTGGAAAACGTGATGCGGCCCAGCCTCACCCAGACTCTGCCTCCAGAGGCCCCCGGGTAAACTGAGTTTGAGACCCCTGTTTTAAATAAAACACAATGAGAGATCAGCGAATGTTCTTTGGGTTTGAGTTGAATGGAGAATAATTTTAGAATTCCTATGTGTGAGGAAGAGTTTAATTCTGAACCCAAATCAAGCGGCTCATGAAAAATTTGTAAATTTAATAAGAAATAAGCCAAATATTTCAGAGCAAACGCTCATGTTAGACATTTATCAAGTGATGTTTCACACATACTTCTCAAACGGATGCATTGTGTGTTCAGAATAATCCCAGACGTGCCTGTATAAACAAACATATTTTATTCACACTGTGGCATTGTTTCTTTTATACAGAATGTCGGAACTCAGAGCCCTCTCTGAGGGGACATACGCCGGTGGATGTTCCAGGTCCCACTTCACTTACTCAGTTGTTGTCCAATTTCACTCTTGCATATACTATAATACTTCAAAACTACTTAAAATAAATCAAATCTCAGCACAGCAAATAAGGAAAGGTGTTCTCATTTATTCCAAGTCACAATCCAATACA
>JAOUQZ010000019.1:15627666-15644263 GCA_028564935.1 Neosilurus hyrtlii
TTTCTGTAACCACTACACCACCGTGCCACCTTATAATTAATCATGCAAGCTTTAATTTCTGTAACCACTACACCACCACAGTGCCACCTTATTATTAATCATGCAAGCTTTAATTTCTGTAACCACTACACCACCACCGTGCCACCTTATAATTTATCATGCAAGCTTTAATTTCTGTTAGTAATGTGCAGTTTTCACAGTGCTCTTTTTTTAATGTATTATTCTGAAAGTGAAATAGAACACATTTCTCTTGAATAAAAGCAGTAAATTCTGGTGTGTTTCATGTGACAGCGCCTCCTATAGCCAGCGCCTTACATGGAGGTATAAATGCTTCACCCTGCATGACTTTCAATGCCATACCCATGGCTTATAATCAATAAACTGAAATAAGTTTAATGTTAGGATAGTGTGTGTTATTGTGGCAGTGTGTTAATTGCATTAGTGTATATTAATGTTGTAGTGTATTAATATGTTAGCGTGTGGTAATGTGTTAGTGTGCTTACATGAGAATGTGTGAAAGTGTGTTAATGTATTTTAGTGGTAAATCTGGAGATACAGGAACATCCATTAGTGTTGCTTATTGGTTTTATCAATATTTGAATGGTGAACACATGGTATTCTGTTCAAGGGTGTCTTAATAAGCTGAATCATTGTGTGTGTAGGTTGTCCCGTGTGGTTCCCTCGTCCAGGTGACACGTCAGGTGGAGTCTCAGATGCTCCTCCCCTTAAAAAAGTGATGTTGTTTGACATCGATGCAGATCCTCAAGAGAGAAATGAAATTTCCCATAAGCATCCGGAAATTGTGAACTTCCTGTTAAGGCGTTTAAAGCAGCTGCAGGAGGGGGCACAGCCCATCAACTTTCCCCCTGATGACCCCCGCTGTGACCCTGAACGTACTGGGGCCTGGGGGCCATGGCAGTGACTTAAGACCTGAACTATTGTTAATGTTTAGTACATGGCTTATTTAAACATTTGATTTTAATTGGTCGATTATGGTGTTCAGAAGTATGACCGCTGTTATGTAGAGTATCATTATGGGAAGCAATAAAATCATTTTTAAATCAATACATTTAATATTTTGTAAGCAGCCACGTATTTGTTGGGACAGTGACAGTGAGTCTGTCATTATTGCAAAGTAAATTTGTTCAAGTTGATCCAAGACCCTTTTGCTGTTCCTCAAGTTCCTTATCTCCCTATCAGAGTTTACTCCACAATACTAAACTGCTCACTCATGTCATCTTCATCTTCTTCCGCTTGTTCTGGGATCGGGTTGTGGGGCAAGCAGCCTAAGCAGTGAGGTCCAGACATCCCTCTCCCCAGCCACTTCATCCAGCTCTTTTGGGGGGATGCCAAGGCGTTTCCAGACGAGCCAAGAGACGTAGTCCCGCCAACATGTTCTGAGTCTCTTCCCGGTTGGACATGACCGAAACACCACACTAGGAAGACGTTTGGGAGGCATTCTAATTACATGCCCAAGCCACCTCAGCAGTTCTACTCTGAGCTTCTCCTGGATGACAGAACTTTTCACCATATTTCTAAGGGAGAGCCCTGCCACTCTGCGCAGGACGCTCATTTCAGCCGCTTGTTGTCGTGATCTACCCAAAGCTCGTGACCATAGGTGAGGGTAGGAACGTAAATCGACTGGTAAATTAGGAGTTAGGCCTTCCAGCTTAGCTCCCTCTTCACTACGACAGACTGGTACATCCTTCCCTCACTCATGAACAAGATCCCGATATACTTGAACCCCTTTACTTGAGGCAGGACCTCATTCCAGACCCGGAGGGTGCATTCCACCCTTTTCTGGCTTCGGATGACGTTGTCCTTTTGGCTTCATCGAGCTGGTATTTCCAGCTCTCATTGGATGAGAATATGCACCTCCAAGTCCAAGGCCATGGTTCTCAGCCAGAAAAGGGTGGAATGCACCCTCCGGGTCTCGAACGAGATCTTCCCAAGTGGAGGAGTTTAAGTATCTCAGGGTCTTGTTGACGAGTGAGGGAAGGATGGAACGGGAGATCGACAGGCAGATTGGTGCAGCCTCTGTGGTAAAGCGGAGCTTGTACCAGTCCATTGTGGTGAAGAGGAAGCTTAGCCGAAAGGCTGAATTTACCAGTCAATCTACATTCCAATCCTCACCTATGGTCACAAGCTTTGGGTTGTGACTGAAAGAACAAGATAGCAGATACAAACCGCTGAAATGAGCTTCCTTTGCAGTGTCAGGACTCTCCGGGAGGAGCTCAGAGTAGAACTGCTGCTCCTCCGCATTGAGACCCAGATAAGGTGGCTTGGGCGTCTGGTTAGAATGCCTCCCGTACGCCTCCCTGGTGTGGTGTTTTAGACACCTCCAACCGGGAAGAGACACCGTGGTCGACCCCGAACACGCTGGAGGGACTATGTCTCTCGGCTGGTCTGGGAACGCCATGGTGTCCCCCTGGAAGAGCTAGAGGAAGTGGCTGGGGAGAGGAACATCTGGACCTCACTGCTTAGGCTGCTCCCCTCCACGATCTGACCCAGGATTAAGCGGAAGAAGATGATGATGATAGTCTATAAACTATAAAACTATAATCTTAACCTTAGAAATATACTGCACTTTAGTACGCTGCTGAATAGTTAGCGTTAGTTTAGCATTAAAAAAAAAACATTTCCTTAGGCCATATTAGGTTAAAGGTACTAATATTAAATATAGCATAAAACGTTCTCAGACACATAATGTTTTATCTTTAAATTTAGGTCAATTAAACAAGTGTTTCATTCATTGCTTTTCTGAACAGCTTAATTCTAGTGTGGGTCTCGGGGAGGCTGGCACCCATCTCCGATGACTCTGGGTGAGGGCAGAGTACACCCTGGACAGCTCGCAGGGCAGAAACATTCTGACGGCTATGCAGCCTACACTTTTGAAAGTCACAATGGTTCTTTTATATGCCTCTCACCACAGACAGTGAGAGAATAATAATAATTATTATTATTATTATTAAGGTGTGTCCAGTTGTGTTAAGTCATAGAGGTTCTTTGTGATTATGAGTGATTGACACTGCTGCTAGTCTTCATTATAACTGAAGTACTGAATTCCACACTGAGACTTTATCCTCTCTCTCTCTCTCTCTCTCTCTCTCTCTCTCTCTCACACTCTCACACACACACACACAGAGTCAGAGCTAGTGTGACACCTTTAAAGTGCACACATCAGTAACAGTAAGGTTGACAGGTTCTGATAAAACAGACTCGATTCAGTCCAGAATTACAGGCAACAATTCCAAATTTTTGTAAAAGTCTTTAGTAAAGTACACAATCACAGTGACGGGGCATGTAAATCTCGCAAGTGTTTTTTACATTTTTATTCATTCATTCATTCATTCATTTTCCAAGCCACTTAATCCTAATTAGGGCCTCAGCTGATTCTGGGCGAGAGCAGGGTTCTTTCTATGAAATTAAATTTTGAAGATTTCAGAATGTAAACCGTTTTTCAAGCATTACCCCTCGGGATGTCTGTGAAGCCCAGATTCCTCCATTCTTGTGTAGTATACACTAATTATAAATAAAAGCATCATTTTAACACTGGAAGCAAATCCTTTACAGTCAGTGCCTTCCTCATATCTAGAACCCATGGACATCACCAAATGCTAAGTTTTGTCTATTGAAATGTTTTGCAAGCCCTTTACTGCAGCTGCTTTCAATTGCTGCTCGTCTGTGGATTTTTTTGTCTCTACTAACTGAAATGAATGTCCAGTCGAGTTGAATAAATCAGCCATTTAAAAACATTCCATTTATTTCTAATAAGAAGCTCTTGGGTTGCTTTTGTTGTATGTTTTGGGTCATTATTCATCTTTACTCTGAAGTAAGTCTGGGCAAAGGCAGGGTACACCTTGAACAGTTCACCAATCTATTGCAGGGCCAACGCACACACATACAACCATACATACTCACAGTAACACATAGGGGCAATTTGGAACTGCCAGTTACCCTAATGTACATTAAAAACTGAAGGAAACCCACACAAGTACGGGGAGAGCATGCAAACTCCACAGAGATATATCCTCACCAAGCCTGGGGCTCTAAATTCGGAACTTCTTGCTGGAACCACAACACTACCATGCTACCCAACTTCCTCTCAGTTTTGTAGTATTTGACTGAATCTGAACAGAAAGTATAGCTCTAAACTAAAGTGTAGCTCTATTCATCAGCATGTTACTTCTACCAATCACATTATCAATAAGTACCAGTTCCAGTGGCAGTCATATTTGAGAGAAAATGTATTCCACATTTTTTGGATCACAAGCCCTTGTTTCCTTCTTCATATTCCACTCTCTTCACTTCCATTATGATACAAGTTAATCTTCTTCCAGAACTGGGCAGGGTTTCTGGCAAGTCTAATCTGGCTGTTGGTAATTTTTTTTAGGATTACCAGTGGTTTGCGTCATGAGGTAGTTACGTTTATGAAGGTATCTGCTGATTGCGGAGGGTTCTCGGAAGGTTTTTGTTTACCAAGGAAATAATCCCATTATCATCCAATTTAACTGTTTTCTATAGTTTTAAGAATGTACCAAATTGCTGATTTGGCCCCTTCTATAGTTTCTGCTATTACTTCGATAGATGTGTTTTTAAATGTTTTTTTTTAATGGTGTAATTCCTAAAATGTTAACGCAATAATTTGAAATTGAAATCAATTACGGTGGTGTATAACGACAAAAGCACAAAAATTGTGATGCTGCCCAAATACATTTGGACCTAACTGTGTTTCAGAACAGCTCAGGCTTTCCCTGAGAAGACTTCTGGTTTTGGGCCGACATGGTGGTGCAGTGGTTACCACGTCCGCCCTGGGCTTGGGGCATTTCGGTGTGGAGTTTGAATGGTCTCCCCATGCTTGCGTGGGTTTCTTCCAGGTACTCCGGTTTCCTCCCACAGTCCAAAAACACAGCACAGTAGGCTGATTGGCTGATCCAAATCGCCCCTAGGTGTTAATGTGATATAATGTTGTGTGTGCGTTGGACCTGTAATGGTCTGGCAGGCTTATTCAGGGTGTACCCTGCCTTCGCCCAGAGTCCGCTGAGATAGGCGCCAGCCTCCGTGCGACCCTAATTAGGAAAAAGGTATGTAATTAGGAATAATGATCTCTAGTTTTTCCTTTGTATGTCTATGTAAAGACAATTTCTTCCCTACAATAGAAAGTGCACTTGACTGTGCAGTGTAAAGAGAAAAGCGATGTTTCGATGATGTGTGTGTGTGTGGAATGACAGCACTTCAGTGTGACATTAGTGTACAGTGACAGTGTGAGTGGTGTATAATCTGTCAGTGCATTATTACTCTCATATTCATTGCTTTCTTTCAGCAATAATGATGTCAGAATGGAAACACTGCAGTTCAGTAAAGCAGTCAGAGGGTCAGATGACAACAAACACACACACAATGACACAGACTTCAAGAAGGAAAGTCTAAGTCACTAATGCTCAGCTCTGAAATGTCTCAGTGTAATCAGTCCTCCGTGGGAGTGGCCACACACTTTATTCACATGGCTTCAAATTCCAGAGTGCATTATGGGTGAATAAAGTTCAAGATGTTTAATAAAGTGAAATTAGTAAAATGTTTGTGGGCAGAAATAGAATCTTTATCATAAGGTAATCAGCAGTTGGTAATTGGCATGGTTATGTAAACATGTAAACAAAGGTTCACGTGTACTCTGCCCACCCAAAAAAAAAAGAAAAGAAAAAAAAGCCCCACACTCTCATATTTTGTTGGACCACCTTTTGTTTTGATTACAGCCCATAATCGACATGGCATTATTTCAACAACCCTAATCGACATCACAACATTTATTTCCAACCTGAGTTGGGGTCATTTTTCACTGACATCCTGAATTGATAACGGGAAAATCGAACCAGTTCATAAAGTCGTCTCCAGCACATCCAAAAACTGTCAATAGGGTTAAGGTCAGGACTTGGTGGTTGGTAATTCATGCGTGAATATGATTCCTAATTTCCCCTGAACCACTTTTATTTAGAATAGAATAGAATAGAATTGATGTTTATAAGCCATTTGAAAATTTACATTCATTCATTCATTCATCTTCTGAACTGCTTATTCCTACTTAGGGTCACGGGGAGGCTGGCGCCCATCTCAGCTGACTCTGGGCGAGGGCGGGGTACACCCTGGACAGCTCGCCAGGCCATCGCAGGGCCATCAGTCACACAACCACTCACACTCACACCTAGGGGTGATTTGGAACAGCCTACTGTGCATGTTTTTGGACTGTTGGAGGAAACCGGAGTACCTGGAGGAAACCCACGCAAGCACAGGGAGAACATGCAAACTCCACACAGAAACGCGCAAGCTGGGAATCGAACCCAGGACCTTCTTGCTGTGAGGCGGACGTGCTAACCACTGCGCCACCGTGCCACCCTCTGAAAATGTACAAAAAAGCATATATACTATGTTAAGAATTAACAAGGAAAATATAAGGACAAGAAAGAAAAAATATATACATATGTTAGATACAGAGTTAAGACCCTGTCAGCAAGTTTCACATTCTACATTGCACATTGTGTTTTACACATATATTGCAGTTATTGCACATACGACAGTTATTGCACATGTATTAGGTTATTGCACATACAGCATTTAATGTGTTGCAGTTGTTATTATGCAGAGGTTCTAGGGGTGTAGTATGTCCTACCTTCCTCAATGTCCCTAGACACCACTCTGACATCAGCAGGAAAGAAGCTATTATGGAACCGGGCCCTGTGAGTGGGGATTCTCTCTGGCCTGTGCTGTCTGATATTGTACCCTGAGTCTCTCCACCTGATCAGAGCATTACCTGGATGGTCTATATCCTTGAGGATTTTCTGTGCTCTTCTTCTACAGCGATGTGTGAATACAGTGTCCATAGAAGGAAGGTTGGCTCCGATGATCCTTTAGACTGTCTTGATGGCCCGCGGAAGCGACTTCCGCGCCACTATGGTGATGTTTCCGTACCACACAGTGATTCCACGAGTGAGGATGCTTTCCACGAGTCCTCCGTAGGCTAGCGTTAGAGGGTCACGACCAAGTGCATCCTTCTTCAGCAGATTAAGACCCAAATTTATATTCATGCTATTAGAGAAGAAAAAGTCCATCAGTGGTATAACTGGATCATTCAGTACATTGAGTTCATCAGCTGACTTCATTTTATTGCTGCATATTGTTGCTGAGCCTCGACCTGACCAAGTGAAGCAAAAATGCCACGATGAGTTCACACTGTGATCAAGGCTAAAGGCGGTCCACTAAAATATTAGAGTGCATAACTTCACTGTATTATGTAGGTCCTTTCTTAAACAATTTTTTTGTGTTCACAGTTTTTAAAGTTATAATTTCTAAAATTATAAAAAAGATTAGTGAGAAATAAAAGTCTCACTAGTCTGACTGATGTCAGTTGGTGATATTATATTAAAGACCATGTAAACTTCAGCATCTTTTCTCCTTTGTATGAGAACAGAACCCAACTTCTGGCATGTCGAACATGAATCTTTCAAAAATTCATTTGAACAAATTCAGTTGCTTTACGGATTACTAAATGGTGGTATTCTAACATAGCACACCATACAATTCTCTGTCGATAAAATGCTTGTTGAAGTCACATCTTCAATAACGATGAAGATTATAACCATCAGTTTCTTGCTCTGTCTCTGTTGTGTAAAAATAGCAACTGCACAAGCTAAAGTTGCTATGTAGCATGTGGGTGCAATGGCCTTCGCTGCTCCGTTCACTAATGAGACCTCACGGCTGTGGAGCTTCAGAAGGAGCGTCACCATCTACATTTACAGCATGTCAGTGGAGGATGAGACTTTCAGAAGGTTCTGTTACATTCTTGTTGGCTGTATAAAAGTGCCAATCCTCCCTCTAGCAGCTCACGATCAACCTGCTCAAGCTCGGAAGGACACTAACAAGACAAAGACGAGACGCTTCAACACCCTTTAAGAACAACCATGAGAGGAAGCTGCTATTCTCAGAAGACTCTATCAGTGAGTGGGTCAAGCAGGATGCGGGTCCAGAGCCCATCTCCATCCCGTTGCAGAGCTACTTCGTCCTCCTCGGTGGCCCGCGGTCGTGCTGGTTTCCAGGGAGGTGCCGTGGAGATCGGCACAGAGCTTCATCAGCATCATGCTAACGAGAAGGAGGAGATGCAGATGCTTAACGCACGGTTTGCCGGCTACATTGAGAAGGTTCAGGCTCTGGAACAGAGGAACGCAGCGCTCAGGGAGGAGCTGCAGGACCTGCAGAGTCGATACAAGATGGGACCAGCGGGACTGGGTGAGGAGTATGAGGCCAAATTTAGGGAAATGAAGGACCTGATTGCGGCACTGACAGCCGAGAAAGGAGCGGCTGATATCGAGAGAGGATATGTGGAAGAGGAAGTGGAGCTCTGGACCATGAAGCTGGAGGAAGAGCTCGCACTTAAAGGTGATTCCGTACACTGATTATGTATAGCAGGGTGTGATAAAAGCAGTTACTGCTTGAAATGATCAGAATACAGTTCTGTGCAATGCAGATAGAAAACCAAGGTTCATGAATCCTGTGTCTGCTCTCATTTACTGTAGAATACAATCAGCCACTAACCAAGGTCAAAATTTACAAGATGTAAGATAAAAATAAAATTACAGTTAGCTAAAGAAGTATGGTGTTTGGTTCACAGAGGAGGCAGAGATGATCCTTCGTGAGTTCCGTGAGGATGTGGACAACGCTACGCTGCAAAAGGCTGACCTGGAGAGACGTGTGGAGCAGCTGGTGGCTGAGATCGAATTCCTGAAGAAGCTGCACAGTGAGGAAGTGGCTGAGTTAATGAAGCAGATCGAAGAGTCGAAGTTGACGGTGCAGCTTGACTCGGATCGGCCCGACTTAGCCGCTCACCTGCGCAAGACACGTGCTGAGATTGAAGCGGTTGCCGCACGCAACGTCCAGGAGGCAGAGAAGTGGTACAAAGGGAAATTTGACACGCTGAAGGAGGGTGCTGCCAAGCGGGAGAGCCAGATTAGCACCATGAAGGAGGCGATCAGCACCCTGAGCAGCGAAGTGTCTGACCTGCAAAGCAAAATCGATGCCCTTAGGGCCAAAAACGCCGCTCTGGAACAGCAGCTAGATGACATGGAGATGTCTCATTTGGACAAGGTGGCCAGCCTGGAGGAAATCATTGCTCAGCTCGAGAACCAGCTGTGTGATACCAAGATGGAGATGGCCAAATACCTTGCTGACTACCAGGAGCTGCTTAACATCAAACTGAAGTTAGACGCTGAGATCGCCACGTACAGGAAACTTCTGGAGGGAGAAGAGAAACGAATCGGGATCACTGTCAGCGAGAAGACAACAGGTGGGGTCATGCTTGAAATATGGGCCCCATTATAAAACATCAGGACCAAGTGTTCTTTCTAGTATATTGTTAGTTTAAGTCTCTGTTCAAGATCCTTTCTAGGTAGTTATTAGAATGGTTAACGGTTCTAGCTTTTAATAGGGTTCCCGGTGGAATCTTTTAGGGAAGAAGGAAAGCGAACTCTTCTGTAGTAGAGTGTAGAACCCTTTATGGTGCTAAAAGTCTCCTTTTCCTTTAGTGTAGAACACATTCTGTACCTGGTGGTTATGACTTGATAGCGTGAGCATGGGGTCAGCGTATGAGTGAGTGTGCATTTATTTATAATGCACGATTTATTGAGTCATTTTTGAAGCACTGTATTTGGTGTTGTTGTAGATAGTTATAGTAAATTGTTATAGACCAAAAAAGAGAGTGGAAATGCATACGAGTCACAACCAAATATGATCAAATTTGCAATAGCATTTTAGGGTGTGATTATTAAACTCTGTGCTGCTTTTCCTCTCAATGCATGTTTAGTAAAATGTAACTATTCCTTTTACTTTATTCTTCAGGAACATCTGCAACTTCCTCATCCGCAGTCGAACCATCGGCTTAAATGCACCTCATGCAATCCACGCATGCGCACACACTTCTTCAACAACATGAATTATGCCTCCTGAGATGTCCTTCACCCGTAATCTGCTCTAACTGTCCTCAACACATCTTAATAAAGCTTGACTTGAGTGCACTATGGAGTTAGTATGTGTGGTCAATGTCTGAATGTGTACATGCCGTTCACTTTATTAGAATCTGTTCCTTAAAAATAAACAATGTATACATGGTATCTAACCAGCCAATCATGTGACAGCAGCACAGTGCATAACATCATGAAGATTTAGGTCAAGCACTCCAATTAATGTTCACATAAAACATCAGTATGAAGAAATATTGTAATCTCTGGAATTTTGACCATGACACAGATATTGCTATCAGATTGTATGATTTCAGTATATTATAATCTCCTTGGATTTGGTGTAGAAGAATGATGCGAGAAACAAAAAACACTGACCCTCATTCTGATGTAAAAACCAGTAAAGAAATTATAATAAACAGGGCTTACATGTAATTAATGAAGCAATTTGTGTCATGTTAGTCATTGCGCAAAAATGATCAGATACTTGCAAACGACATTTAAATGCTCTGACTTGGACATAACACAGCCAAGAGGAGAACCTTCTCTGCCCTCATAGTAGAAGTCAATTCAATTTGGCAGCCTGAAAAGTAGCATTATAGCATCACAGCAGTCTCCACTGAGAACTTCTGGACTCCGGCTGATGTTTGAATATTTAATTTATAGCCTACATCGAACGTCTCCAACCCTGTTCCTGGAGATCTACCTTGCTGCAGGCTTTATCTCAAGCAAAATTTAACCCCTTTTTAAGCTGATCAAGGACTTCTTAATCTCACTCTCACTGAGGGCAATGTCACTAAATTAAAAGTGTATAGAGGGCAGAATGATCACTGAACTTCGACTCTAAAAGGGCAAACATGAAGTCAGAAGGAAAGAAAAATTAATCTTTTAGCAAAAACTAGTAAACCCATAAATTGTAACCAATTTGTAAATAGCCTATTAATTCATGTTAAAGCTTTGACAGAGAAACTGTGATCTTTCATAGAATACTATATATTGCCATGCTAACATGACTAGTAATGAATATGTTGCTGAACACTAAAATAAATGTTGGGTTCCATTAAAAAAAACAACAAACCAACAACTGTAAAGTAATTGATTATACAAAATATTTGACAGATTAATGTAAATTATTTAGTCTACAGTTTAACCAAAATAAATTATTTATATACATTTAGCCAATAAACACCAATATGTGATCTGTTGTGGAGACTCCTAATGGGAATAGCTGAAAGAAGGCATGCCTAGACACTAATCTGGTAATAATTGTCTGAGACATCCAGACTTTCTGCGGCACTACACATCTCCACACTGACCCGAAAACTTGCACACACAAGGTGAGACTCAATGTCAAATCTGATTATAGTCCACTATAAATGCTGATTGTTGCATGGAAATGATTGCACACACTGGTTTGTAAATGAGGGCCACTGAGTAAGAGACGGTTATATGGGTGGAAACGCCTTCTTCATATGCGGTCAGAATTATATAAAGAAGGATATAGTAACTCATATAATCACCCTTTAGAGCTTTGGTGAGCAGTTGTAAAAACCTGTGGATTCATTTTTCCCACTACTTAACTGTGTTCTGATTGGCTGAGATACTCACTGGAGGACTACAAACTTTTATTATATATCTTGAGTTGACTGAGCACAAAGTATGCTACTACTACTACAACTACTACTACTACTACTACTACTTCTTCTTCTAATAATAATAAATTTTTTATTTTTTGGATTTTGCTAAAATCCAAATTTAAATTTATATAAAATTTTTTTAAATCATGGCCTCTGCATTTAACTGATCCAAAGTGAGCACACACACTCAGAGCAGTGGGCTGCCCATTGCAGTGCACAGAGCAATTGGAAGTTATATGCTTTGCTCAAGAGCACTTCAGCCTTGAATGTGGACAAAGGGAAGGTACAGCTCACTCCCCGACTGCCACACATTTTTCCTGCTGGTTTGGGAAACGAACCAGTGACCTTTCAGTCTCAAAGCCGCTTCTCTAACCATTAAGATAATCACTTATCTTCTCTCTCTCTCTCTCTCACACACACACACACACACACACACACACACACACACACACACAAACCTGAATTAGGTGTGAGTTTAATGATTTCTTATTTCATACAATGTTCAAACTGGTTCATAATAACAAAAGGTTGTATTGCTTCATTGTGCGGTCCTCTTTTGCTCAACCCCAAACTGTACACAGCTTCACTTTTTCACATAGGAAGTGGAGTTTGCACTTTGACATCACTTCCTCTTTCTTTTCTTCAGTGCTTTCCACTCTCCCTCCTGAGTGGCCAAACTACCGTACAGCTCCTTGACCTTCCTCTTCCTCTCCGCGTCCCTGTTACACACATGCACAGTTCATCAGAACTTGCATATGCAACTCTACATCACACTTAGCCACTTCAATTGTAGTTTAGTGTACTAATCATTATTGTATTAGCTACACGTGGACTATGTGTGTATAACAATGTCCCCAGTATGGTATGTAAAGAATACTATGTAGTACAGGGCACTAACCTGCGCAGGGTATCAGACAGTTTGGTGTGAGCGAGGAAGCGTGTGTCCTTCCTGATCTCCCTCAGAGCACCTTTAAACTCTTTCTTACACTTGTGTTTCAGTCGCTCTCTTTCCTTCTCCTCCTTTGTGTTCCCTCGTTTCTTCCCATAGTCCAGTCTGAGAGCCATAAACACCAAAATATCAGTACATTCATTAGAAATAAAATATGTAAATATTGATTAATTAAATGTGTGAAACACTCACAGTAATTAAAATTAATATACAAACACCAGCCCCACATCTCTCATAAACTGTACATCACCACATTGATTATGACATGGCTGATGACCTGATGTTTACATCTGCATCCACTATAATTGCACACACATTATAATCACACCCACACAGTGTACATCACGTTCTCATTATAACTGCACACACTTCTTATAATCCAACACTGTATGTGAACTCACATTTCCACCACTTTGGGTTGCAGCAGTTTGAGAGGGATGGGTTTCTTCTTATCAAACACCAGTGGTGCATGCTGGGATGGTGTCTCTGGAATAACAGCCAGGATTTCTTTGTGCAGCTCCTACAAGACACAGCAAGCATACATCCTGTTTACCCACCTACAAATAAATAACCTAAGGTTATGCTCTTAACTGAATGGAAAAAAAGGGAAGTTTGTTCAGCTTTGTTGAGTCCCAAAATGAGACACTATCTGTTGCTCACCTGCAGGGCCGATGGGTAATCAGTAACAGGAAGATGTTTATCCAAGAGGATTCTAATTGGCTGGAAGATGTGCTGGTATGCAGGAAGTTGTTGATAAAGTGCAGTGCATCTCTTTACCAAATCCATACATACATAAAGCACAGACAACCTGTAATATACCAATTAAATTTAATCAGGATCAAGCTCGTTACTCTTTCAGACATTATACATTTAAAAAAAGCTAAGACAAGGACATTAAGTTTAAGTGTAAGATGATGAATTCTGAAGCCATGAAGTAAGTCTGTCAGGTCTGTCAAGATCTTGAGTCGATTTTCCGTAAAACAGTGCTCGTATATATACACACACACATATGCTATATATACACACACATATATATATATATATATGGTCTTGTGTGACTTGATTCGGAAAGTGAAAATCACAGAGTTGTGTGTGTGTACGCATATCTGTATGGAAACCTCACACACTAAAATAAACACTTCAGTCATCAACATGCATCACTGCCCTCTAACAGAGAAAAAAAAAATCACAGTGGAGTGATAATTAACACACAAATTTTAACTGTCGGGTGAATATAGTGTGATGAGTGTTACAGTAATCGACCAATCAGCCTCTACAATGTAATTTTTTTTTTTTATCCAATCTTAGGTTATCTTAACCTTTATATGTACTGATCTGTGCTACCTGTAACAGTGTCTTTTATATATGTGTGGGTTTTACTTGTAATGGTCTCTCTCCAACTCGGTAGTAGCTGTAACTTTGTGTGCTGAAGACAGTGAGATGCTTTTTCTGGTCCAGCTGTGAGCAGACGATGAGTTACACACACGCAGCAGCTCACTGCTCTTCCCCTGTGGCCTGAACGGAGGAACCACACGGTAATCTAAAAACACACAAAAACAAACACAATTCAACTGAACATTTGGATTAAACGGCATCTTCCTGCTGAAAACAATTTATTGTTATTTGGTCAGATGTGTTACCTGTGCAGCGGTGTGTAGGGACTGCAAGGTGCAGGAGCCCCAGCAGGTAGTTAATGACCTCAGGGATAAAGCGCTGGGAGAGAGAAACACACTCCACTGCTATACAACACAGTATCAGACCTGCGCACACACTCTCCAGAGACGTGACTGAACACTGTGAGAGAGAAAGACACACACATTAACAGAGTTGTGTTTTGGACCTGCAGAAAAAAAGGTCACACAAAGGAGTCTCATATATACAGGAGCCAAAAACAAAAACTGCACTAATGTAGCCTGCTAGCTAAGGAGTAATGAATACAAGATTCGTGTTAAATCCTCCAAGAAACACACACACACACACAACCTTAGTGAGAGCCTGGCTGATGTAGAGGAGGGCTGGCGTCATCACTGGATGGCGAAAATCAGATGCGGGAAACAGCAGAGTGGCGATCTTCAGATTAACAAGCTGCACACAACCACACAAGTCATCAGTACTCTTACATGACACCATTCAAGGCTATACATACCATATTTACTGTATATATAGATGTGTGTGTGTGTGTGTATATTTATATACCATATCCAGGGTTGGGACTGCAGCATGACCTTTGACCTCTACACTTTGCTCCATGCTGTTAGCAGCATCACCAATTAGCGTCTGCATCACCTGACATGCTGCTTCAGGAAAGAGTTGACATAAAGAATAGATTTGCCTAAGAGGTAGAAAATGGGGAGAGAGAAAGAAAGACAGTGAGTGAGAGAGAGTGACAGAGTGATTCTATGTAAACTGACTCAAATTACTCAGCTGGGTGGAACACACACACACACACACACACACTTACGGGATGAGTGTGTTGATGGTGGTGAGTTGTGGGGGATTGTGCATAGCCAGGTCCTCTACATATTCCAGTAGGAAGCCAAATAATTTCTGTAAAAAAAGATAAAGATAAGCCCCACCCCTATGACCTGATTGGCTGAAACCATTAGAAGAAATGATTTTTCTGGGAGTTAAGGTTTTTAACTATTAAAACAGCACTAGTAATTCTACAACCAGTGAAAAAAGGAAATGATTTAGCAACTACATGAATGTAAAAACAGATGTGAAAAGGTCACCTGTAGTTTAGCTTTGTTTCCGACAGCCAGACTGGGATGATTGCACTTCTTCGTTCTCTCCAATATAAGGCACTGGTCATCAGCTGAGTGACCGTCAAGCATCGCTTTAAGGTCTGCGTAACATTCAGGAGCTAAACAAACACAAACACACACATCAATTTCCTTCCCTGTCTGTCTCTTTCCCTCTCCATCTGGCTCCACCCCCTCAAACCCTCTCTGTACCTGTAAAGGTATAGGGCAGCTCTGTACGGGCTGTGTCCTGAATCTCTTTTCTCTCCTCTTTAGTCAGAGTGCACTTCCCTTTAGCAGTAAGCTCTTCCTGTTTTTCTTCATCCTCCTCGTCATCATCCCTGCTGTCCTCTAAATCAGAGTGATTATCTTCCTCGTCATAATCGTCTTCCTCACTGCTACCACCAGCATCGTCATCATCCTCTTCATCTTTTTCATCTTCATCTCCTTCACCTTCCTCATTTTCTCCTTCACCTTCCTCTTCTTCAATGTTCCACTTCCCATCCTACAGGAGAAACGTGTTTTTATTTACTGGAGTAAACAAACAAAAAAATAAAAACAAAAATAGACAACAGGGGTGCAGATGCTCCCACTGAAAGGACCATTTCATAATGTGCCAATATAGAACAAGCATACCAAATATGAAAGCCCCAGCTTTAGTGCCCGGCAAGTAAATGTCTGGAAACCTGATATACAGTTTTGCCTTTGTGACCTTGAAAAGTTGGTCAAGGTCACTCACACATAAACTCAGAATTGCACTCATATTAGTGAACAAAAAAAACATACCAAGTTTGAAAGTCCCGGCTTGACCACATGGCAAGTAAATGTTCAGAAACTAAAGTGTGACGGACAGATGGAAGGACAGAACCCATTCCTTTAGCTCCCAAGCTACCATGAGGGCAGAGGCTAAAAATGGAACAGTATTATTTCAGTGTAGTTTTTTAACAAACTCTATTTAAATCTCCTACAATCCATTATCGCACAGCTGACATTTTCACTGGTGAATGAAAATCCGTTCTCAAACAGTTTGAACAGGCCCAGTAGAGCAAGACATTTGAAAAAGTACCAGTACTGGTCATCCTTGCAGCATACTTTGTGTGCATGTAACATGTTTAAGTGATACAGATGCATATTTTAACCTAAACGACCATAAAAAGCTCAAAAGTTGTTCATCCTCTTCTGGACCAAATGGTCTCTAGTAAACTTCAGACGGGCCTGGACATGTACTGGCTTAAGCAGGGGGACACGTCTGGCACTGCAGGATTTGAG
>JAOUQZ010000019.1:15675202-15685529 GCA_028564935.1 Neosilurus hyrtlii
TATTTGTTATCTGTACACTGGCATAGTTTTATAGGTGATAGTGTATTCACACATTAGTCTGTTATTACGTGCAATATGTGCAGCATCTTTCTTGGAAATAGTCATCATCATTGCAAATGATTCACTTTCACAGCTTCTGTACACTTCTTATCTCCTTATCTATCTTGTTACCCAGACACTTTATAGTTGTATGTGTATTTATTCTCTTATTTATGTTACTCTCTTATTTTAAAGTTTTGACAATTTCTATTATGTTTAAACAATTATTGTTATATTTGTCTCTGGCACAGCAATTTCCTTCGGGATGAACAAAGTTGTTTGTATTCGTATTGCTGTTATTGGCAGTCATCACAGATGGTGGAAAACACTACTAATTACACCCCTGGTCATTCTGATACACGCCATGTTTATGCCTTGTGTACTTTTCTGCACTCTTATCCAAATCAAGCACCCAACAGTAGCAGATTGGTGGTACTGGGGATTGATTCTCTGACCTTCTGATCAGTAACCTAGAGCCTTAACCACTGAGCGACCCCTGCACAATGAGCCACCCAATGTGTGCCCCCATTTTAAAGCGTGTGTATGTGTCTTACATGAAATGGTCATGGTTTTTAAAGATACAACCTGGACATCACAGAAGATGGTGACTTTTTTTTTTAAAAAAGGTCTTTTTTAGATTCTTCATTCTTATTTATTAATGCTATTTTTATAGTTAACATAGAAACCGTGGGGATGAAGGACGTGTGGTTTACATTTAACCAAACATCTAATTATGGCTTTTTATTCCACCTTTCATGAGATGCCAAGTCAGCACCCCTCCCTCTCTCATTCTCTCCCTCATTCCCTCCATCTGTACATGTCTCCTGTGAACCATAACAGGGATTTCTCTCCTAATACACTGTAATGAGCTGAAAGAGAAAGTCATATTATGATGTCAGAAAATGTGCCGTGATGTTCCCTATCATCTCATTACGTTAATAAATGTCCCTTTGATACAGAGGCCTGTAAGTTCAAATCACATTAACAAACTAAAAAGGCAGTGACAAAAACCAAATAACACGCCATGAAACCTGAAAACATCCAACAATCCTTATTCCACATCTCATGCGTGTTTTCTTCGAAAGAAGAGACCTAAAGGATGCTTACAATAAGAGGAAATTTAATAATTATCTAATCAAGTGATCATTGTTACTAATAGTATTAAAATGCTGTTGGAAATTTGATGCATAGATTTTGCAACTATGAGCATTAGGACAGTGGAAATGAAATGAAGCAGGGTTATTAAGAAGAAATAAGTCTTCCTCACTATGTACGTAACCTCACATTAAATCTTTTTTTGCTCTGTTAACTAGATAGCAGACTGAAGAAGTAGAATTACTTTTCTTGTATAGAACTTTCCTGAGATACACCGTGTCCAATCAGCAATGGGCATGTGATGTCTAATAAGAACCTCCTGTTTTCATTCTGAGCTCATTTTGTTAGTTCTAAATTTTCTCTTGTGTTTCTTTGTTTATTGTTTTGTTGTGTGATTAGCTTTTGTGTTTTTTTATTTACTATTTTGTTTGTGAAATGCATTTTAGAGTTCTATCCTTGTACAGCTGCTACAAATTCATAAATACATCAACAGATGACCTTTATACACACACACACACAGTCTGGTTTCCATAACTTCAGGGGACATTATATAGACTTACATTCATTTCCTGGAGATTTACCCTAACCTTAACCGTAATCACAACTTGCAAAACCTTAACCCTTACTTGAACCTTAACCATAAAACATGTCTTCATCTTTACATGTAGGGATTTATGTTAAAAGGATTTTTGTTATGTCACCAAAAAAAAGACAAGTCCCCATAATGTGACTGTGTGAACATATTGAATACCTAGACCATACACACACACACACACAGAATAGTTTCGGAGTATTTTTAGATAAACATTTACATATAGCAAATCAGCTATTGGGGGTGGTATGGTGGTGTAGTGGTTAGCACGTCGCCTCACAGCAAGAAGCTCCTGGGTTTGAATTCAGGGCTCAGGCATTTCTGTTTGGACTTTGCATGTTCTCCTCGTGCTTGCATGGGTTTCCTCTGGGTACTCCACTTTCCTCCCACAGTTCAAAGAAATGTACAGTAGGCTAGTTGGCTGTTTCAAATTGCTCCTAGGTGTGAATTTAAATAGTGTGTGTGTTGGCCCTGCAATGTTCTAGCAAGCTGCACAGGGTGTACCCTGCCTTTGCCCAGTGTTGACTGAGACAGGCTCCATCCTTCCCACGACCCAAGTAGAAGTAAGCGGTTCGACAAATGAGCGAGTAAGAGTGAATAAACAGCTAATGGGGTTATTGGATACTGCTGCTGTAGTAATTAAACATAATGTTAAATACACCACAACTTTAGCATTTATTATAAAATTCTAGTTTCCTGCTTTTACATTTTCTTACAAACATCACTGTCAACAGTGTATCAGTGTAACAAAAGGTAAAAATGTTTGCCAGAGCGGTACACACATTTAGCAAATCCTCATCTATTCATTCAGAATCATTCAGAAAAGTGGAGCGAAATGTGTTTAGAATTTTGTACATCAGCCAAACATATGGTGAAGTTTGGTTACTGGGATACATGAGTTAATGTAAGTATGACAAACTATAACCATAATTTAATCCAGGAAGATGTTCTGCATTAACTCAGTGTAGCGTGTGGTGTGCGTCAGTAATTATATCGGTGGAGCAGGTTCACATGTAATTATTACGGTGTACTGTTTTTAGCAATGTACCGTTACAGCCCTGTTTTTATGAATCACCAGCTGCTGACCACAAACTTCATTATTCTTTTATATATAACTTCTAACACAAACTAAGTGATGACTTCAGTTTGGAAAATATACTGACCACAAACAGCTGTTAGAGAGACGGGTGAGGGGGGGGGTGTTTCCTAATTCTTTTCTTATTTCATAATGTTCTCACATAGATGTGTAGAGTTCTTACTTGCTCAATCCTGTGCAAGATATATAACACAGTAGTACAACCCAGCCAATGATGGACCCAAATATGTCATGTCATTTTCTGAACCGCTTAATCCTAATTAGGGTCGCGGGAGGCTGGCGGCCATCTCAGCCGACTCTGGGCGAGGGCAGAGTACACCCTGGATAGCTCGCCAGGCCATCGCAGGGCAGAAACACGCTGACGGCTATGCAGCCTCCTCTTGACGAAAATCTGGACCCAAATATTCCCCACATAAATCTGGTTCCTCGGGAAATATTTTGTATCTTCAATAAGTTTCCATTATTTGTGCTGTGATTGTTTGCTGCACAAAATGGAAGACAAGCTTGGGCATAGTATGACCTTACTATCTTGTGTATAAAATGATTTTATCTATAGTTTTTTACCTTTTTATGTTGAGACACTGTGAAGAAAAATAACATAGAGTAGTTTGACTTTGTTGGATCTTCTGGTAAGTGTATGTAGCTAGCACAGTTACACTGAGTTTTTCTGCAATATCCTTGATTAAAAAATCACAGACCTCCACGATTTATGCGCACGCTTGGAGCACAACAGCTCGCATTTAGGAGATGAAAGTTGAAGGAATCGTGTTGCCAAGGTCCCCTAAAATGGTGCATCAAGGTCTGTTATACTTTGTTAAGGTCTGTTAAGGCCCTTTAAGCTCTACTGTGCTCTTAACACGAATGACATCAAATCGTAATATAGTGGAATAATCAGCACGATTATCACAAATCCACCAAGTTCCCTTAAGATCATCACGATTCGATCCCATGATCCCCCCACGCTCATCACGGTTCACTCAAATCATGGAGATTGTGGATATTGTGCCCCATTGTTAACCCAGGGTTAGATCATCTTTGAGTTAAAGTGCTCCATTTCCTAGTACATAACATGTAAATCAAATAACCAGTTTTCACTCTGATTAGTGCATAATTAAAGGGGCTCGGTCAAGGCGGTTTTGATTTTATGTTCACCTAAGAAGAAATTTAAAAAAGCATAGCTTTGTAAATCTTGATAAATATCCGCATCTCTCTTTCTCTTTCTCTCTTTTTCTGTGTCTGTGTGTGTGTCAGGTTATAGCTTTCACATGCACAAAGCTATAACAGAGCTCCTTTAAGGGTTAATTCTGTACATAATTATACTACGATTTCGAACTCGAACTAAAAAAAAAAAAACGAACAAAAAAAAAAAAGGACACAGTGCCCCAGCCACACCCACAAGCAACAACAGTAAAAGCTGTTGCACATGTACAGGCCAACTACAAGAAACAAAAGTGAATTGTAGCCTAATATATTGAATTGAAATATATATCAGTTAGAAAGGGCTACAAATCAATCTGTGAAACTTTGCACCCTAGTGAGAGCCATAATCTCCAAATGGAGAAAACATGGAACAGTGGTAAATCTGCCCAGGAGTGGCCTGTCTAGTAAAATTACCGCAAGAGCACATAGAAAACTTACACCTAGAAAAGCAAAAAGAACCCCAAAAAGTTTAAGGAGCTCCAGGCCTCTCTCAGCTCAGTTAATGTCAGTGTTCATAATAAGACCCTGGTATCCATGGGAGATTGGCAAAGTGAAAACCAATTGTAATGGAACATAAAAGCTCACCTAAAGTTTTCCTAAAAACACTTAAATTACCACAAATACTTTGGGATACACTGGCATAGATGCACGGAAACATAGTTGTTAGCATGTTTGTCTCACAATAAGAAAGTCCTGGGTTCGAATCCCCTGAAATCGAACCAGCGACCATTTGGTCCCAAACCTGCTTCTCCAATCATTAGGCCACAGCTGCCCCCATGTTTCTGTGTGGTGTTTTCATGAGCTACCTGTGCCTGCGTGGGTTTCTTATAGGTATTCCGGTTTCCTCACACAGTCCAAAGACATGTACATTAATTGATTGTTCAAAATTGCCCCAGCTGGGAGTGTATTTTATTTAGTAATGAATGACATCATTCAGGCAAATATAAATAAAAATAAATAAATAAACACAGTTAAATTTTTCAAAGAAGTGTATTAAATATATACTGTAACTGATTGCTGTAGTTCTTACAGTAATATACATTATTTGCTACGGTAATATACCATATGATTGTTTTACAGTAAATTACCGTAACTACATAGCATGCCAGGAATTTTCTTTGGCACGAACTATTTGCAGCTTCCCGGACAGGGCTTTGTCTGCATTGTTACCATAATAGATTTTCACATATCGCCACATGCAACCACATGTTCATCACACAGTAAATATTACTAAACAAGGACTCAAACAGTCAACATAGCTACTCAAATAGCTTCTAAGTGTTCGGCTGTTATTTCCGCAAGTGCACAAACTGACTGGATCTAACATTCTAAAAATATTGGCATCGGCAGTGAAAAACATTGCAGTAGACCTACATGTAGGTTAACGGCTTTTTGGTATTAAACGCGTTGTAGCGCTTCACTGGGTGAGGTAGAACTTACTTATGTATAAAATAGCATTTTTATTACCTTGAATGTCCTTTATATCAGGTGGTCATTATATGTTGTATAAAAATTAATATATTATACCATGTAGCAACATGGCACATAAGAACTAAAGTTTCCAGTTTATGGATACATTTAAAGCTGTAGTGCAGTGGTGGCTTAGTGGTTAAGGCTATGGGTTACTGATCTTAAGGTCAACGGTTCAATCCACAGTATCACAAGTGCTGGGCCCTTGAGCAAGGCTCTCAACCCTCAGTTACTCAGGTATATAAAAATAGATTTCTGGATAATGTCTGCCAAATTCTGCAAATATAAAGCACTACACAAATTGCAGTCATTTTCTGTTGCCAAGTTTGTAGTAAGATATCCGTTACCGTTAAAAATACAGTAAGCTGTTTCATACTGTGAAAATTACAGTAATTTACTGTAGCATATATTTACAGCAAATAATTTCTTACCGTTAAACATACGGTAATTTATTGGCATCTCTGCTGCCAGTAATTTACTGTAACTTTTACAGTAAATTCTTTACAGTGTATCACGTTTCCTGATATTTATACAACACGGCGGAAGATGTGGCCTTAAGGTTAGACAAGCAAGTTTTGGACTGTACGGAGGCTGGTTCAAGTCCCAAAAAATGCATAGAGGTGGGGGAGTGAGCGGCACATTCCCCTTCCTTCTTCACCTTTATTGCTGAAGTGCCCATGAGCAAGCACTTAACCCCCAATTGCTGACTGCTCACCGATCCGTCCGTGTGTGTGTGTGTGTGTGTGTGTGTGTGTGTGTGTGCATCTCAACAGCTCAACTGTTTACGTGTGTGTGCATGTGTGTGTGTGTGTGTGTGTTCACTATGGATGGGTAAATGTAGAGCCTAATTTCCCTTGCAGGATTAATACATCCGAGATCCTGCGACCCGACCCCATATCAAGCGGAAGAAGATGACTGACTGGGATTAATACAGTATATCGAAAAATCAAAATTAAATCATTTTAAATAAGGCAGCCCGTTTTTATATCGATAAGTTGAAGTCGTCAGTAGAGTTGAAAATTTTTAATATAACAACTGAACAGAAAGTAAAATAAGTAAATTAATGGATGAATAAATCAGTTTGGAAATAAATAATTACTACTTTCAATACATTTATATAAGCAAATAAAGTTCAGCTACTTTGTCCCCTCTGAGCTTAGTAATTGTAGGAAAATGTAAAATGCACTTTCAGAACTAAAGGGGAAAATAATTAGATGCCCCCTTTCACCCCCCCCTCCCCCACACCACCTCTCCACCCCCACTTCTTCCCTCTAAACTGCCCCTCACCCATTATCACCCCTCTACTCTTTCAAAGGTTTCCTTTTCCCCAAGACACGCATCAGAACTGCTCCACACACACACACACACACACACACACACACACACACACACACACACACACACACACACACACACACACTTAATAAGCTCACAGTAAATTCATGCATTAGTGTGTCTAAAGCAAGTTTATAACAGTTTTTATTACATGAGAAGCCTGTAACTTACCTCTGTCTCTTGGTCTCTCTCTCTATCACTCTCACTCCCTGCCTGTCTTTCATCCTTCTATATAATGTCACTGAGATTTTATCTTCAAAATGTTAGCTTAGTGTGGAAAGCTGAGCAGCTGCTATGGACCAACTGTCTCTCTCCATCTGTTTCTCTGTCGTGAAGTCATTTCTCCAGGATTTCACTCTCCCTGTACTATCCTACTCTCTGTACTGTACTCTAATGTATATAAAGAATAATCTACCTCTAAAATCTGTATTTACAGACCTTTAAAAGCTGGATTTACTCAGTGCAACTTATAATCATTAATTGAAAGATATAATAACAACATTTCAGAAAAAAAAACCCAACCCAGAATCACTGAGATGGTTAAAGGATCCTGCCCCGTGACAGTATTCAAAACCATCTTTTACTTTGATTACAGCCATAAGTCTTATAAATAAATACTTTTCTACCAAATTTGCACATCAACACTGTGCAATATTTGCTCAGTCTTCTTTACAGAAGTGTTCAAGCGCAGTCAAATTGCATGGTGACTGTTGGTGGAGTTTACGATCTTTAAGTCAGACACTTACTCGTATTTAGGGTTGCAGGGAGGCTGGTGTCCATCTCAGGGTACACCATGGACAGCTCAGCAGACTATCGCAAAGTCATTCATCTTTTTGTCCTTCCACAAATCTTCAGTAGGATTTAAGTCTGGGTTTAAGGGTTTAAGTCAAACTTTATTCTTTAGATCTTTTGACAGATCTTGTGCCTTGCTACCCATAGATGATTGCTTACTTTAAGTTACACTCCAAGCACTGGCATGCTTTTGGAATAAGTGTTTTTATGCGTAACTAATCAGAATGATTAAAGCTGATCAGAGGTGGAAGACAATTAGCTTGGTGTGCACTGGAGAAGGTGATATCCTAATATACTAATACTAGTATTTTAGGAGGGGGTGATCATTTAACCAGTTCAGTCATTTAGTTTTTTTTTTATTTATTGATTTACATTTACAGCATTTGGCTGACACTCTTGTCCAGAGCGACTTACAATTATAATTTTTTTTATACAACTGAGCAATTAAGGGGTTAAGGGCCTTGCTCAAGGGCCCAACAGTGGTGATAGTGGGGATTGAACCGCTGACCTTCGGATCAGTAACCCATCGCCTTAACCACTAAGCCCCCACTGCCCATTATTTAATTTAACAAGCGGAAGAAGATGAACAAATGAATGAATGAATGATTTATTTATTTCATACTTTTACTATTATATCTTTCAATTATTTGTTAGTGGCATAAGTTGAACTTATCACAGCTAGAAAACAGAGGAAGTACAAGGGATGATTCTTTTCTATATACCCAATGTAGTTAACTGCTAATAGAAGTCACTAAACTTCAGTTTACCCTGTTATACAATGCCCGTATATGTACGTTATTAAATGTTTACCTTTTACATGCAATTTGAATATCATTCGTATTGAATAAACTTTGTGTATATTTATAATTTATAGCTAAAGTGTTCTTGGAAACATGTGGATACTGATGTTGAGTGCTGTTTTTGTGAAACGTTGGTCTTGAGAAATGTTCTGGAGTGTGACAGGAGGACGCCACCTCGGCTCATACACACTCAGAAAGTAAATCTGTTTTTTTTTTTATTAAAATTTTGTAAAAGTTCATAACTTAGAATTTCTAAGCTCCAATTCAGAAAAAACAAATGAACAAACAAAAATCAGGAAGGTCTCCTCATATTAGCATGGTTGCCCACAGCATGAAAAGTAAACAAACTAGCACTTCTTTACTATTAAATGAGTTATACTGTACAAAGATAAATACATCACAGTTGGCCAAAATGTTGCTACCAAAAGACTGTATGGAGGCGTCCATGCTTTTTTCCTCCCTTTTTGTAGCTCAAAAACATGGAGGTCAACACTGATGTAATTCTATGTTTCAGCTTCCCACTTCCAAGGCCACTTAAAGTCCTTTTTGTGGTCTGATATTCGGGACTGTGGATACGCTGACTGAGAGACCACACACACACACACACACACACACACACACACACACACACACACACACACTTCACATATCTTCAATATCCATTATATTGTTTTAGTTACCCATTTACACTTACATTCCACTCTGCAGGAGGGTGCCTATGTAGGGAGCATGAATGCTGTGTGTTCACTGTGTGATTTTGATTATGATTATGTACCACACTGTACAATAGCCCAGTAAAATATTGATCATTCTGTAACAGACTTCCTAATAATGTGTTTTCCAGTTTAAGTTCTAAAGTAAAAAATTCTCTGATTGAACCAATTAAAGAAAATGAATGCATTCTGAATACAAATAGGATTGCCTGAACACAAACATACTTTAAAGTACATTTGCTGTCCTATTACGTGTTTCTTTTAGCCAGTAGCTATAAATTACTAGTGAGAACGTCACATTGCTTTCTAAGACCAACCCTTTCGCAACCAAGAGTTTCTTCTATGCTATGCGTTGTGGGGTGGCACAGTGGCTCAGTGGTTAACGCTGCTGTTCATTCATCATTCATCTTCTGAACCGCTTATTCCTAATTAGGGTCGCGGGGAGGCTGGTGCCCATCTCAGCCAACTCTGGGCGATGGCGGGGTACACCCTGGACAGCTCGCCAGGCCATCGCAGGGCCATCAGTTACACAACCATTCACACTCACACTCACACATAGGGGTGATTTGGAAGAGTAGCGCTGTTGTCTCACAGCAAATAGTTCCTAAGTTCAAATCTTGTGGACACCAAACGGCCTTAATGTGGAGTTTTCATGCTCTCCCGGTGCATGGGTGGGTTTCCTCTGGGTTCTCCAGTTCCCTTCCATAATACAAAGCCATGGATATTTGGTCAACTGGCTGTTCAAAATTGCCCAAAAGTGAATATGAGTGGGAATGGTTGCTTGTGTCTGTGTTTGCCCTGCAATCGAGAGGCAAACTGTTCAGGGTGTACAACATCTCTTGCCTGAAGGCAACTGGGATTGGCTTCAGCTTCTCCAGCGATCCTGACAGATACACACTATGCAGAATAAATATAATTTTTGAGCAATATTTACCCAAATATTGTATAGTGGAAAGCTGGATCAAAAGGACTGATTACACTTCTTCAGAATATCTCAGATCATCTTCTGAAACATTTTAGTCTTTCTGAAGAGGGGAATTAAACAACAAGTGTGTGTGTGTGTGTGTGTGTGTTTTAATGTTGTCTCTTTATTATAATTTAATAATATAATTTGTATTACCCTGCGATGGCCTGGCGAGCTGTCCAGGGTGTACCCCGCCCTTGCCCAGAGTCGGCTGAGATGGGCGCCAGCCTC
>JAOUQZ010000019.1:15687310-15697394 GCA_028564935.1 Neosilurus hyrtlii
TATAGATGGCGTTGTGACCTACAGAATGTCTTTATCAGTCACTAAACACACACACACACATACACACAACACACACAGCTCTTTCATTAATGTGGAGCTGACAGACGGATTCCCCAAATCAACAATGAGGCGCACCTGGTTGTCATAGCAAGTCCAACGTCAGCAACAACACAGCAAGGGAAACCCTGGGTGTGTCCTCTGGAATGTACTCTCTCCCTCTCTCCCTCTCTCCCTCTCACTCACACATGCACACACACCTATGGAGTTGCTGTGGCTACGGTACAAAGGTAACTCAGGTCAAAGGAACGCCACCCACTTTCACTTCACTTACAACTGCTTGGTGGCATGCAATGTTACCACAGCAACTCTGTGTTTGGGCCGGAAGTATGTCGTAAGAGCAAGTGTTGTGGGAAAACACATTCCCACACACACACACACACACAAACACACACACACACACACACACACACACACACACACACACACACACAAGATTATACAGCTGATTGTTAATCTTCAGCTATCTATTGCAGGTATTTCTGCAGTGTGTGTGTGTGTGTGTGTGTGTGTGTGTGTGTGTGTGTGTGTGTGTGTGTGTGTGTGTGTGTGTGTGAAATAATTTTATCCCTCATAAGTGTTTGTGGTCTCGCTTGTGAACTCACTCTGACCACATTGGTCAGATGCCCAAGCTTGGGCTTGGCCATCTGATTAGAATGCCCCCCGAACGCCTCCCTGGTGTGGTGTTTCGGCCATGTCTGACCGGGAAGAGACCCCGGGACCGACCCAGAACACGCTGGAGGGACTACATCTCTCGGCTGGTCTGGGAACGCCTTGGCGTCCCCCTGGAAGAGCTGGAAGAAGTGGCTGAGGAAAGGGACGTCTGGGAGTCACTGCTTAGGCTGCTGCCCCCACGACCCCATAGACCTGTATGATAGACATTACTAGTTTTCATTACACAGCTTGACACATGTATTAGGCCACCTGCCATGTATGAAAGAAATTAAAAAAAATTTTTTTCTAAGATTTAAAAAAAAAAGATATTATTTTATTTGTGGTGGTTAAACAAAGTAAATAGAAGAATTCACATACAGCATTTAGTTTGTCCTCCTTTGGCTTTTATAACAGCGAACATTCTTTCTGGCATTGTTTTTACATAGTTTTCCAGACATCCGGAGTCTCTTCATATACGGACCAAGTCTGTAACTGTTCTCAAAGACTGTCTTCAGAGGAAACCTTTGTGTGATCATTCAAGAATCAGTTAAATTCCATGTTTGTTGGGGTTTTATTGAGCAAGATGTGATCAAGGGGCCAGTCTGTCATTTCCAGTGTTCCTGATTGCTGTTTCTTGTTTAGATGAAGAAAGATAATAATGGATAAAGAGGCACAGTAGTTTGCACGTCCGCCTCACAGCAAGAAGGTCCTGGGTTCAATTCACTGGCTTGAGCGTATCTGTGTGGAGTTTACATGTTCTCCCTGTGCTTGTACTGGTTTCCTCTGGGTTCATGTACAGTAGACTAATTGGCTGTTCCAAATCACCCTTAGGTGTAAGTGTAAGTGTGAATTGTTGTATGCGTGTTGGCCCTGTAATGACCTGGTGTACTGTTCAGGGTGTACCCCGCCTTCGCCCAGAGTCGGCTGAGTTAGGTGCCAGCCTCCCTGCAATTAGGATTAAGCGGCTTAGAAAATGAATTTTAAATTCATAAAGTATGATATACAATTTATTTTCAACAAATAAAAACATGACTGTCCCTCCATCCATTATCTATACTGATGATCTGTCAGGGTCAAACACAAACCACTCTTCACAGTCACATTCACACCTATAGCCAGTTGACCTAATGTGCATATCTTTGGACTGTGGGAGGAAACCTGAGAACCTGAAAACTATGTAGGCACATGGAGAACATGCAAACACCACACAGAAAGGTTGAGGTGACAGTCCTACAACAGACAACACTTTCCCACCAAAATTACTGACATTGTGTTTTTATCAATCAATCAATCAATCAATTAATCAATCAATCAATCAATCAATCAATCAATTAATCAATCATCTTTATTTATAAAGCACTTTAAAAACAAACACAGCTGAAACAAAGTGCTGTACACAAAACAAACAGACAAAAATGAATTAAAAACAATTGATAAAATAAAGCAGATATAAATACTAAAACATTTTTAAAAAATAATAAAAAAAACAGTAGAAACAATAAGTAAATGCAAACCAAAAAAAAAACACTAAAACAGGAGCCGAGTCTCATGCAGGGTTGAAAGCCAAGGAATAAAACTAGGTTTTAAGACGAGTTTTAAAATGGACAGTGAGGAGTTTTGTCTAATGTGGATGGGAAGCTCATTCCACAATTTGTGGGCCGCCACAGAAAAAGCTCTATCCCCTCTAAGCTTCCATTTGGACCTCGGTACCTCCAGGATCAGCTGATCAGCTGACCTGAGGCACCGAATAGGAGTGTAGGGGTGAAGAAGCTCAGAGAGGTAAGATGGGGCCAGACTATGTAAAGATTTAAAAACAAATAATTTTTTACTTATGTACATTCTTTATTTTGTCATTAATCAGGTCTGTCACAAATGCAGTACGAGTTTGTGTACCAGAAACTCTAGTAATAGTGATAAAGAGAGAATGCCAGCAACTCTTGAATGTATGCCGTTGGCTAAATGTTAGTTTTGTTCATAGTGAACATAGGAGCCATTTTGGAGTAAAACTTTTCTGTCAAATGGCTAAATGAAGAGCGAGATGACTTTTGGCTTTAAACAAAATGTTAATTCATTCAAGCTGTAAAATATTTATCTGCCATAAGTAAGCACCTCTTTGAGTAATTAATTAAATATCAATAAATCACAGCAGCAGTAATGATAGATTAATGATTTATTAGCATTCAGCCTCAGATGTGTAGTCATGATTATCACACAGAAGCTTATTAATGGAGATTTCTTACTTCATTAATGCTAAATATGAATAATTCAACAGCTCACTGGTGTTTCTGGGAGAATGCTAATGGTACAGCTTCACTGATCTAATTTATTTTAGTGTAATCATTTTTTTTCTGTGTGAAGATTAAACTCTGTCTATATAAATGTTTAAGAAACTCATTTACAATGTTATCCATTTGGTCATGTAAATATTTTGCAGCATGTTGCCAAATACTGTATACAGAGCATTATCCTGATAGGAGATAAAACACTGCAGGCTGTATTATTACATATCCTGTATGAATATGATGTAAGATGTGATCTCTGTGATCATAGCTGTGATTATAAATTCTTTCTCACTGACTTTTCACCTTTTTCACACTAACAGCCCTCAGGTGGATGTTTACTTGTCTGAATAATTCGGCACATACAATAAGAATGTCCCTCAGTCTCAGTTTGTTCATATTATTATAATCGGAGTTTATTTCTGACAAGTTGCTAATACAGTTTTTGGTGAAATATTGAAATATTCAAGCAGTATTATGATGATGGACTGAAAGACACAGTCAATGTTGAACCTGTTAGCATCAGTGCCTATTCTGAAAGCTAGCAAAACCCATGCCTAACAGCCGACTGACCAATAGCTATCTCATATTTATTATTATATGTTGGAATATTTTAATGACATGCAGTGAACGGTTAGTGATAGAAAGGCTTGCAAAATTTGGAAAGGAGAGTCTTTAAGTGAGGGCTGCACTGTGGCGTAGTGGTGAGCACATCTGCTTCACAGCAAGAAGGTCCTGAGTCCCAGGCTTGGCAAGTGCGTTTCTGTGTTGAGTCTGCATGCTATCTCCGTCTCTTGTCTTGTCTCTCTCTCTCTCTCTCTCTTTCTCTTTCTTGTGTGGGTTTCCTCAGGGTACTTTGGTTTCCTTCCATATTCCAAAGACATGCACATTAGGCTAATTGCCCCTCGGTGTGAGTGTGAATATGAATGGATGTCCCTGCAATGATCTAGCGATGATCCAGTGAGCTATTAAGGGTCTGCCCCACCTTCACCCAGTGTCCTAGGACCCTAGCATGATTAATTAGTTCGGCAAATGAGTGAGTGTGCGAGTTAAATGAATCATGCAATGTGAGGTACTACGTTTTTTTTGCACCATTATTCAATGCCAGAGAAAACAAATTCCTACTTTTACAGACTTTTGTTTTAATGTATATCAAAAGTCCCAAAAGCCCCTTGCAAAAGTCCCAGTGTATGCTAGGGAGGAGCATTCATGTTAGCAAGGAGATTATTTTCTCAGTTTGTAAATATATTTAGAATAAGTGTTTATCAGAACATATTGACTACTAAAGTGTTTTTACTAAAAATTTGTGATCTTAAACTAATTTTTGCTGCTATTTGAAGACTGGGTTATTATTAAAATGAATGAGTGCATTTTTTTTCAGTGTGTGTGTGTGTGTGTGTGTGTGTGTGCGCGTGTGTGTGTTTTGTCTTTAGAATTCATAAGACCACATTACTTTATGTTACACATATTGTGTAAACAAACTCACTAAAAGGACATTTACCCCTTATACCTTTGTGTTATTCTGCTCATCATGACCAGACGAAAAACTGACCAAATCTGTGTATAGTTAAATTACAGCTTTCTACAGCAAATTATTTTTGATCATAGTATCACTAACATTTATCATTCTGTCTGTCTCTATGTCTGCCTTTTGCTCTTTTTCTTTTTCTTAGTTTCCCCTTGACTCAGCACTCTGTGGAAAACAGGATATGCTACGCGTCTTTTCAGACATAAACAGTGTTTCATTTTAAAAATGTCTAGACGATATTTTTATTAGCACTAATGCTAGTGGGCTAATTAATGTTTTATTGTTTAACGAGACTGGGACTTTTCCTTTTTGTTTTTCCAGGCTTTTGTTACACTGTGTATTTCTGTGTGTGTGTGTATATGTGTGTGTGTGTGTGTGTGTGTGTGTGTGTGTGTGTGTGTATGTGTGTGTTATGTGTGTGTTTGTGTGTGTGTGTGGCAAGTTGGTAAGTCATATTGGAGCCGTTGTTATTAGCGTATGGTGAGTGAGGGGGCGAGTACAGGGTGTGATTTGTGAGAATACCACCACAGTGCACAGTCAGGCCCAAAGTCCCAAACAGAGAAGAGAATAAAAAAAATCCACATCATTCTATTATCTGATATGATAGCTGAACTTTGTTACAAAATATAAATCATACAAAGCGTATTCATTAGAATCTGACTAAACTGTACACAATGGTTTATTTTTACACATTGAGATAACATTAAATAAAATCATTGTATATTTCTCTAAATTACATGCTTCATTCATTCATTCATTTTCTGAGCCGTTTAATCCTAATTAGGTTCGCGGAGAGGCTGGTGCCCATCACAGCCGACTTTGGGTGAGGGCAGAGGACAGCCCTGGACAGCTCGCCAGGCCATCGCAGGGCTAAATTACATGCTTCCTTATGTATTATAATTTTTTAAAACCACGCCCATTAGAATCATTCAGTGTGCCCAAGAGCAGGGAGCAGAAAGAGGCAGTAACACTAACACTGGCTCTGTCCCAAATGCCAGACTTAGTAGTTAGTGTTCCTATCAGACCACTGAGCTTGTTAAGACTCTGTTTAGCGTTTATTACTCTTATAACATGTACAAGATGTAGATACATTTTGCATGAGTATGAAGCATGCATAGTAATATTTCAATAATGTAACTGTGGGCACTGGTATTCAGACCTGAGAAGGAAACTACAGGCATAGTCACTATTTGAAAGATCTTTCATGATCTTTGCTTGAGCATTTAATATAACAGAGGATTGAATTTGTTGGTAACAAAACTATAAATAAATGTAACGTGTGCTGGAAGAGGAGTAATCAAGTACTTGGTCAACGTATCATTTAAAATCACATTGAAATGGGAATATATTCATAGGAGAGCACTGAATTTCCAAAACAACTTCCCCTTTATTTTATTCAGGGGTCTTCAAGCTTATCTGCAAAGGGTGAAGTGACTGCAAGCTTTCTTTTCAATCAAGCAGGAGATATATCTGATTCCATGTGTTTAGTCTTACTCCAAAGTCAGCTCTCAGGTGTGCCTTCAGTTTGGCTGAAATGAAAGCTTGTGGACATGCTAGTCCTTTTGGATAAGACCACTGTTATTATTAGCTCAACAACACAAAAACGTGAATTAACAGCATGTGATAGCATAGTCTCCCATCCACACTCATGCATTCATTCATTCATTCATTATGCAAACTGCTTATCCTGTTATGGTCACAAGGAAGCTGAAGCCGGTCCCAGCTTTGGGCGAGGGGTTTGGTACACCCTGAAAAGGCCGCCAGTCAATTGCAGAGCTAACACAGAGACAAACAACCATTTACACTCACACCAATAGACAATTTAGAACAGCCAGGCTGCAAACTGTGCAAGAAAATTGGTGTACCAAGGGGAATCCCACACAAGCACAAGGTGATGTTGCTAAATAGTTTATTTACTTTAAGGCTTTCCAATCAGCCTTAGGCAAATAATTTTTTTAGTACAACCATTTATTAATCCAAGTGCTTAATCCTACTAGGGTCGCAGAGAGGCTGGGGCCTATCTCAGCCGATTCTGGGCATTGGGAGGGTACACCCTGAGCAGCTCACCAGTCCATTGCAGGGAAACATAACCACTCATACTTTGCAATTTGTAATAACTAATTAGCCTAACGTGCCTGTCATTTGGACTATGAGGGAAAACCAGAGTAACTGGAGGAAACCCACATAAGCACTGGTGAACATGCAAACTTCACATAGAAATGCCCTAGCCAAACCTGGGCCTCGAACCCAGGACCTTCTTGCGGTGAGGCTGATATGCACTTCTTCATACATGCTTTGAAACGGGGGCTCACATTGGGGTAGTGGTGGGTCAGTGGTTAAGGCTCTGGATTACTGATCTGAATGTCGGGGCTTCAAGCCCAAGTACCACCATGCTTGCAGGTACTCCCTGTGGTTGTGTGGAATTCCTCCAGGTACTCTGGTTTCCTCCTTCAGTCCAAAGACATGCACATTAGGCTAATTGTCTGTTTCAACTCATTTCTGGGCGAGAGTCCCTATAATGGACTGGCAAGCTGTTTTTGGCCAGAGATGGCTGAGATAGGCTCCTTAGTAGGATAAAACAGTTCAAACAGTTCATCAAGTGTTTGGATGGACGGAATATATAAAAATATATATATTGTATATATATATATATATATATATATATATATTGTTATATTACATTATCTGGCCCTTTGCTCCAACTTTGTACTAACCATAATCTCTAATCTCAAACCAATTCTAACCTGAACCCTAAAACCAAGTCGTAACCCTCAAATATCCCTTTTTGAAGGCCATACAAAATGTCTTCACTGTGTTGAATAAAAACATATTTGAAGAGTAAAGCTGTGCAGTTTTGCCTGTGCGCTTGGTGTGTGTGTGGGGGTACTGTGACTATCTAACAGATGCTGTATAGTTAGTATCTTAATCCCCTGTATTCCAGTACAATAAAGGCTGGTATGTTTTTAAAGAATGGTTAAATCTGTAGTATAAGATGAATAACATTCTTACAATTTCTGTTGATGCGGTAAATAATCGTTTAATGTCATTACTGTAACTCGTAATCCTTTCTAACCGTTGTTTTTTCCATTTATTATAATTCAAGTAGTTAAATGTGTTTTAATGCTGGAGAAAAAGATACTTAAGCACAGGGTTGGATGTTAGGTGGTTCATTTTGTTGTAATAATCCCAATAAATTACTCTACAATTAGAGGTGTGTATGTGTGTATGTGTGAGAGAGAGAGTGACGCAAATCAACACCGGTGCATTGTGTATTAATAATGAGGACATATAGAGATGACACACTGAATCACGCTGCAGTATGAGTGAGTGGAATAATCGGATATAGGCGTTTCCTAATGCACAAAGTGACCATGACAACAACTGTTATCCTGGTGGATGCTTTGATTAATTTAATAAGTTTTGCTTTGGGCTTTCAATTAAAAATTTTCCACCGAAACTCACAGTTATTCACACACACAAACATAGACACACACACACAGCGAGGGGTTGTGATGGTGTGAGATGGAGGCAGATGCTTTAACAGAGGGAGGGAGGAAATCCTCTCTAAATAAAGCACTGACACACACACACAAATATATATCCCTCAAGCTGTTTGAATCTGGACTAAATCTTTTATCAAAATTCGGATGTTTCTGTACACAATGTGTGTGCTTAAAATAATTATATATAAATTGTTATTTAATGCCCTTAATATTAATTAATACTCACACTATATTCACATGTTGTGTAGTTGTACACTTCCATAATACACTCAGTCTGGTTATGTCTCATCTTGCTAAAGTTTCTGGTACTTTCCATCATTAAGCATGGCCAAGTTCAGCCTACCCTGAAAAGGTCGTCAGCAAACGTAAGAGTCTTGGATTCTAACCACTGATTATTGCGCACACAACACTCTAAATGTGAAACATGAAGGGTTGCAAAGTTTTCTTGTTTTGTCTTTTCTGTGACTGCTGCCAAAAAGTGAACAGAGATTATAAGAGTCTGTTAATGAAATATATCAGACTGATTAGTTTAGATTGGACTAAAATGACCTACGCATTAAACACAGGTTAACCACAGTGAATGGCACAGTAACAGGTGAATGTTCATTTTCTACTTACATACTGTACACATTACAGCCATGATTTCAGTGCCAAGATCAAGCAACAAGAAGTAGCAGAGATTGCTGTTGCCTCTGCTGAGTGTGTAGGTAGTAATGATAGCCTGCTTTGCTAATGGAGCAACAAAGCCAGTACAAGACTAAATATATTGATTTAGGCCTAAAGGAGCCGTTCTTTATTAGACCTTTGCACACTGTGTTCATATATAACGTTATGTATAGATGGCATCCTTTCAACCAACTGTTGTTATGCATCTCAGCAATATATAACAGCCAATCAGCATCAACTCAGCAACGTGATAAGACGGACATGGGAAAACCATCAAAAATGAAGTTGATGAGTTGGTTCTATACAGTGACATATGGACATGGGATGGACACGGGACGGGCATGGGACAAACATCCAAGACATATTTCATGACCATGGTGTTGTTCTAAAACATGGGGTTGTTAGTTTGAATGGTTGTGTGAGTGTTGGCCCTGCGATGGTCTGGCGAACTGTCAAGAGTGTACCCCACCTTTGCCCAGATTTGGCTGAGATGGGCGCCAGCCTCCCCACAACCCTATTTAGGATTAAAAACCTCTTATAAAATGAATGAATGGAATTAATAATTAATCCTGGGCAGAGATCCCTCTACTCAGTGTTTAATGTGTGACTGTTTCATCAATAATGTGTATTGTTTTCTTTTCCAAAGGACATAAGACAGACCAGAGAATTTATTAAAAGTATAAACAAAATATTTCCATTTGTCTGGCCACATAGTTTAATTTCACACAGCTTTGTAGCACACACTGCTTTCTTACACTGTCACTTTTATTTCATAATAAGTATCATCACAAGAGTTAAATTAGTCTGGATCCAGATTTTCAACAGCTCTCAAGGAAAACTAAGCTAAAGTTGAAATCCTGTCTCTCCGGTTTTCATTCATTCATCTATTAATTCATCCATCCATCCATTCATTCATTCATTTTCTGAGCCGCTTAATCCTAATTAGGGTCGTGGGGAGGCTGGCCGACTCTGGGTGAGGGCGGGGTACACCTTGGACAGCTCGCCAGTCAATCGCAGGGCCGACATTCACACAACCATAAACACTAACACTCGCACAGGTGATTTGTAACAGCCAATTAGCCTACTGTGCATGTTTTTTCATTGTGGGAGGAAACCGGAGTACCCAGAGGAAACCCACACAAGCACAGGGAGAACATGCAAACTCCACACAGAAACACCGGAGCTGGGAATCGAATCCAGGACCTTCTTGCTGTGAGGCGGACGTGCTAACCACTACGCCACTGTGCCGCCACCAGCTATTTATTTATTTATTTGTTTGTTTAAATGTGAAGAATTTCTCTATCTCTTTGAAAAACAAACATACACCTGTGTGTGTGTGTGTGTGTGTGTGTGTGTGTGTGTGTGTGTGTGTGTGTGTGTGTGTGTGTGTGTGTGTG
>JAOUQZ010000019.1:15701146-15703646 GCA_028564935.1 Neosilurus hyrtlii
CCTCTATAAAGTTACTCTTAGTAACCTCTGACTGACGAAGGCGTATATCATTAACTCCAGCCTCTATGACTATCTTGAAGAACCTACGCTCACCTAAGAATCTAAGATAACCTGCTATGTCCAGCGCACTGGCTCCCGGGATACACCTAACTAGTGCTGCTGGTGACCCTAAAGGACTAGCTAATTTCACATGTCTTAAAATGGAGATTCCTATAAACAGAGCTCTTTCAGGTTTCTCAGCGGGTGTTTCACTGAGGAGGGCAAACCTGTTCTACACATGAGGAGCAGACGCATGATGTTCCCGTGGGCGAGCCTTGGCGTTAGCATTGGCTTTGCGAGAATGCCGCCGAGTCGTTACCCATTCGCCCTGCTGCGAGGGCTCTAATGCCGGAGGAGGGGGTTACTATCTCCACCTAAAGCACCCAGACTTCCCGCTGCAGGAACAACGCTACTCTCACTCTCACTAACCCTCTCTAAAGTCTGGATACACACGTCTAACGCTACAGTCTTCTCCGTCAGAGAGCTAACTAATGTACACCTATCACAGATAAAGTTATCGCTAATGACGGAGGGAGAATTACTTAACATCCTGCACTCAACACACTGAACAAGCTGAATAGTAGCCATGATGCTAAAAACAAACTTTAGCTGGAGACTTGTGGATGCTAGCAGGATATTAGCAGGATGCTGTTGATTCCCTCTGCGTTTGGAGTAGAATAAAGTTAATGTTCGAAGAAAAAATAAATAAAATAACTAAAACTGCTTCAAGATGAGGAAAAAAAAGAGAAGTTAAACAACGAAATTAAAGTTAAAGTTAAAATTAAATCTGTAAAATCGGAGGGAGGAAGCTAGGTTAACAACGTCTACAAGCAGTTGCCGGCACGCGATTCAGGAACTATAGATAGCAAGATAAATGACATCAAATTTTTATTTGATAAACAGTATTAATCTTGCAAGGGAAAATTTGGATTCTGCTTTTAACTCATCCAAAGTGAGCACACACACACTCAGAGCAGGGGGCTGATACACATTGTGGAGCCCCGGGAGCAGCTGGTGGTTAGGACCTTTGCTCAAGGTCACTTTAGCCATGAAGGTGAAGGAAGGGAATGTGCAAACCCCACCACCCCTGCCACCACATCTTTTTCCTTCTGGTTCGAAAATTGTAGCAACGACCTTTAGGGCCAAAATCTATTTTTCTAACCATGATAACATGGCTGCCCCACATCTGTAAAATCTAAATGTAGAACATAATGCTTTAATTATTTTTTGTGCAGGCCAATATAAAAACCACCAAAGGTTGCTTGAACTAGTCTGGTTTTTTTATAATATAAGTATATTATAAGTTAATATTACTTAATTTTATTATCTGCAAGCTACAAGTTACCTGTTAAATCTAACATAAATATTTAGTCACTGCCTAAAAGCGGCTCTCCAAAAAGTTTTGTATGTATAAGTTTACAGAAAGATGCATATGTAAAGTCAGAAAACAAGTTGCGAAGTGCAACTGCACGCATGAGATATATATTTTTTGCATCATTTTCTTCATTTATTGGTCTGCCTGTGTGGGCACATGAGCATGAATGTGATAACAAAATTGAGTTTATAACTTTTTATGACATTTGCATAAGTATGGAGCTCTTGATCTCCTCTATGATGACACTTTTACTTGGTGCAGCCAGTACATAGTGGCCATTTATATTTTAAAAATGACACAGTAGAGTATATTATACTGGGCAGCTGGCTGCAGGAGTTTGATTGTTAAAAAGATACGAGAATGTGGTGTTTACACAAGTACATAAATAGCCTGGTGAAATCAGATAATCATAATCAGATATCATATTAATGTGTAAACAAACATAGTCACTAGCTCTGTGTGTGAGTGTGTGTGTGTGTGTGTGTGTGTATGTGTGTGAAGACATAAGCTACATAAGTATTATCAGTGGAGACAAAATATTTTGCATACATTCAGTGGACTGCATGGTGTAGCCACAGTGGGTAGCACCCAGGGTCTACACTGTGCAGATACATAGATTGGCACTAGATGTGAACGAGTATGTGAATGGTGATGAAAACTAACTCCCACTGAATTCAGTCTCCATTGTGCCTAATGTTCCTATGGCAGGCTCTGGGTCCACTGCATCCAGCAGAATCAATACTAATTCACTGTGGATGTGTCTATAACCACAAAGCCTCTTCTCTACATAGGTCACATAAAGACCACCATCACCCCAATGTGGATGTGTCCCAAAGCAAACAGCCTGTTAACATAATAGGCCAATTAAACTGCATCATCGGATCACTCCACTGTGTGTCCCAAACCACATGCACTTTTCACTATAGAGTCCTCTATAGAGTTCTATATGTTTATGCCAAATCCATACATTATTCACCTGTAATAAATGTAGTAGCCTCTTTACTGTCTCTGAAAGCACACACACACACACACACACACACACACACACACACACACACACACACACACACAGGGGCCGGATTGAGG
>JAOUQZ010000019.1:15706146-15714294 GCA_028564935.1 Neosilurus hyrtlii
CGGGATCTTTTTCTTTGGACCGGAATGTCAGTTACTCTGTATTAATTCATGTTTATTAAACTGTTGTATAAAACCAATATCACACTCACAATCATACTGTTATACTGAATATTGGTTCAACTGTGACTGGTTATGGCTCATGTTTGTGGTGAATCACATCCTATCATATTCAGTACAACCACACTCTTACTCATGTGATATTGCTTAATTATGACATCCAGAAGTTGTCACAATCTAAACATAAGTGAAAGTACCAGACATTTCTTTAAGCATAATGTTCAGAAGATATGCTGCTGACCTATAAGTTTTAGGAATCACAAAGACTTAGACATATCTGGACAAAATGCTCAGCTGTATCATTTGCTCAGCAAATGTTCACTTTGCTCGGATCTACAGTTAAGAGTAAAAACACATCTTCAACAACAACAACAACAACAACAACAACAACAACAACAACAACAACAATTATAATAATTGAAATATAATCGAAAGTGGCATCCTGGATTCGAGTCCCGAGCTTGGCTAGACCATTTCTGTGTGGAGTTTGCATGTTCTCCCCCGTGCTTGCATGGGTTTTCTCCAGATATTCAGGTTTCCTCCCACAAGCCAAAGATATTAGTATATTAGGCTAACTGAATTTTACAAATTGTCCCTAGGAATGTGTGTGACTGTGAATGGTTGAGTGTGTGTTTCCCTGCGATGGACTGGTGAGCCATCCAGGGTGTACCCCACCTTTGCCCAGAGTTGGCTAAGACAGATTCCAGCTTCCAATGTAGGATTAAGTGGTTCAGAAAATGGATAAATGGATAATAATAATGGTAATAATAATAATAATAATAATATGATTTTTCTTCCTGTTACTGTTGAATTTCATGTAATAAGTATTTCTGGCTCATCACATGACCCACCATCTTACCTGAATTTGTATTATTTTCAACTATAGACTTATGAATATGAAATTAAAATAAAATCTATATCAGAGACCAGGAAGAGTGGACGTTCTTATAAAAATCACTGCCATACAGAACACTTACACAGGAACTCTATCTTTCCTCACAAGATTTCTTTTTCCTCAGTTTTGATAGCAATCTTCACTGATGTCTTATTTTGTGTGTAAGGACCAATTTCTAATATATTCAAGTGTGTTTACAAACCATTAAAATAACTGTGCTGTGGTTATTTGGTTCATAAATCAGTTTTAAATGCTTTATTAAATGTCACTGAATCACTTTTGTAAGAGTCAGACATACAACCCCTGGAAAATATTACCACCAAATGTCACCACACTTAAAGAATCTTCACTCACACATTTTTTTTTACATCCTAGCAAATAAACAAATCACAGATACAAAACACTATAATTTGTTTAATAGCCGCACACACTGGGTTCATGAAACACTCACTCACTCATTCGCCAAACCGTTTAAACCTACTATTAGTGTCGTGAGGAGGCTGGAACCTATCTCAGCCGACACTGGGTGAAGGCAGGATACACCCTGAACACCTCATCTCACCATTGTTGGGCTAACACATACACAACCATTCAAACTTACATTACACCTATGGACAATTTGAAACAGCTAATTAGTCCAACATGCATGTCTTTGGACTGGGAGGAAACTGGAGTACCTGGAGGAAACCCACACAAACACTGGAAAAACATGCAAACTCTACACAGAAATGTCTGAGCCCAAGACTTGAACCCAGAAGCTTCTTGCTGTGTGGCGGACATGCTAACTACTACACCACTGCGCCGCCACCACCCATGATGCAGTGCACCACTTTAAAGGTTTCTGTTTAAATGTTTGTTTGTAACACAGAGGGTTGCAAGCCCCCAGCAAAACCTGTTCTCTTGGACAAACATCCATTTACATCTAGAGTCAATTTGAATTTGCCAATTAGCCTAATGTGTGTGTATCTAGATCACTGGCCGAAACCAGAACATCAGGAGGAAACCCACACAATCATGGAGACATGCAGACTCCTCACAGAAGCACACTTACCGATCATGAGGCTCAAACCCAGAACCTTCTTGCTATGAGTCAACAGTACCAACTACTATGCCACCATACCACCTGTCTAAAACAGGTCATAAATTAAATGGGAAGGTTGTATAACATACAGGTAGACCAAGTACAGAGTGTCATAATAGAAAACAACATATGAAGACATGCATTACACTTTCTGGTTCCATGAACCATCTAAACAACTAGAGGAAGAGAGACACTTGCAATGTGAGGGGTAAAAAGCAATAGGCCTTGAAATTAGTAAAAGCAGAACAACACAAATGAAAAAAAAAATGAGTAGAAACAGCAGTCAATGTATGAGGGCGGACTGTAAATAAATTGCTAAAATGGGCCCAACACTGGTGATCGTGGGGACTGAACCACTGACCTTTGGATCAGTAACCCAGTACGTTAACCACTAAGCCACAACTGCCCTACAGCTTTAAATGTATCCGTAAATTGGAAACCTTACAAAGTAAATATTTGCTGTAAAAATTACTGTAATTTATGGGCAGCAGTATTTGCCAGTAAATTACAGTAAATTTTACAGTAAGGTAATTAGCTTTCTTAGCTTTCTGTAATTAGCTTACTGTAAAATTCAAATACAGAATCTGTATAACTATCGGGTATCAGTAGCATACTGCATAAGGCGTCGATTTACAGTAGCACACTGTATAAAGCATCTGCAGTAAGTTACTGTGAGAAATTACAGCAAACTACTGCTAAATTTACAACAAAATTTTACACTGCAGCCTTCCGGCGACCCGGAGAAAATGAATGAATGAATGATGATCAATGATGAATAATGAAACTACACTGGCAGTCAGGTTGTTTACAAGTCATTTAGCACCAGGTTCAACACAAACTTGCGGCACGCAGTCGGAGAGGGCACGGCACTCGTCTGGCCTTGAACGGCCCCTGTAGAGGCTCCCCGGCTACGCCAGACCAACTGAAGATCCGTGGCGCTGCGGTATTGTTAAGTTTAGGCGGGATTCTTACTTAGAGGCATTCGGTCATAATCCCACAGATGGTGGCTTCACATCAGTGGCTCCTCAGCCAAGCACACGCACCAAATGTATGAACCTGTGGTCCCTCTCGTTCTGAGCAGGATTACTATTGCAACAACACGTCGACAGTAGGGTAAAACTAACCTGTCTTATGACGGTCTAATGATGCAGAAACTTTTGTCTGATGTGTTTTTAAATTAAAAATATAAATATACCTTAAGAAATAAATCGAATTTCTCCACTTATTTAAATCATGGGGTTGCATGTCAGGTTAAGGATGAAGGGAGGTAGAAATCAGTGTCTCAACAGTCAGTGCACATTTTTTAAACATCGGCTTCAATAGAAAATAAGTTTAGTAATGATTAAGGCATTTTTCATGAAGACAGTGCATCTTGCCACAAAGGAAAGGGTGTTAAAGATTTTTTTCAACAATAGTATATCAAAGCATATAATATGGCCAGCAAATAGTCCTGATTTCAATCCAATCACTTATTCTGTTCCACCTTGCATTGTGCCCACTTTTTTCCTTGTTCGGATGTACTGTCTCCTTGGGTAAAGATAGTTAACAAATGTGCGTAATTGATGTAATCTCACAATGAACCTATAACACTTAAATTAAGAATAATATAAAATATCCCGGGGGGCATAGAGGCATAGTGGTCCGCCTCATAGCAAGAAGGTCCTGGATTAGATTTTTCATGTTCTCCCCATGCTTGCGTGGGTTTTCTCTGGGTACTCCGGTCTCCTTCCCCAGTCCAAATTGCCCCTAGGTGAGGGTATGAGGGTAAGTAGTTGCATGTGTGTTGCCCTGCAGTGGATTGGTAAGCTATTCAGGGTGAACTTAGATAGGCACAGCATTCCCTCAAGCCTACTAGCATTAAGCAGTTTGGCAAATGATGATGAGTGAATGATGAATTAAATGTCTTATTGATCCAAAGCTTCTAGGCTTATTAACTTTTAGCTGGTTTCAGTTGTGCCACCATTTTTGCTAATTTTATTGTTCACATCTTGCTAATTTCCTCTGTTTTCCAAGTGTATACACTAATTTCTAGTGTTTTTGGGGAAAGCTGTTGGAAACCATAAACATATATTGCACTAGATACAGTGAAGGAGTTAATATTTTCCTATTTACATTCACTGTAGGGAGCTGATTTTAGTTTTGCATTAAATACGATGTAGGATCTGAATATTTTGTTCACACAATTCATTTTTTTCAAGCACTGTGACGTCATGTCCTCATTGATTCCTAACGCAATGTTAACTGTCGTCACATATAACACCCGACCCGCCTCAGTGTGTGATGAATTATTGCCGCGGTAACAAGCCAGACCAACCGGTTTCAACTTTGACTGAGAGCAAGTCAATGACCTGCTCACGTTTTGAATGAATAAAGCAATGGAACAAATGCACAAGTGAATAAACGGTCGAGTGTAAAGGTGAGGCTGCTGTACACCTTTGTTCCCACACCTGAGGTACGTGCGTACATTCACTGTCAGCTCAGAAATGTTGGCACCCTAAAAAAGAACTGTGTGAAATAAGCTTTACCCACAGTGATACATATTTCCATTTTCAAACATTAATAAATCTATACAAGCTTACTGCTTAGAACAGAGCAGATTCACTGTGCTAAAAACATAAGATCTAAAAATGCATATAAAAAAGTAATCTTTAAAAACACATTAAAAACACTCTAAGATACCTTGCTGTTACTTTGCCCAAAGACTCAGAAGAATAAACACATAGAATATCTTTCTCATCCATAGACATAAAAATCCAATGGGTTAAAATAAAATTAAAACAAATAAAAAAATGTCTGAAAGAGAAAAATTTGACAGAAATTAGGCACATGAGCAGGTTCCAAATAGAACCATTTAAATACCTGTAATTATCCAATGAACGCTTATATGCCAACTATATATTAAACTTCTGACAGGTGCTAGAGATTAGAAAAAGAATAAGAAATAATTTGGAATTTTACTACACATTTACCCAGATAATACATACACTCTGAAAAAAGGGGTTCTTCGATGGTTCATTAAAAGTGCATTGGATAATTATAGGTTCTGTGGTTCCAAGGGAGCCCAACCCTTTCTGATAGCAAATCACTTTGTAGTAAGGGTTTCACATAGCACATAGTTTCATGTGACAAACTAAGAGTTCTGTGTTTTATAAGATCACACGTTTAGAATAACAAGCTGATTGGAACAGTTGCACTGAAGAAGCTCTTCCTTCTTCTTACACAGTTTGGATCTTTGCTAAGCCTTACAGGAGTTAGAAGAGCAGCTGTATTTTTGTGATCTAAAGAGAATAAAACTCGACCGTATTTGATCGCCATCACCATGCACTGTCATTTCTACGCATAGGAAAGCCAGACGTCCACCGTGGGGGTCACCTGCAGGGGGAACGTCCAATTTTTGTGTTGCCATTTAAGCTATTTAATTTACTTTATTTACCTGTTGTGAATGAATCGATTTAGAAAGATGCGAGGGCACTATGACACTACACTGCATCTTTTAAAGTTTCTGTACATATTTTATATATATATATATATATATATATATATATATATATATATATATATATATATTTATTTATTTATTTATATAAAGATAGATTGATAGATAGAGAGATAGATAGATAGATAGATAGATAGATAGATAGATGCATTATTTGTAATACATTTTTTGAAATGTGTTGCACTAAGATAGTTAACCTGATAACTTGCTAAGTGAAAACTATATAGTATATAGCAGTACAGAACAGCTAAGCTACGTAGCTGTGTATTAGATATATCACTAATGCTGCATTATTAATTTTAATGCAGCATCAAAGCTGCCCTTGTGCTTTTTGCCTTGTTGCATTTAAATGTTTTTTTCGATCTGTAAAATATTTTCATTCAAAACCTAGTTGCCTCTTCCTGGAGCTCAAATCTTCCCTACAGCCAAAGCCCATTACATGATGATCCCAAACATGTATTCAGATAACAGAAATGTTTAAAAGAACACAGCATTTCACAGTGAACCCTGTTAAAGCCACGAACCGAACTCTAAACTCTAGAGTCAGGGCAACCACTTATTCGGAGGCCGAAAGAATCACTTCAAGGACTGCCTTGAGGTGCCCCTCAAAAGCTTTGACATCAGCCTCAACACCTGGGAGTCACTTGCCCTTAATCACCCAGCCTGTAGAAGCAAGCTCACCTGAAAAAAAGAAATGCCACCTCCGCTGCAGCGGGCGAACCTTCCAGGCCCGGATTCTGGACTCAGAGTCACAAAACTTTCACCTGATGTTAAAGTTGTGGTCATCATCATCATCATCACCACCCTAACTTCTCCTTTCCTTGTCACCGGGCTGTTTCCGTCATCCTTTGTGCAAAATTTTACCTATTACCTGGAAATGTGGATAGGGTACCAAAAATGCTCAGCATGGACATCACCATCGGTACTGGGAATGAGCTCAGTGGTGTTATTATTTCCAGGAGAGGATTCAGCTTAATGCAAAAGTAGGGGTGCCAATAATCTTCTAAATGTGCACTACACTTTTTTTTTTGAGGAGGGGGGCACAATATAGTTATCAGGGTACAGCGCAGCCCTGTCTAAGGCTGAAGACTCTCATAACATGTGCATTCTGCTGCTTTTATCTGAAGGGTGCCACATTTTATGGATTGTAAATCATTAAGGCTGTAGATGTTAAACATGCTCTTATATCATTGTTTGAGATAAATAAATAAATAAATAAATAAAAAACATTTCACAACATTCTGTCTGGTTGCTATATCACACACACACACACACACACACACACACACACACACACATAAAACACACGCGCTCTGCCTCCTCATTGGCTTGATGCCCGGGCTTCTCCCTTTTGACGTCACTCACACACTCACACACACACACACACACACACACACACACGCTCACTCTCGCACGCGCGCTCGTGGTGTGTTGTTTTTTATTTTTTTTCGGCTCCGTTGCCGCGCGACGAGGGGCGTGTCCGGGCTTTAAGAGGCGGAAGAAAAGCCGGCCAGCCTCAGAACTGAATAGAGACAGAGAGCACGAGCGAGCAGAGGAGTTTAATAACACTCCACCGGTACACACAGGGAGCCATTAATCCCCCTGTACCCGCGAATACACCGCTTTCACACACGCGCACGCACACGCACGCACACGCGCGCGCGCGAGATGAAGAGTACCGGAGTTTAAGCGCGTTTGGACTGAGCAGAACTGCGCGTGTGGATTTTATTAAGGCGGAATTATCCTCTGGGATTGCTGTAGCGTGTGAACACCTGTAGTTTTCCAATGATGAGGTTCGTATGGTGATTATTCACGGAGCACTTTCACTTTTTCTTACTTGGACACACGTACAGGCGCGCGCGCGCGCACAGAACACGCACACGCGCGCGCGCGCCGACAGACACGCACACACCGATGGGTGGTTTTAAAAAGTAGGTTTTCCCAGGATTTCCACTCCGTGTTTTGCTCTGGTTAATCTCCTGTGTGTTTTAGGCAGCCTCCGGCAGATGTGGACGGTATGGCACTGAGGCGCGCGCTCCTGCCGTCCATCTCCACCTTCACCACCGGAGCGGCTGAGCCGGTCAGTATCAACCCCAAATACTCTTATTATACTCATTACTATACTCCTATTATACTCATTACTATACTCATGTTATACTTATTACTATACTCCCATTATACTCATTACTATACTCCTGTTATACTCGTTACTATGCTCCTAGTATACTGATTACTATACTCTTATACTCATTATTATACTCTTATATTGATTACTATACTCCTATACTGATTATTATACTCTTATACTACTGATTAATATACTCTTATAATACTCATTACTATACTCTTATTATACTGTTTATTATACTCTTATTATACTGATTATTATACTCTTATACTGATTATTATACTCTTATACTGATTATTATACTCTTAGAACATACTGATTATTATACTCTTATTATACTGATTTCTATACTCTTATACTGATTATTATACTCTTAGAACATACTGATTATTATACTCTTATTATACTGATTACTATACTCTTATACTGATTATTATACTCTCAGAACATACTGATTATTATACTCTTATACTGATTATTATACTCTCAGA
>JAOUQZ010000019.1:15726742-15750961 GCA_028564935.1 Neosilurus hyrtlii
GGGAGAGAAAAAAAAAAATATATATATATATATATATATATATATATATATATATATATATATATATATAATAAGTTACAAATATAATTTTTTTCTTCTATAGAACTGGAAATATATATCTGTATAAATATTCATTGGTGTTTATAAGCTGCCAGATAAATACAGGAAAGTGACACCAGACTGGAAGTCTTTTTTATTATTTTTTTTAAGAAAACATATTTATATAAAGTATGTATAAATGTATATTTCCAAAAATTGGAGCTTGAGGTGCCAAACTTAATGAACAAGGAAAGAACATATGCTGTAATTGTATAAAATATCAGGGATATTATGGGAATATTCAGAAATACATACACAGACACACACACACAGACACACAGACACACACACACACACACACACACACACACACACAGTATAGTGATATTAGTGGTCATTTCTGGTACAGGTTACTTTTCGGCGCATTGTGTCTGTGCACTGGTGCAATAAACATTTTAAATAAAAAGAAATATCTAAATAACACTCTGGCTATTTTTATAACTCTGAATGGAGGGTTTTCTGTTTATAATAAATCAATGTAATATAATCCTACATTTTGTAAAACTTGTAAATATATATTTTTTGTATTTTATGTATGAGTACATTACTGTATAAATAAAATATAAAACATTTCAAATGAACATTTATATCAGTGAATTATAATTCTTAATTCTACATGTTAAATCATTTAATTTATTTTGGTATTCATCAGGTCACATAAAAAGCATAACTAGTGAGCCTTGTTTACGCTTTCACAATGTTATGAAAGCATAAATTCATAAATTGAATATTATTTATCCACTCACTGTCACTCATTTACCGAACCGTTTTATCCTGTTAGGTCATGGCGAGGCCGGAGCCTATCTCAGCTGGCAGCCTGAATGGCTCACCAGTCTATCACAGGGCAACACACACCTAGTAATCTAGAACAGCCAATTAGTAATGAATGTGTATGTTTTTGGACTGTGGGTGTCTGGATTACCTGGAGGAAACCCAAACTGGCATGAGGAGAGCATGCAAACTCCACACAGAAACGCCCGAGCCCGGCCCCAGACTCAAACCCAAGACCTTTCTGCAGGCCTTTCTGCTAGATCTGTATTTTTTTTATTATTGTTTTTTACTTGTATTATTCTTATTGCTTACTATTACAGAGTAGTAATTTCACTAACATTATCACAGGTTAGTATTGTCCCAGATGTCAAGTCATAAAATGTTCTCATGTCCATCTCAAATGCTGCTCCTAAAGCAGTTTTCCCCTGCAATCTCATCACGTAGTGGACTACATTAGTGTGTACTCAAGATTAATGATTAAACAATAATGCTAATAATAGTAATGATCACAATAATTTAAAAAAACACATTAAAACAAATGCAGATCATCATCATCATCATTATTATTATTATTATTATTATTATTATGTCTAACCTTTATTATAAACATGAGCCCTATGCAAGAAATATAGTGAACAGCACCATCTGCAGGACACATTGATAACTAAGAGAAATCAATTATTTTAGTACTTTGCTTCGTCTTTACTCACTCAGTCATTTGCCGAACTGCTTAATCCTACTAGGGTCGCGGGGAGGATGGAGTCTATCTCAGCCGACACTGGGCAAAGGCAGGGTATACCCTGAACAGCTCGCCAGACCATTTCAGCCCCAACACACACACAGTTGTTCACATTCTCAACTAGGGGCAAACTGGAACAGCCAATTAGCCTACTGTGATGTCTTTGGACTGAGGGAGGAAGCCAGAGTACCTGAAAGAAACCCACACAAGCACAGGGAGAACATGCAAACTCCAGACAGAAACGCCAGGGCCCGGGACTTGAACTCAGGACCTTCTTGACGCAACTAACCACTATGCCTACACTAATCCTCCTACCTGCACGTTTTTGGTAGGTAGGAGAAAACCTGAGAACACAGAGGAAAGCCACATCTGAAACCACACAGGTACTAACCTGAGCTTAGGATTAAACCAATGACCTTGGAACATGGGAGGAACATCAGAGGAAGCAGCACTATCTGCTGAAACAATGTCCAACCTGCAAGTCCAAAGATGTCCGCTTTTGTATAAAAGGTAAAAATAGTAATAAATTCATTAAGTTGTTTTTTTTTTTTTTAAACATGTGTTTATTTACATATAAAATTTTGTTTTTTTATTATGTTTACATTTTAGTGGTATGGCTGTAAAAAAAAAATATATATATATATATATATATATAAATGTGAATAATGAAGTGTCTGAATGATGAGAGAAACCTGGAGATGAGCTACAAAAAGCTGATGAACAGAAAGACGCCAATCAGCAAGCAGCAATGCTGGTTTCCTCCATGCTTAATAAGTTGCAGGAGATGGAAGGGAGAAGGATTAAAACAGCTGGAGGAACATCAAGACCAACACAGAGAGAAAAACACTGCTCTTAATCAGCACGTGTGTGGAGAACATCAGCACAGATAGCAGCATAAACGTGAAACTCATTGAACAGCATCAGACAGGTTAAGAACCCCTGGCTAATGTAGAGTTGGAAGGTTATTATTTTTAAAAACAAATTTTTGATATACGTACTGTATTAATCCTGCAAGGGAAATTGTTGCCTCTGCATTTAACCCATTCAAAGTGAGCAAACAGACACACTTGGAGTAGTAGGCTGCCACACAATGGAGCACCAGAGAGCAGTTTGGGGTTAGGTGCCTTGCTCAAGGGCACTTCAGCCATGGAGGTGGAGGAAGGGAAGGTGCAATAAACCTGCTTTTCTAACCAATAGGCCACGGCTGCCTCCGGATTACCTGCAGTCTGTACATTAGCGATTAGGCTAATATACAGTAGCTAACAACTAAAATAAACTATCAGTTTATATATATTTATATATATATATATATATATATAGACACACACACACACAGTAGTGTGCAGAATTGATTATACACTTAAATCAGAAACCAAGCACTATTCAAGTATTTATTTCATGTCATTTTGGATCATATTGATGAGAATAAGTAAACAAACAACAATATATAGAAATGAAAAAAAAAAAGGTTTTTTTTTTTTGAGGAAAAAAAAAGTCGATATTTAGTGTGGCCACCCTTTACTTTGATTACAGCATTTAACCTTTCAGGCATAGTGTTCACATATTTCTTTATTTCTCTTTGCTAAACCATTCCATGTGGTTTGAAGTTCATTTAAAAGTCAAAAAAAATTATTTGTGATACCTTTCAATTTTTATTATGTACAATTATTAGCCATACTTTTACCTCAGTATACTTGTCAGAATGATGTTTTTGGTTCTCATTGCCTGCAATCACATTTTCACCAAAAAAATATAGAAAAGTAATTTTTTATTTCATTTTATTAGGAATCCTTTTAGACAAAATTGGTGGTGTATAATCTTCACTGTACACTACTGTGTGTGTGTGTGTGTGTGTATGTGTGTGTATATACACACATACATATACACAGTCAAGCATGAAATTATTCATACCCCTGGCAAATTTGGACTTAAAAGTTACTTTTATTCAAACAGCAAGTTTTTTTGACCGGAAATGACACAAACGTCTCCCAAAAGATAAAAAGACAATGCAGAAAAAGCATCAGTGTGGGAAAAATTGTCAGCTTTTATTTACATTTGAACAAAAAGTGGCATGTCCATAATTATTCATACCCCCCAGTCACAGTCTATAGGAAAATCCATAGTTCTATACCATTCCAAATAGTCCAAGCTGTTCTAAAGCATCCTACTTACCCTGATTCATTTGGAACAACTGTTTTAATCAACTCAACAGGTGAAAAACAGCAGCTCTCTGTAGTTTGTTTGTGGACAGTCATGGCTAAGACAAAGGAGCTCACCGAGGACCTGCGGCTGCACATTATGGCTGCTCACGAGTCAGGACAGGGCTATAAGGCCATATCTATATCTTTTCAAATTCCAGTGGCTACAGTGCAAAGTATTATTAAAAAATACAAGACGGTCCGATGTGGTTGGAAGGCAAAAGTGACACCTGTGCTGGTAATGAGAGAGGTGAAAACGAATCCAAGGATCACCACCAAGGCCATCCTGTTGAATCTGGGCTCTACTGGTGGCAACATCTCAAGGCAGACACTCCAACAGATACTGCACACTGCTGGGTTCCACGGACGCAGACCATGGAGAACAAATGCTCTTGCCAAACTTGCTTGACTGTGTGATTGTGTGCACACGCATGCGCACACATGTATGTATGTATGTATGTATGTATGTGTGTGTATATATATATATATATATATATATATATATGTGTGTGTGTGTGTGTGTGTGTGTGTGTGTGTGTGTGTGTGAAATCCTTATTAGGGCCACAGGGAGGCTGGTGCACATCTCAGCCGACTGAGTGAAGGCAGGGTACACCCTTAACAGCTCACCAGGCCATTGCAGAACCAACACCCATACAACCATTCACACTCACACCTAAGGGCAATTTGGAACTGCCAGTCAGCCTACTGTGGATGTTTTTGGACTGTGGGAGGACCCAGAGTAGCTGGAGGAAACCCAAGCCAGCAAGCACAGGGAGAACATGTAAAGTCCACACAGAAACGCCCCAAGCCCGTAAATCAAACCCAGGACCTTCTTGCTGTGAGTTGAACGTGCTACCCCTATAATAACACTATTTTAAAAAAGCAGAACCAGCAACAAGCTTCAGGTATTGAATCTCAGCCAATTGCTTTTCTGTGTGGAGTTTGCATGTTCTCCTTTTGCTTGTGTGGGTTTCCTCTTGAGTGCTCCAGTTTCCTTCCACAGTTCAAAGAAATACATATCCAGTCATCTGGCATAACCTAGGGCAGCACGGCGGCATAGGGGTTAGCACGTCCGCCTCGTTGCAATAAGGTCCTGGGCTCAGCGATAGCATTTCTGTGTGGTTCGCGTGTTCTTCCCATACTCATGTGAATTTCCTCCAGGTACTTCAGTTTAATCCCACAGTCCAAGGACAAATACATTAGGCTGACTGGCTGTTCCAAAGGGTCCTTGGATGTGAGTGTGAATGGCTGTGTCTGTGTTGGCCCTGCGATGGACTGGTGAGCTGTTCAGAGTTTACTGCACCTTCTCTAAGGGCCTCAGCCTTCCTATGGATTAAGCAGTTTGACAAATGGATAAATGGGATGGATAAAGTATACAAACAGCTGAGTGCTCCTAAACACAAAACTGGCAAAATGTGCTTTTACAGTCGGATCCGACTTCTTTATGACTTCCTTCATCTTGAACACTATTTTCATAATGCCTGGTTACTAAGTACATTCTAAATTGTAGAAGTAGAAAATTTGTACTTACTTTTCCCCAACCGGTTTCTGAACGTTGTGCCCCCCTCCCCCCTTTTAATTTCCATATCTCTTCATGCCAAACCATCACAGGGCCATCCCGATAACCAGAAATATCAGTTTTCCAACATTAATAAAATAAAAACTTGTCAACAACCCTATAACTATTGTACACCTTAAATGGGCCAATTCACTAACAGGTATATGAAATAAAAAATAGTGTTAACATTTGGAAATAAAACGGAATCAGACATGATGTCTTTCTGAAGCCATTTGTTTACTCCTAATACCTTTTTCTGTTTCTTAGCAGTTGCTCATGGACTTTTCCTCACTTTCTACAAATTGACATGTTCATTTCAAGATCATGTCTCTGGTCAAGCTATCTTGTTATTGTAAACAGATACAGAACCAAAACAAGATGTAACAGGTTAATAAGAGCTACTAAGCCTTGTCAGCTGGGGTGGGTTCAATGGGAAGCCTGTATTCATCCAAAATGAAATGATAATGGAAGATAAAACCCACACACCCTCCCCTAGTGAATGGGCACGTTTAGGACCTGTTTACAGGAACAAAATAACATGAAATGTTTCACATCACTTGGTGTTTTCAGGCCCTAAACATTTTTAAGTGTTATGAGAAAGATTGGCATTACACTGTAATGTGTTGCACGAATCCAATTTGAAATAATTAGGGGTTGTACTTGTTGAGTTCAAGCTTCAGTCCTGATTTATATATAAAAACATCCACTCTTCTAAGAAGTACGTCCACAAGTAATCATTGCTGAGGTATTAATGTTGGGTGAAGAGAAGGGTCAAAGTCCAGGCTTTGTCAGTTATAAAAATACATTCAACCATATACTGCAGATTAATTGTGTCATTTTAGACAGGACTGTTATGAAGAACAAGACATTCTGCTTTCCGTCAACCAGTGTCAGTCATTTGCTTATTTAAATCCATGAGGTTATGTACAAATCTGGAGTAATGGGATTTTCGTTCAAAGACGGGGACAGACATAGAAAACATTACAATAATTTATTATAATTCAGTTTATTTTTCTGGGTGAATGCTACTGGTGGGGCACTGTGTTCTTTTTTCCATTCTGTTTAAAAGGAAAACTTTCCAGGAAGATGATTTGAGATTTGTGGTGTTTGTTCACTGGTCTTTTTACTTGATCCTCTGGCTCTTTGATAAAGCGGTTCAGGAAATGAATGAATGAATGAAGACAAGTACATCCCCTGAAAAAAACATGAGTTCACCCACTTTAGATGATGTTCATGCAGCATTTTTTTTTGTAGAAAATCAACAAATCTCAGAATTTAAACATTTTTTCCCCAATAGCCTAAAATTCTGAGTTCATGAAACACACCACACCTTCTTATTTTATTTTTTTAGCCAAAGACACTTGTCGGACTAGAAACATCGATGATCTGATACCCAAATTCTGACACTAATCTGATCATCTGATGCAAGTTATCAGGTTAGTGAAGCTGTCACAATGTATAACCCGATTCAAAATGTAGCATTATTTATAGAGTCCAACGCATGTACTAAACACTGGAGAGACACACAACCCTGTATCAATTGTCATTCTATTTTGTTTCCTGGTATTCTCAAGTCCCTCTTCTCCTCTTAGCCCTTTTTTGCCCAACTTCCAATTATAGAAAAAACATTCTTATTTTTATATACTGTATAAAAAAATTATTGCCTCTGCATTTAACCCATCCAAAGTGAACACACACAACCTCAAGCAGCCCGGAGAGCAGCTGGGGGTTAGATGCCTTGCTCAAGGGCATTTCAGCCACGAAGGCGTAGGAGGGGGGGGCAACTCTTTCCCCCCCGCCGCCACCAATTTTTCCTTGCTGGTTTCCAGAATTTAACTAGTGACCTTTCGGTCCCAAACCCACTTCTCTAACCATTAGGACATTGGTTGCCCCCAAATCAAATACATCTTAGTGTTCTCCCCAGGAGTTTTCACCAGAACAGGGACTCATCGAAATTTAGATGGCTTCAGCTGCAATTTCCCAGCATCTGTGTATTTTAACTGAATAAGAAAGTTAAATAAATATAAATTACCAGAATATTTAATTACCATACAAGTACCACTCCAGCCCAAGTTCTTCACAAGAAAATGTGGAGATTTAATGTTATGAAAAATTAAATGACTTCTCCATAACTGCAATATCACCTTTTCTTCATTAGTCTCTGAAACAAGACACTGGTAAACAAAGGCTGATTAAGAAAAGTGATACTGTAATTTTAAAGTTAGAAAGAACCAGTATAATTATTAAACTTTTATACACATGTTTCGGAAATCTATACTGAAACCTAAATGGAGGTGCTTTGATGCTTAAACCCTAAGAGACTCCTTGCTCCCCATACCACTACACTACATAGAGTAAAGTATTGGCTTCTGTGCACTACTACATTAGATGTGAGAATTTATAATTTAGCCCACAGTAGCATTAGCTAGGTAATGGTACCCTTAGATTGTTAGCTTCCTCATCAAGGATGAAACAAAAACAATTCTTTACTAAACTAACCTGATCTTAGTGTTGATACGTCACTTATATTCTTCCTCTCTTTTTGACATACAGTGTCTCACTTAACCAATCGTGAAGAAATTCTCGGCATGTTAGCAAAACATCAGTATTATAACAGCACATTAGTAGTGTTAAGTGGTCATGTGATAACTTGACTTGATAGAATTTATTAATTTCATTATTCATACTTGAGCAAAGAAGGGCATGGTGGCAGCCACATGCATTGCACCTTTAACACTAATGTTTGGTTCATCCCTCGATCATTCTTATTTCCCCATGAGCTTGTTTGGAAAGGATTTTCAGCTAACTGCTGAATTATAGCTGCACTTAACAAGCTTAAACAGAAAGTGTATATGTTTAAAACTTTTATTCCCCCCCCCATGTAAAAGGACAGTTAATGTGCATAATGTCTAACTAGCCACACTAACCAACATGGGGCACATGGATAAGCCTTTAACCTTTAAAAGATGAGTTCATAAGTGTTGCACTTACTGAAACATATCTCCGTCTCATGCACTATAAAGAAAAGCTGATTGAATTTTTAACAAACAAAATATATACGGCAACTGAGTTGCTTTAAAAATCTTTTTAATTGTTTAAAATTGTGTTTCGGGTCCCTATACCGTTTAACTGTGAAAGAAGGCATGAACACGAGCAAATGATCAAACCAAATTAAAAAAAATAAAAAAATAAACATAATTGAATGTGCAGCTCTGCCACAAAAGCTTAAACTGTTTGAGGAAAAAAAATGGGAATAAACCCTTTAAACCTGCATTCAGCAAAATAAAATTGAATATAAGCCAAGAAAAATAATCCAGGTCATTATAGGAAGTCATCTCAGGCTGCGTTTTACTGAATTTTCCAATTGAGCAAGCGAACATGCTCACCTTCACGAAGCAGGTGCAGATGAAACAGATGAGCCATCCATGTGTAAAGAAAAATAAACCAAGACTGCCTGTGGAGGGGTGTTTAAGTATGAATATCATTTTATCTTTTCTCTGCAGCATGATTAACTAAAAAGTAACAGGGGTAAATTGGGAGGGGGAAAAAAACAAACAAAACAAAACAAAAAAAACAAACAAAGCAAAACAAAAAAAGGGCTTTTAGTCATCATCGAAGTTCTGTTGTAAAAGAAAATTGGCAGCCAGGTTCTCATTCTTCTCACAAGCAAAGTAGGCCTGAATAACAAGTCCTTCTGGGAATCCAAGCGCCTTTAGCTACAGACATTTGAGAAAGAGGATGCTTTAGCATTTGATCAGTTGCACACAGACACACACACACACGCACAATGAGTGAGGTAATGGTACTTTGTATTTGAATTGTCAGTAGGCATGCATATTATTTAATGTGGACCCTACTGTATCCCTAGAAACTGTAAAGCACTGACAGGGTTCCCACAGCTTTAGGAAACAGACAGAAAATTCTGTTTTAATGCCACTCAGAATAAAATTTAAAGCCAATTTTGCAATAAAATTGAGGGTGGGGTTTGAATAAATAATAAAAGGAAATTCTGTCCATACAAAATGGATAAAAAAAAAAAAAATAAAAAAAAAAAGTGTGCACATCCCACAATATTCATGGTGCTGAACCACTGAAAATCGATAGATGAAACCAAACTGACGGTTTTGAAACTAACGGTCTTGCAGCTCACCTAAATAGTCCGGGGGGACATTCACAAGCTAGTGTAAGGAGGAGCATGACGTTCAAGAACTTTTCCCTTGTTCCAGATAATCCCCCAAACATCAGGTGTTTCCCATGTCCCTTGCCATCCTTCTGCCATGTCTGTAATTCACAGAGCTTTTTTTTTTTGTATCTTTCTCTTAGTGTGTTTGTTTTTGTGACGAGCCATGCCATCAACAAGCCTTTATTGCTTTTCTGCAGCAAACTGATCAGCATCCTTCTGCAGGCTGTTGATTACTTAAAGCAGGTTTTTCGTTCCTCTGCAGCTTTTTGCTTTTCAGCTGATCTGATATGTACAGTGCTAAACCAAAGTGGTGATGTAAGCTGTCTTGTCTGAACTGCACACAAAGCTCTTGGTAAAGTCTGAGTGCAGAAACATTTCATGGAATAGGTCTCCTAGTCCCTCATTTGATTTTAAGAGTAATGTTTAGTCACTGTATTGAGACACAAAAGTATTTTGGCCCTCGATGGAGGTGTAGAGCCTAATGTTTTCCCAGTGATCGACTGTCGGTACTGTGGAGATGGACTGAGGTATAAAAAAAGATGACTGGAAATCGCTAGGTTTAAACTGAGGTACTGTGGAATACATAGCATTTGTTGTTTCGATGACTGGGTAATTCTGTTCCTCACTCCGCATACAAGATTCACGGATTTTATTCCCACTGTACTGAGCTTAAAGCACCTTCTGCACTATACATTGCTCTGTACCAGCTTTAGACACCTGGCTAAAATCTTTAATGAACTAGTTCTCATTAAATCTGCACTTCCCCATTTCACTTGAGGACACATAGCCCAGTTAAAGTTTGGCACTGACACACCTGATTTGTGCATCCCCATCAGAAACAAAGAATGTCTATGCCACCACCGTCTTTTGTTTTCCATTGCTGATCTGCCGGAGTTACTGTGAGATGAAGCATTTGATGCAGTTTGCACACATTTTACTTCCATTTTTTTTATACGTTCCATATTATTTTAAGATGTAAAGACTGCAGTGTCAAAAATAAATAAAATCCTACTTCCCATGAATTAGGACTTTTATAAGACTGATTGAAAACATTTAAAGGCCTTATTTTAGGATTAGCGGGGTCGACCCAGAACACAATGGAGGGACTATATCTCTTGGCTGGTCTGGGAACGCCTCTGTGTCCCCCCTGAAGAGCTGGAGGAAGTGGCTTTGGAGAGGGACATCTGGACCTCACTGCTTAGGCTGCTGCCCCGCAACCCAACCCCGAATTAAGCACATGACGACTGACTGATGACTGAATTTAATGCCTTTTAAGACTTTAAGGATCTGCGGGAACCCTGATGAACAAAATACAGAGCTGCTGGAAAAATAATGATTATCCAGTTTTTTTAAAAAATACAAATAACTACAAACAACCCAAACTTCAAGTTATGGGTTAATACTTTAGTGCGCTACTGGAAGTCACTGATGTGTTTTATATTAATCTGAAACTGTTTTTCGAAAAAAAATTTCCCTGATTGCTATAAAAATAAAAGTCTCTGATCAGCACTAAATCTGCACACTAATTTGAAAGCATCAGTGCATACTGAGTCTGCATGCCATTAACGCTGGTCCTATGCTATGACATGGTGTACAGTGTAATGAATGTAGCACAGCGTTCCACTGTGACTCACCCTCTCAATTGCTTCCTTTTCCTGGGGTGTGACCTGGATGTAGTTCATGTGCCCACCACCAGCCTCGGAGACACCTCCACCCCCTCCTTGGCCTGCTTCCTGCGCAGGTTCATTCAGCATCTGAATAAACTGCTCCTGGTGGCTGCTGATTTGCTGATGGAAGACAATAAAAAACAACTGGATGATGTACTGGAACTTAATCTCAGGAGATTTTTACAGGAAAATATGAAATTATGTTATAAATACTTCACCACCACACTGGAATGCAAGTTAATGCAAAACCCTATCTGCAGTATGTGTGGGGTTTGTGTGTGAACACATACACAACTGAGCTATATGTGCATATAGATACACAGAGTGTGTGTGTGTGCGTGCACATACCTGCAGAAACTAGGTGTTGTGGGGTATGTGCATGTACCTGCAGTAGCTGGGTGTGGGTGTGTGCGTGTGTTTACCTGCAGTAACTGAGGGTTCTCTCGACCAATCTGTTGCAGCAGGGCAGGTAGCAATGACGGATTCTGTTGGATGATCTGCCTCATTTGCAGGAACTGAGGCTGATTCCTCAGAAACTCTAGGGGATTCGCTAAAAACACACAAACCATCCCAAACTATTATTTATACATTTCAAATTAAATAATTCACAAACATTTCAAGTATTTTTTCAAATCTTTGCAAGCAGACCTCTGTTCAATTATAGATGATATGTTAAAAACTGATTTAAAAGGCTGTTGAAACAGATGAAAGGATGAGGATGACAAATTTCAAGCGTTCAAGTAACCTAATACATTGTGAAAATTGGGAGTTACAGGTTTGGGTGTGCACATTCGACTATACCTGCCGATCCAGCAGTGGGCTGTGTAGGTGTTGTGCTGGATGGAGATGAGAGCCCCGTAGGAGCAGCCGGTGCAGCTGCTACTGGAGCTGCAGGATCAGAGCCCCCTACGTTCCCCTCACTCTCCACTGGAATTCCCTACATACAGGTCAGAAAATAAACTTTAATCATACAGCCTTTTAATTAACACTGACACACTATGTGAAGAGAGAGACCATGCACATTCCTGTATCCTGGAGCTAGTACAGCCTTCAGCCACAATTCCTCTACCACCAAATGTATCCTCCATTCAGGATGTTTCACTACTTACCCTTATATCATCCTCCTCACCCCTAATCCGATTATACCCTCCCTTCACATCCCCATCATTCCACATCTCTCCCTCATTTAAAGCCTTTCCACCCCCATACCTAATCCTTCACAATTCTTTCCTCATTCTTAACACGAACCCTCCACTGATAATCCATCCATAATCCTTCATCACTAATTCGTGTGTAAATCCCTCACCCATTTCTAATGCCCATGTAATCCCTTACTAACTCCTGATCCATTCATAATCACTATTTTTATTCCTCTACAATCCCTACCTCATTCCAACGTCTATAATCACTACCTCTATCCCAGCCCATCCATAAACGCTCACTTCTTCAATCTCCCTCACTCCTTATTCTGAATTCATACACAACCCCTCCCTTATTCCAAAATTCCCCTCATTTTTAATCTTGCTACAATCCCTCATTACTAATCCCTACCTCATTGCCTCAATCCTAAACATTCTATACAAGCTTTAATCATAATCCTTCCCTCATTCCTAATCTCTTCATGACCTCCATCCCAATAATTCCATAACACATCATTCCTAATCCTGGTATAAATCCTCCCTCATTCCTAACCCCTCCATAAGCCCCTTTCCTTATTCATACAAGACCCTTCTCTTCTTTAATCACTCCACCCCCTCTCAGTGCAATTCCCTCTAGAAATTCTCCTTGACATCAACTCCATTTAATTTCGACATGATCCTTATTTCATTTGTTATCCACCATTATTCATCCTTCATTTCCCATTCCTCTAGCACTGCTCATTCCTAAGTGACCCACCACCCTTTTCTTTTTATAATATGCCCCACCCCTCTTACCGTGAGCAGGTACTCAACAGCTCGGTCTGGATTGTTGAAACTGGCACGCAGCGCTGCTACCACCTGCTCCCTCTCGTAGCCCATTAACATGATCTCAGTCACCATGTTCTCATACGACTGTCCAGTCACTGTACGAACATAAACAATTAATGATACAAATCCATCAACCGTATTATAATAAATTATCAAACGTGTACACTACATATGACATCAATAGCTTCCACCTTTTAATGCCTCTCTCTATATCAGTACAATCTGCTGTGTATTATGCATTACCGGGTTTAATTCAATCAGCTAATCAATACTGTTTTGCAAGACATGCATCAGGTTTGTGCTACATAATATATGGTACTCAGTGAAGCCAGACATATTAATACGCAGCCTTAAGATATCCAGTCAAGATACTCTGTAATGTTTAGTGCTGATTATATTTTAATCAACAAAACCACCACCTCCCTCCCCCTTTCCCAATCTCACCCCCTTTCAACCTGCATGAATCACTATCTTTCTGCAAAGGTAAATGGATATTTTTAATTAAATTTATGATTTACACTGAAAACACTGGCCATGAATAGTCAACTAAACTAAGATTTCAGCCAACAGTGGTAAACAGAATTGATTAAATAGGCCTACAACAAACTCCCAACTCAAATACTTGATAGTTCAAAGACAGCTGAATTCACTGCCTCCCCCCAAAGCACCCATGCTCAACACCTATGTGGATACAAGACCACCTAATTGCAGAAGAAAAAGCTGTTTATGAGGACTGCAATCTCTCAGCGGACTTTACCCAGAGCAGAAGTTGCCTCGTCGAATATGTTGACATTCGTCAGGCTACCAGAACTGCAGGATAAAGACAAAAAAGTACATCAGAGGGTACCCATTCAGTGGAAACGAAAATTTTTTAAAAATTAAGGAAACAAAATAGATTTTAAAAGCCTCAAGTGCTGGGTCAGGTGTGTGATGTATCAGTCGGTTACTTTGTCAAGTTGGTGTGAGGTGTTTCAGGTGTGTGGGAGATGGATAACACCTGGTCAGGTGTGTGAGTTGTGTAATACCTAGTCAGGGGTGTGTGAGATACACTGTATAATGTACCTTGCAGGTGTAGAAGACGGCGGTTTTTCCTCTACTGCTTTCTCCTCTTTGACACTGCTTTCAGATGTGGTGTCAGTGGTGGCAGCAGAGGTGGTGGTGGTGGTGGTGGCAGCAGCAGCTGGGGGGATTGTGGGAGTTGTAGTGCTAGAGGCAGAACTACTTGATGATGCTGCAGTAGTTGAAGATTGAGAGGCTGCAGTAGCAGCTTTAGCCTGAAAAATACTTTCAATAATCAGTCCATACAATCCAAAAACTTAAATCTGCACTTCATCTGGAGCAGCATTAGTTAGTTTTTATGTCACGTCAGACTTTACACCCCTCCACGAGTCTAATGCTGGTGTTCTGTGGCACCAAACTCATTACGTGTTTGCATGACTGGAACTAAACTACAGAAATCTTTTTGCACTGTCTCCGTTGATCCATAATATATGAAATAAAGGGACATTCCAGACAAAATTTCTCTCACATCTGTGGCTAAGCATGAACACTACGGCTCTAGCCTCTTGCTGTCCTTATTTATTAAAAAAAAAGGAACAGAAATTATAAAACTTGCATTCTGTTTGATCAGAGATTCATTACCTTTGTTACCATGACAACCACAAAGTTCTTCTCATCTATCTTATACTCCTTCAGTGCAGTGTCATCATTTAGGATTTTACCTGCAGAGTAAATCAGCAAAAATAATTATACACAATTTATCAGCCACATCTCCCCCTCTCTTTCACTCACACACAAGTTCCTGCCGCCTGCAGGATTACAGACTAGTGCACCACTGACCACAGGCTACAGTTTTCCTTGTCAAACTGCTTAAAATCAAGCCGAAAGATAATTTTGCTCCTGCTAACATGATAGCAGAGCTCCTGAGTGTACAGATGTTCCTCGTGTTTCCTGCCGAGTTAGTACAAAAAAACCACACCATGTTTCTTTAGATGACACAAAGAATTGAGCTGAATGCAAATTCACACTTTATGTGGAGTAAAGAGGCCATATTTTTCTACATTAACCAGTCAACACTTCCAAAATAAAAGGTTTTACAGCTAACACCTGGATTTATTTAAACACAAAATATTTTCTTCTTGAAATGCTTGGAGTGAACTATTGGGTTGAATGTGACTCAGTGCCTAAATTATTGAATCAAGCACAAATGACTGGTTGCTTTTTTTTTTTTTTTTTTTAAAGCAATCACTGATTTTGGGAATATTTTATACAAACTCTATAGTAACAAAAATGATGCACAAGTTATGAAGATGACGTTTAGTGCCATTAAATTTAAATAAAATATAAAACAAGTTAAATCAAATATACAGTAACTACCATGACAAGTTTCAAGATGATAGCTGTTTGGTTAGTGTCCTGACTGTACCCCTGGATCATGCTTCTGATCATTACATTAAATGCACTTACATGCACAATGATGTATGTAATCATGCAGGTATGTTACTAAACCAGACAGCACACATACAATTGGTGATAACATTTAGATTCTAAGGAGAACCATTTTCTTGAATTAAAATCATTAATGAAACGAACTTTTAGCTTACTTTATGTATATTCTTGGTGAAAATTCAATATTTATTTGGGTGGGTAAATAGGGGTACATAACTGTCCCACAGGCTACAATTAAGTGATTCATTGCAGACTACTGCAAATTCTCTGGACAGACCTGCATTCTGCTCTCTTAAGGTCCATATTTCTCTCTCCCACCACACACACTTAATACCTTTAGAATAGAACAGATTTGTGTCAACACCTGTCACAATAAAAGAAACTGGCTGAGGCCAACCAGAATGATCCAAATGAACAAGATGGGTTATTTATAATTAATTAATATAAAAGGCATTATTAAACAGATATGATACGGAGAATTATTCAGATCGAGAGGATTCTATCTGCCTAGACCATCTGATGATTTTGTGGCATTATTAAAATACAAAAAATAAAATATAACAATAATAACAATGGAATCATTTTTCCATTAACTGCAGATTTTTGTATACACACACAAAATACAATTATATTATATTATATATATATATATATATATATATATATAAGATCTTGAGTCGATTTTCCGTAAAACAGTGCTCGATACGTCGAAGTAGAGCTAAATAAATAAAATTGTAGTACTGTTATTTTTTCCCACATACTATATATATATATATATATATATAAAAACACCCCTAGTGTTTTATGCTGTGTTGATGCAACACAGAACACTGATCACCACAGCAATCATAAAAATCATAAGACTCCAATCATTACCAATGCATTTGTTCAACATGGCTGACAGCCATGGCCTAATGGTTACAGAAGCGGGTTTGGGACCTAAAGGTCACTGTTTCAATTCTCGAACCAGCAGAAAAAATGTGTGACGCTGGGGGAGTGAGCTGCACCTTCCTTTCCTCTACTTTGAGGAAGGCACCTAATGCCCCAACTGCTCTCCGGGCAACCCATGTGCTGCGGGCCCACTGCTCCAAGTGTGTGTGCTCACTTTGGATGAGTTAAATGCAGAGGCAAACATTTTCCTTGCAAGAATAATACAATATATAAAAATAAATAACATTGAAAAAAATATCAACAAAGAAAGAAAAAGAATGACAAACCTGCATATATCAGTTTCTGTCCACCGACAGGGAAATTGTCCTTGCCTTTCTCATTCTCAATTTTCTCCTTTAACGCCTTTACCTAGAAAATAACCAGGCAGAGATCAACAGTGTTATTGAACTGTGCACTGCATACACACAAAACCCAATACATAATATTCATCACATAACATAACCATCATGGATACATTCCATTCTGCAGCTTAAACCACAAACAAGGCACTCAAAAGCTACAAAGGTTCTATGTAGTGCAGTATCAAAAATCACTGTTCATAGATTCCAGCATATCAACCAGCTACTACAGAGCACATACAGTATGGCCCAAAAAAATTGTTTTAAAAAAATCCCAACACTTATTTGCACATATGAGAATATCATTCAATACACTTATTTCTTTGAAGAGAGTGGTGTAACTGTTACAGTAACTTCTGACTGTTACATTAATATGCTCCAAAATGTTTTAAGGACATAACCTGAACATCTCGATCTTGGGAGAGCTCGATGTGAGGTTTCAGCAAAATGGAGCTATGGCACACACACCTCGAACATCGTAGGAAGTGCTATGGAAAATGGATTGAAAATGTAGCTAAAATGTGTGAGATTTTATTGGGTCACCCTGTATTATGGATCGGCCTCCCTACTACACTTACAGCGCACAGTCTGAAATACAGCTCAAATTTCAACACATCCTCACCATAGCAGCAAAAACTTCGATATGATACATAGGTACTTCGTCCTCAGTTTGGTTGCTGAAGTTACATTTAGCAGCTAGAAAATTTATTAGGTTAAAAGGTTATTTTATATTATTTTTCATTTATATATGTTTATTAGGTTATAAATCGTGCTACAATTTATATTAGGTAAGGACTCTTTAAGGGTTTTTTCATAAGTTGCTTAAATCCCTTTTTATAGTGTTTTTCAAAAAATGAGCTTAAAAAAACAAAAGAGAAATTACACATCGTCCCAGTAGCTTATATACGCTCAAGGTACATTTCGAATTGCATGGCACAAACCCTCTTTAGGACCATAAAATCATGTATAAGAATGATATTTAAATGTATGGGGCTTCAAAATGTGACTTCATCAGCAGGCTGCTACTGCTACTAAAATTATTGTTTTAACAGATCTTATACATGTACATTTTTCAACTGCAGATCACTTTTTGTTTTAGAGGATATCTGGTTGAAATATTTCAGAGTTATTCTTGGATAGCTGAAAATACAATATATGGGCATGGTCAGTTCGGAAATGTGTGACCTGGATTTTCTCTGGGTATCTGTAATGGTGGACCTCAGTTTTCATAGTGAAGCAATGGACTGCCAAAAAATACAGTGATGCAGTGATGGTTATACACTTAACAAAATGAAGATAAATCAGAAACCAAGTACTATTCAAGTATTTATTTCATGTAATATTGGATCATATTGATGAGAAGAAGTAAACAAACAACAATATATACAAATGACAAAAATAACAGTCTCTGCTGAGAAAAAAGGTCAATATTTCGTGTGGCCACCCTTTACTTTGATTACAGCATTTAACTTTTCAGAAATAGTGTTCACATATTTTGGTTTTTTTTTATTTCTTCACTCTCTAAACCATTCCATATGGTTTGAAGTTCATTCATGCTATGCAAAAAGTCAAAAAATACATTTTTCATTTCTGAAAAATTGTTATTTTCAGTGTTTGTGTTTATTAGCCATACTTTTACCACAATATACTTGTTTTTTCTTGTTGGTGTTGTTTTTGGTATTTTCACATTTTTACTTCTTTTTTTTAGGAGCCCAAACAAAAGTGGTAGTGTATAATCTTCACTGCACACTACTGTTGGTACGCCACACTGACCTCGATTCCACTCTCGGTGTTCCTGCCTATACAGTAGCGGATGCGGATCAACAGGCTTAACCATTGGGTTTTTGTAGATTGTGTAGTTATGATGGTGTCGTTATCTCAGACAACACAGATTGTGATGACATAGTACAAAAACTGTATTTTCTAATGTTTCTCAAACTATTTACAGTGGACGCAGAGGAAGAGAAGGGAAAGAAATCTGCTCAAGTTTTAGTTCATAAAAACCACCATTACACATTACTTTTTATGTAGGCAAGTTGTTTCTTAAAAGCATACAGAATGTTAGGTAAAATATTTTCTTCATCCCTGTGAAATTTGATTGAAATGTAACCATTAGCACATGGTTTTCTAGCGTTCGCAAAATGTGATGTAGGTGCAGATTTTGGCCACTATGTTTTTGGTGCAGTGGAAAACGCTTCATATTGTCAAATTAATGCCTAAATTAGTTGACAGATAAGCATAAAATGGCTTGTTTTCTTTTGAGATGGTATGTATTTTAAGGCTCTTTCCACTGCTACCTTTGTTTTGGATATTGGACAGAAGCTGAGGAAGTTACGTTCATTTATATGCTTGAGTCAATGCCTACTGTGTCTACGACTTTAAACTTTCATTCCTAGACTTTCCATTAGTTATTGTTCTTCTACAATCTGTTAACCTTTCACTTTTATAACACCTACAAGAAACTTTGTAGAAATGATGTCTAGACCCTTAAAAAAAACATTCATATGCATTTTATGGGATGCCTTGGAAACTAGGGTGTTTCATTTGGGTGAGAAACCTACCTTTGGATCGAAATATTTCCAACTGTGAGCAGAATCAAAGATAATCTTACCTGAATGAAGTTGTTTAACATACCATAACGCGATTTGAGCAAAGCTAGACTCTGTGAAACCGTTTTTCAAAACATAAGCCATGCGACCATTATAAATAAATACAAAGGGGCTGGTTGTCTTGCCAGTTGTTCCCTTTAAGCCCTGATCTGGACCCTTGGGTTAAATATAAATGTAAAAATCATAAATCATCATGTGATTATTCAAAGGCAGCAGAATGTAGGACAGACCTACGAGTGAATAAATCCAACAGACTCTACAGTTATCGACCCAGGGGTTGAGGTTCTCATCTTGGAAGCCCATCGTTCCTGCTCCTACAATCAATCTGTGAAGATGACTTTCCAGTGCTGCTGATATAAACTCTTTTACTAAAAGGACTTAGGACTACAATTAGCATTACAGTTATAGGATAACCAACTAGACTTCATGTGAAACTGTGCTGAAGTTTCTGTTATATGGTTTGCATTTTATCTGGCTCCTTAAGAAGCCTGTTTATGTGGGTTTTCTGTGTGTTCCAGAGAGGGGGGCAAGCTGGAGACTGAGAAAACCGTCTGTCTGAACAGTCTATCAGCCAAAACAGACCAAAGAGTACAGTCTGCAATCGCCATTTAAAAAAATACATTAAAATGACGACGTCACAGTGCCAGACGCGATCGATACGCGCGCTGTGAGGAATGTGAAAGTGCCCACCCACACCTTGGAGGCTGTAAAGTGAAGCAAAGTATAAATAACTCCTGATCTGAAGCTTTTAACCGTGTCAGAACTCATACACAGTTCTACACACGGCTGGTACACAACACTGAGCCTGGAGACAATAAACGAATGGCCATTCAAATATGTGACCAAATCTGGCAAAAAGAGTCACAGTGACCAAAAATTCTAAACTGAGTTAGCCATAACATTTTAAAGCTTCGAGTCTTCTCTTTTAAATGGTATGGCTAACTCCATTTTGAATTTTTTGGTCACTGTGAGTCATTTTGCCAGACTGGGTCACATATCTTCTCACAGAAAGAACGGAAATCACGTGGAGAGTCTCTGTGAATAATTCCCCATGATGAATAATATAAAAACAATTAATAATAATCCTGTGCTTTCTAACTGCACTGCTGTCCAAGCTGGTTAATACAAAAATCAATAAACATCCTCTGACCAATCCGATTCCTATAACAGGGAGGTCCAGTTTTCTAAACAGTAGTAATTTTATCCCTTTACAAAAAGCACGCAGTCATGATTTGATGACCCAGAGAGGAAGGGATATTGGTTTAAAGTGCTACCGGTGGCGTGAAACTGAATTACAGTGACCGAGGCAGATCTGGGTCAGGCCCGAGTTCAACTTTCTCACCTTTTCCTGCCCAGGTTTTCATAAATATCATGCCGTTATTTACAAAACGTCGATTCGGGCGACAAACCAGTGACAAAAGCCACTATGACATTTTAACTCTGCGTCAATGTTCAAAAAAAATAATAAATAAACCAACGTACTACAAGTTCGTTAACTGTCCAGCCAAGTTGCGTGTGATTCAGCAGGCCACGCAGTGTTAGCACGCTAGCGTTAGCATGTTAGCCACTTAGCATTTGTGCTCGTAGTGAAAAGTTAAAAAAGTGCCTTTTTAATAAAATTACCGTGATGTTCAGACGAAAGAAATAAACAAGCAGTGTTGATCAACCTTGACACAACTACTAAAAAAACGCAAAGTTTATCCATAAATGTCAGGTAGTGTTAACTACACAACTAGCCGAACAGCTAACCAGCTAACCGGATTTAAACTCGCTAGCACTGTATTGAGCACTAACAATAAATAAAATAAACGCTGTGTCATGGAGTGAGATTTAAAGTGTATTAGGGCGTTCACACCAAGTTCACTAACTAACACGAACGTCAAACACGATGGTTAGCCACTACGCTAACGTGGGTAACTGAGTTAGCTGACTAGTTTTTAGCATCTCTGTGCTTGCGTTCTCAACTTTCCCCTCATAACTAAACTAACTCACACTTCATCCATTCTCCGTAAATGTTTGTAATTGGGATAAATCCGTATTCTGTTTTCAAATCAGACGAGGTTAAAAATCTTACAGCTGTCACAGACACTGATTACGCGAGTATATGTGCAGCGTTAGCTTAGCCTAGCCTAGCTTAGCTTAGCCACAAGACAACTTTGGCGGCCCCATGCCTCCAGCCCTTCCGACGAGTCAATCTCTTACCGTCTCCTCCGCGTCGATGTCGATTTTAAACGTCTGCTGCTGCAGGGTTTTCAGTGTGATCTGCATTTTTGAGCAGTTTCCGTGGGTGTATGAGGAGAGACTATGATCTTTCCCAAGGTGTGACACTGAGTCCAGGCTATTTTCGCTAGCTCATCACAGCCTGCTCGCCGTTATTACGCTCTCGTCTTTTTTTGCAGCGCATAAACAAACCAAGAACTCACTTCGCATGCGCAGCGCTACAGCTCTTTAAACGCATGCGCAGTAGGATAGCGGTATATCAATCATCGGGATTTTTGTGTGTGTGTGTGACGCGGGCATATCGTTCGGATGGTGACACCAGGTCACGTGACTTATCCAAAACACCTTTTTTTTACCCCCAAAAGACAACTTTGTCCAAGCTTGGTTGTTCTAAGACTTCTCCTTCCAGATATATAAATCTTTTTTTTTTTATTATTACAAAAAAACATTGTGTCCACTGTGTTCACATGGAAACCCTGTGGTTTGTATCTACTTTCCATTTAATCTCAAGAAGGGAACATCCTCAGATTGTCAAGACAACTTGGATGAAGTTATCCAGAGGGCATGAGGGGTGGCAACCTCTTGCTCACGTGATGTGTCGGCTTTGATGACGTCATCACAACTAGACAATCTACCCTGCCGCGTTGCTGCATGTTATTAATTGTATGCAACATATCACCCATGCTTTCATTTTACCTTTTTAAGCTCTGCGTTTAGGCAGTGCATAAAATAAAGTTTTTTTATTACACATTTTGATTTCAGAAATCAACACCACTTCATTTTCTCTGGCTTCTTAAAGAGGAAGTCCACTTTTTTCAATGTCTAAAAAAAAAAGATATCATTGTACAGTGATCCATCCATCCATCCATCCATCCATCCATCCATCCCTGTATCTGTTACCTAAACCACTTCTCAGACAATATCACATGGTAAGCTGGGGCCAATGAAATCTGAAAATACAGAGGGATTTATTTTATTTATTTATTTATTTATTTTAAATAAAAATCTATTTTTCTGAGTTAAAAAGTGTTAAAATCGTTATCTACTAGTTAAAATCATCCAATAGTTGGTATTTCTCCCACTCACTCTACTAGGGTCACAAGGAGGCTGTACCTCTCACTAAGCCAAGGCGGGGTACACCTTGAACAGCTCGCCAGACCATCACAGGGCAACACACAACCATTTACACTCACACTTACACCAACACCAATTTGGAACAGCCAGTTAGCCTAACAATTCTTTAATAGATGTATTTATTCTGGGATGTTCCGTTACATGGGACAGACCACTTGGCGATGCTCTATTGATGGACCGGACTCTGTGCCCCTGTCTCTGTCACATAATCTCCTTCCATGATGTGTCACATGACCTACACACTCTGTAATGATGTCACAGAGGAGGGCTACCTCCCCTACTGTCCTGAACTCTCTGTGACATCACCTACTTGATTTAGCTAGGAACACTCTGACTGAGCTCAAGCTCTGTGATGATGTCATAGAGCCTCCGTGACATCACCTTCTGATTGACCCACTTGTCTGTGGCATCAACACCTACTGATTCATCCGCACACTCATAGAGGGGCGCTACGCTTGTTTGGAGGTTCTGGCAGGGAAGCAGCTACTCTTATACCAACGATGCTCGTCCGTCTAGGAACCTGTCCTCTTCCACCGAACTCTCTGACATTACACCCGTAGAGCCTTTCTAGTTACCAACGATGTAGGTTCAGAATTTGTGATAGGATTATCGGAAATTTGTAAATGATGATGCACAGAAGAGCGGCACAGTGACGTAGTGGTTAGCACGTCTGCCTCACAGCAAGAAGGCCTGGGTTCGATTCCCAGCTCGGGCGCTTCTGTGCGGAGTTTCCAAGTTCTCCCCGTGTTTGCGTGGGTTTCCTGCGGGTACATCATTTTCCACCCACAGACCAAAAACATGCACAGTAGGTCTATTGGCTGTTCCAAATCACCCCTAGGTGTGAGTGTGAATGGTTGTGTGAGTATTGGCCTTGTGATGGCCTGGCGAGCTGTCCAGGGTGTACCCAGGGAGGTGAGCTGTCCTGGTGCGCCCTCGCCGAGAGACAGCTGAGATGGGCGCCAGCCTCCCAGCTACCCTAATTAGAATTAAGCAGCTTAGAAAATGAATGAATGAATGATGCAGAGGACTAAGTTTTAAGTATCAGAGTTATAATCTTGCAATCTCCTTCGGTCACTGCATTAAGCCTTGGAGTAACAATGGACAACTGCCTGTCCTTCTCTTCTCATATCACTAATCTTTCTCGATCATGTCGATTCCTCCTCTTTAACATCCGAAGGATTTGTCCATTTCTTTCCACTGAGGCCACTCAGATACTTGTTCAGTCCCTTGTTATCTCAAGACTAGGCTACTGCAACTCAGTCCTGGCAGGTCTACCTTTGAGCGCAATTCGACCTCTGCAACTGATCCAGAATGCAGCTGCACGGCTTGTTTTCAAC
>JAOUQZ010000019.1:15754873-15797153 GCA_028564935.1 Neosilurus hyrtlii
CCAGAGTCGGCTGAGATGGGCGCCAGCCTCCCCGTGACCCTAATTAGGATTAAGCGGTTCAGAAAATGACATGACATTACATGACATGATACCCATGATTAAGTGGAACAGAAGAATGCGTACACGTGTTTCTTGTTATCTGATAACTTTATTAACAAGTTAAAAAAAACAGATGAATTACAATATTTACAGAATATCCAGAAATGAAAGTGTAAACAACAAACTTCTAGTTCAACATCACGGTTTTCACAGGAAGAAGGCGAGATGGAGGAGCTACTGTCCAACTAACTCCAAATGAAACAAAACAAAACAAACAAAAAACAAAACTCTAAATCATATATACAACAATCCAGTGTGTTCAGAATTTAACGGGCTTCTGTCTTTTACAAACGTTTAGGCTTATAAACAAAGAAACATTTTTTTATTGTCCTTTTTAAAGGTAGAAAAAGAATAGTATTTCCTATAACCACACAAAATGACTTTTTTTTGTTAAATATGGACGACACAATGTTTGCCACATTCCCAAACACTTGACATGAAGCTTTTGTAGTAAAAAAAAAACAAAAAAAAAAAGCAGATTAGCCAGATTCTCCTGGATAATGCCTGGTGAGATACACCTGGATTCTCCTTCCTCGCTATTTAGACAAGGCAGGAAAGACAATCATGTAGAAAGGGATTTTTTTTTGATCAGCAATGTCATGGCTCCGGATGATTTTTGTTTCTTTACCGAAAATATTATCTAAATGATTTTTGCTTTATTGCACATAGATAAGTGCCAAAATTAAAGTTTTATTATGGAATTGTGTGAAACTATGATAAAAACATGAAATAAACAGTCATTTAAAAAAAAAAAAAGATTATTGAATTAATTACTAATTTATTCTGACATTTATGGGACTGCTTATTTTTCTCACTGCCCTCCCAAAGAATAATTTGAAAAAAAAAATAACCTTTTAAATTTTATGTAACTGAAATGTACTGTAACTGCACCAAATTGTGTATGGAAAGAAATGGAGCAAACTGACAATAATAATAATAATAATAATAATAAGGCTTCAGGGTTTTCGAGCAGCAACTTTCATCGCATACAATCTATTCACTGTTCCTTTAAGGAGAAGCATAAAAACAGTTATTCAAATGATTTTTTTTTACTGACGTAATTGGGACAAGCTGCTCAATATAAAATAGCTAAACACAAAATGCTACTTTTCTTCAGTTCTTGTTTCTGGTAATCATGCACAAAAATGGAGCCATGGAGTTGAAGGTGCTTTAAGTTATTACATAAACAGGTTTTTTTTTTTGTTTGTTTTTTTTTTTTCAAAGTTTTTCTTTCATACATGATGGAGTGCAGGAACATGCCTTAAAAGCAGCAGAACCTAAATAAAAATTAGAATTAAAAATAGAATAAAACTACAGTAGCAATTTGCTACAAAACTTTGGGGCCCAGTGTTTGTCCATATAGCAAAAAATTAAATAAAAATAAAATCAACAAACGTCTGATACAAATAAGATGGCGACTATTCCTGAAGGAATTCAGCTACAGGATTAAAGATTAACACAAGGCTAAAAATGTAAAAAATATTGAATCTGTAAGTCAGCGTTCAGGTCAAATCACACAATCAGCATCAGGTGTTATGGAATCATCACTGCTTCATATTTAAAGCACTAAAATAAGGAGTATCTGTCATTTCAGTCCTGAAGCTGAAAAAATCTGTGTTGCAGTAGAAATAATTTCACTGGGACCAAAATGTAGTTGTTTTTTAAGAGCTTTCTAAGAGACATGTTGATTTCATGTAATGGATTTTATGTCAAGGACCTACACAAAACAGTCCAAATTGGTGAAGTGAACTGAAAGTGTATAAAAAAAAAAGAAAAAAAGAAAAAGAAAAGTGGCTCTCATATATATTCACCCCTTTGTTATCAAGCCTCTAAATAATACCAATTACCTTCAGAAGTCACACAATTAATTAAATAACATCAACCTTTGTGCAATCTAAGTGTCACACAATCTCAGTATAAATACGCCTGTTTAGAAAGGCTCCAGTCTTCAACACCACTAAACGAGAGGCAACACCATGTAAGCAACACAACGGCCAAGGAGCTATCCAAACAGGGCAGGACGAAAATTTGTTAAAAAGTAAAAAATCAAGGTTGCTTTACAAAGAATATCGGAGACCTTGAAAATCCCATGGAGCAAATGGAAAGAATACAGAAACAGGGCAAAAGTAAGTAGATACCCCTCGTTACTGACTTTTATCTGTGAAATTCATTTGATCATACATGTTAATATATTCTTATCTTAATTGTAGATGACAGTATATTAATTTTTAAAAACTATGCTATACCAAGAACACAAAGAGCAAAACAGTTGTTCCTTTGATTTTCAAAGAGGGCATATTGTGGGTCAGTCTGGGGATGGACTTAGCCAGTGTCAGATCGCAAAAAACCTGGGATTTCTTTTTGCCACAGTCAATAAAATGTTTGCACAATTCACCAGCAAAGGCGAGGAATCAACAGCATCCCACTCAGGTCGACCTAGACCCTCTGACATGTGTCTGGGGACTGTCAAGCAGACAGTTAAAAATAATCCCCAATGTAAGGAAACTGGTGTTGTGTAGAGACTCCAAGTGAGTTGGATGTGAAGTCTACAAAACACGGACTTTAGGGGTGAATAGGTATACATGCTCAAGTTTTCTGTTTTTTGCTTCCGAAGAAGAAATATTTTACATCTTCAAGGTGTGTGTGTGTGTGTGTGTGTGTGTGTGTGTGTGTGTGTGTGTGTGTAGTGAAATTGATAGATTTTTTTAATTGAGTCAGGTCATTTGTCTTGCATATGCAGATCAGACACAAAACTTAACTTCTGCACTACACATCCACCATTGGGAAGAGAGAGCTTTACAATTCTGACTCAATTATAGCATCATTTTTGTCATCCCCCTAAAACAGACAAAGAATAAATAACTTCGACCACCAGACAATGCCTTGAATCAAGACTTTTTATAAGTTTGAACTTTCCAACTATAAAATATGGCTTAAAGAATGCCAAATATGTGCTAGTCTGTCCTTGAAGGGCCATATAGTATATATTTATAATAATAATAATAATAATAATAATAATACTACAGGGACAATCATAGCCATTTTATCTTAAAATATAAACAGATTTTACCGTTCACAATATAATCCAATAATGATGCAATGTTTAATTCTATACTTAAACTTAAGTCAGTATCTTCTGGATAACATTTACATGGAAATTCATTGACATAAATCTACCAGGGGGATTTGGGTGCTGAACCACAACCTGCTCCTTTATTTCCATCATTTTTCATATTGCTCCCAGTGTGTGTTTGAAAGTTTGAATAAGTTAAGCATTTTATGAATAATACATTTAGAATTTCAAACAAAAGTAAAATGGTGGACATTTTTAACATGCCACCTTAGAGGAAGTGTTTATTTGACCTGAACAGAGTTCTTACAGATTCATCACTATTGGTTACCAATATATTAGCATCTGTCCTATGGGACCAAGTCACACTTTTTAAAGGATCAGCGATTTTAACACACAGCTAGGATGTAACACAACCTATAGAACCCATGTTTAACACTTAAAATCTAACAATGCTTCAAAACCATGAACAGTTTTGCTTTTTTCCTCACTTTTTAAAATCAAGTGTCCATGAAGCAGCCTAGTTTTTTTTTTTAAACAACAAACCGTACACCATTATAACACAGTACATTTCTAAATGTCATTTTTGGTCTCTCAGTTTTCCTCATTCTGCACAGAACTCTCAGATTGGCTGGACTGATACACTCTCTCAACTTCTGTAGTGTTAGCTGATTGGTCAATGCCTCCTTCTGTTAATGTTATTGTCGAAACTGGGCTCATAGCTCTCATGCTGCTGTTAACAGTCCTGAAAAGGGAAAAAAAGTGTTTCGAACCAATTTTAAAGTTATTATCATTATTATTATTATTAGTATTAGTAGTAATATTAATAATAATAATAATAATAATGTTAACTATAATAATAATAATTATTATTATTATCGTTAACATTATTATTATCATTATTGTTAGTATTATTATTATTATCATTATTGTTAGTATTATTATTATTATTATTATTAATAATAATAATAATAATAATAATAGGTAATGTATTTTCTGTGTTGCTATTTATTGTAATTGAACATAAATATGACCGAAAGCCAGACACTCACATGCCATGTCGGAGAACATGACGTTCCCATTCCAAACTAAGAGAAAATGTTCGGCCACAAAACTCACATGGAAACTTTTTCCCTGCACTCGGAGAACATGGCATCAACATTTCTATAACAGCACACCATCCCAAATCAGAAAGAGAGAGAGAGAGAAGGAGACAGAGAGACAGACAGACAGATAATGAAACAGAAGGGAAACAGAGAGAAGGTTAGTATCAGTAGGAAGAAAGGCTTCATATAATTCTTTCAATTTACTAGTTTTCATTTTTCCAGTTCTTTAATCCTGTTTCGATGTGCTAAAGGCAATTTTTCACCCTAAATAGCATTAGAGATGATCACATTAAACCACGTCTTAGTTGGCCGCCGCATGCACTTACCAGAGCGAAGTACCTATGTGGTCTTCTCTATGTCCTACAGAAACCATGCAGTGCATATGTGTGGTGGCCCATGTAACCCAGAGATCAGTCCATCTTTCATAGGGAGCTCGGGCATCTACGTCATACAATGACATCACCTATGTTTACTCTATATTTATTAAATCATTTTGCTGGGCGAGTACTTTACAGCACTGGTAGTCATTGCAGTAATGAGCAGCGTAAGTCACACACTTTCAGTACAGGCAATACTCAACCTTGGCGTCCATATTGAAGAAAGATACAGCACCCTCCACAATATTTTTTATATGAAATCATGTGTGCCACAATTACTGGCACCCCTGCAGTTAATACTTTGTACAACCCCCTTGATCTTCTCCTGCAACATTTTACAAAGTTGGAGAATACAGAGAGAGTGATCTTTGACCATTCCTCTTTTGATCTTTCTAAATCGTCCATAGTCCTGGGTCCTCTCTTATGCGCACTCCTTTTCAGTTCACCCCACAGGTTTTCTATGGGGTTTCCATGGGAGGATTTGTGTCTACTGAACAATTTTAGTGTAGATATTGCCATATGTTTTGGGTCACTGTCCTGCTGAAAGACCCAGTGACGCCCCATCTTCAGTCTTCTGGCAGAGGCCACCAGATTTTAATTTAAAATGTCCCGGTATTTCAAAGCGTTCATGATGCCATGCAGCCTAACAAGCTTCCCAGGGCCTCGGGAGGAGAAACAAGCCCACAGTATCACGCATCCTTCACCACACTTTAAAGTGGGCACCAGGTGCTTTTCTGCATATGCATCCTTTGTGTTACGCCAGACCCACTTAGAGTGTTCGGTGCCAAAAACTTGGCAAACTCTAGACATTTCCGTTTGTGAGTGAAGGTCAGAAAAGGCTTTCTCCTTGCATGCCTACCAAACAGCTTGTTGGCATGTAGATAGCGTCTAGTGGTTGTTATGGAGACTTAGATACCACTCTTTGATGCAGTTCTCTAAGAGTGAGCTTTGGAGAATTTTTCACTTCCCTTACCATCCTCCTCACTGTGCGTGGTGACAAGATAAACTTGGGTCCTCGTCCAGCCTTGTTTATCAGTGTTCCAGTTGCTTTAAACTCCCTAATTATTGCTCTGACTGTGGATATGGGCAAATTTAGGCGAGTAGCTTTTCTTGTAGCCATTACATGACTTATGAAGATCACCAGACAACCGCCTGACTTGAATAGCAGGTTCTCTTGTCTTTCCCATGTTGAAGACTGGTTAAGAGAAATAGGCCTCTGTGTTACATCATATTTATGCCCCAGGTAAACAGGAAGTCATTAATTACTAATTAAATGTTCCTATATACCCTGATTAGTTTAAAAAAAACTAAAGAAATTACAAAAATGCTTTAATTACATTTATTTTATAGGAATTATTAGGGGTGCCAATAATTGTGGCACAGGTGATTTCATTACAAATTATTATATTATTTCTTTAGTGATGGATTTGTTTGTTTATTTTTATTCACTTGAGTTAATGGTCACAATTTTCTAAAGTTTTCAGTGATATTAGGCTCCTACAATAAAAAATTAATTAATCTTAAGGCTTTTAACACATTTTTACCAGAGGTGCCAATAATTGTGGAGGGTGCTATATACGACAAACATCACTGATGCACAAATAGCAGACCCGTATCTTCTGACAAGGGCAGTATTTCGGACACTCGCATATGTTCACAAGGGGTTACAGACTCACGCTTTGCAAAGTAAACACTGTTACTCGCTAGTTTTGAATTTAATATTTCTAAATGTAGGAAGCATATGTGAAAAATTCAAAAACAAGGTCTCTTTTTTTCTACCAGTTAGGGCAAGTTCCTGGCTAGTTCGCTCAGGCTGGTAGCAGCGTGTACACTGTCCCATACCTATCAAGTCTGCAATATTCCTTCTTCATACATTCATTTTCCAGGCTGCTTAAACTCCTTGGTCACTTAGGGGAATGTGGTGGCGAACATCACGAACGGGATTTTTCTAAAAAAATCGCAGGTATACGTGTCATGGGCACATCGACAAGGTGCGCAACCCAGAGATCGCAAGTTTGAATCTGGGTTGATGCCACAGCCATCCGTGACCAGGAGGCCATGGGAGCTAATTGGCCGAGCTCTTACGTGAGGGAGGGATGGCATACGCTCACTGCCCTGTCACTCACAGCGATCACCAGCCAATCATAGGCGTCTGTGAGCTCATTTGTACGAGGGGGCAGATAGCGCTGTCCCTCCAAGTGTGTTAGGCAGCCCCCAAATGCGCATGCGCAGCAGTTCGAAAAGAGGCGGGCGGTAGCATCGCATGTCACGGAGGGGGCATGTGCTTGCTTGCGCCCCTCCCTGGTCGGTGGTGGTCGTGTGATAGGGAAGGCAAAAAGTTGATGGGTTGAATATTGAATATGACTAAATTAGGGAGAAAAACGGGGGAAAATAAAAAATTAAAAAACGTGTCATGTATAAAATTTTCCAATGCAAAATTGGGACGAATTGTTTGCCAAGTTTGCACCAATTTGTCTCGTGCGTGCAGGCTGCGTGGAAATTCCAAACATGTTTGAAATTATCGCCAAGGTATGGCGAAGGAACGCGTTCGACCTGATTACATAATCACAACGCCGAAATGCGTCTTTTGTATGCCTTTTTCCGTGTTCCATTTGCGGAGTGCATCTTCCGTGTGTCTTCCTAATGAGTTGGCAAAGCTAACTTTTGCGCCCATTCCATTTTTGCAGCATTTCCAACACGCAGCTTGTGCGACGGTGGCAAAGCAAACATGATGTGAATAGAGGACGGTGATTTCACAGAAATTGGTTGCAAAAGTGGAAAAAATCATGCCGGGATGGCGGATTTTCAATTCACCTTAATTCATCGCCTTAGCTATCATTCGCTGCGCACTGTTGGCCCAATGAGAAAAAGGTTTTAATCCTGATTAGGGTTATGGCAAGACTGGCACTCATCTCAGTCGACCCTGGGCGAGGGAGGGGTACACCCTGAACAGCTTGCCAGGCTATTGCAGGGCCAATACACACACAACCATTCACACGATTTGGAACAGCCAATTAGTCTACTGTGCATGTTTTTGGACTGTGTGTGGGGGATTGGGGGGCTGAACTACCTGGAGGAAACCCATGCAAGCACAGGGAGAACATCCAAACTCAACACAGAAACGCCCAAGGCCGGGAATCGAACTCGGGCCTTCTTGCTGTGAGGTGAATGTGCTACCCACTGTGCCACCGTGCCGCCCTGCAATATAACTACCAGGTATAAAAAAAAATGTCAAAGTCGCAATTCATAAAAGCTAGAAGGTGTTAATGCCAGCAAGCAGATGTTCTCGCTACACAGGCTAAATTTACACATGATCAACATCACATAACCAACCTGACCTGAAGTGTGCACTGCATAGCTGAGAGTATTTTGTGGGGCACCAGTTCTCACATTTGACAGCAGTTATAAATTGATCGCTTGGTTCCTTCTCTGCTGGATGGGATAAACTAACCCTCCAGACTTGCTCTGTCATTGTGAGTTTTTTTAATAGAAATCACACCATCACAGTAACTATTCATGACCCCTTTATTTGGCAGGTAATGTGGCTCAATCAACAAGATCTCATGGCCAGTGACGTCACTCGCACAAGCTCTATAAAGATAGCTCTGATAAAGTTCATAAATATTTCATAACCGATTGCCTTTAAATAAAAAGTTAAGGAAATGGATAAATAAATTCAAATTATAGCACTTTTATGACACCACAATAATTCTTAATCATCTTTTATATGCCTCAGAGCAAGAAGGTCCCAGGTTCCAGTCTTGTGACTGGCAAGGGCTTTCTGTGTGGAGTTTGCAGATTCTCCCCCTTATGTGTGGGTTTCCTTCTACATTCGCATTAAGTCCACTGGCTACTTCGAACTGCCGAGAGGTGTGAATGTGAGTGTGAATGGTTGTTTGTGTCTGGGTTAGATTGGCTCCAGCTACCATGTGACCCTAACCAGGACAGATATGTACAGATATGAATGTTTATGCAACGATGTTGTGTATTGTGTACCTGCTGCCTCTGCTTCCTGTTTACTCTCTTCCTGTATATCTGTCACTTCCTCCTCCATCTCCTCTTCTCCTTTTTCTATCTCTTCAGTTTGCTCTTCTTCCTCAATGGCCACTAGTTCGTCCTTTTCCTCCTCTTCCTCCTTCACTTCCTCTTCCTCTTCACTGTTTATTTTCTCTTTCAGAACATCCAGCTGGTCCAGATTTACTCTGCCAATCAGCTCAAAGTTACGGATTACCTGGTAGCAAAAACAGCACAAAATAAATTGTACCATCATCATACAGAGTAGAAAACAGAAATGTCAGTAGAATAAAATCTGTATTCTGGTGTTTAGAGCAGAGCTATAGAATATATATTGTTGTGCTCTTTGAGACAGAGGATGGAGGCTGACCTTGTGTTCGTCTCGGAGGTGATCCTCAAGCTGCTGCTGGTGTTTTGTGTCGTAGTAACAAAGCCGACACTCGTATGGTTTGGGCTCATCATGTTTGTCAATGTGCTGCTGCAAAGTGTCTGCACTCGAACATGTGAACGTGCACTTATGACAGCGGAAGATCAAACCATCCAGGTGACGGGACAATTTAGAGCGAGATACTTCCAGAGGGATCACTCGCTCCTCTGGAGGGACAGAGAGAGAATTGAGATGATCAGTACTATGGTAAAGAAGACAGTGTTTAAGAGGATAGTGTATAGTGGTGCAGTGGACAGGGGACAGTGGTGTAATAGACAATGGTGTAATGTGTACTGATGTAGTGGACAGTAATGTTGGGGAGGATGGTGTAGTAGAATGTGATGTAGTGAATGGTGGTAATGCACTGTGTTGTAATGGACAGTGGTATAAAGGATGGTGGTGTAATGGTTAGATGTGAAGTGGATTGTGGTGTAGTGTACAGTGGTATAGGGGTTTGGTGCTGGTGTAGGGGACGACTGTACAGACTATGGCAGTTTAGAGAATGGTGATGTCTGAACAAGATGTTTTGGTCAGTTTTGTAGTGGCCGGATGTGTAATGGATGGTGGAAAAGAAGATGGTGGTATAATGGAAAAGATGCAGTGGATGGTGGTACAGAGGACGGAAATTTAAAGGACCCTGGTGTAGTGTACAGTGGTACGGATGATCGTGGTGAAACTGGAGGTGGTGTAATGGGCGATGGATTAGTGGACAGATGTGTAATGGATGGTGGTATGGAGGACAGTGGAGTATAGTAGGACGATGATAAAATGGTGTTTAATGGACAGATGCAAAGTTGATAGTGGTAGACTGGACAGATGTGCTGTGTACGAGGCTATAGAGGACGGTGGTGTTACAGAAGGTGGTATAGCGAACAATTGTATAGTAAATGGTGGTATCGAGGAAGGAAGTACAGTGGATGATGGGTAGTGGAAGGTGGTGTAATGTATGGTGATTTCATGGATGGTGTGTCCATACCACGGTGAAGGAGAACGTGGTCAATCATGTGACTCTTGGACTTTGTGTGATAGAGACAGAAAGGACATCTCAGTTCTCTCAGTCCATCATCAGCAGGGGGACTGTGTCCAGCCTCCACGTGCAGGGTGAAGGTAGACCTGCAAAATAAACACCAAATAAATACCGAAATAAACATCAAACCAAAGGAAAATCAAACAAAACACTCAAAGCAAGCACCAAACTCAAATAAACACCAACCCAATATTAAAACAAACACGATAAAACACTGAAACAAACATCTTAGAAAAATGTACACCATATATAAGTATACACACAAAATAAAAACTAAAGTAAACACGCAGTGATTATGCTGACTGTTACAGTCGTGATGATAATGAAATTACTTGTAGCAGGTGAAGAAGGAACAGTCTTTGCACTTGAAGAGTTTCTTTCCTCCATGACGGTCTCGGTAATGCCTCCTCAGACTCTGCATATAACCCGAGCTGAACTCACAGAATTCACAGGTTAGGGTGGAGTCAGGGCGGGACAGAGATGCCCCCAACGTCTCTGACCCTGTCGATGGGGAGGGGCCAGGAGAAACCGACAAAAGAGTGGGTGGGGCCTGATTACGAGACGCTAACTGGTAATGATTCAGCTGCTGCCGAACATCCGGCGGCTCCAAATATGCCACAGAGTCTAAAAGAGAGAATGTGAGAGACACAGAAAGAAAGAGAGTGTGAGAAAAGAAAAAAAAACAGACAAAACTATAAAGTATTGATTCATATTTCAGAGACTTGATGAAAACGACAGGGACTGCACTGATGAGGGTGTATAAGTGTGTGTTTGTTTTATTATTGCGATTTCCTCAGGGATGCAGTCATGATAGCAAGGGTGGAATACTGGACTGACAATAACCTGAAATGCTGATTTTAGTATAGATTTGATGCTTTACCAGGTTTAATAGGATGAGTAGCAATTAGTCTTATGTGTTGAATACTTTGCTGAAAATATAAATGAATTAAATTGGTTTTCCTGCTCCAACACACTTCACACCCCTTATCAGCTCTTTTACGCACTGGCACGAGTATAGCTCATGCCTATGCACGTGTCATTATTGGTCTAAATATGTCAACTTTGACCTAAGTACAGTGTTGGTAAGTACCATTCATCGTGGCGTCGCTAGGTGTGTGTTGTGCATCATTGTATGTGAGTGTGTGTGTGGTGCGCAGGGCAGCTCGGAGCCTCAGTCGGGGCAGCGTAAGAGTCTCTCCGTGTTCTCGCAATGAGTGATCCTTCAGCTGACTAATGGTCATCGTTGAGAATGGACATGAGATGCACTTATACGTGTTCTCACCTTAAAGCAAACAAATAAACAACAATATCAACAACAACAAAGACAACAATACAGCTGCAAAAATAAGAAATACTGGATGCATCACAACAAACAAAACAATTGTGCCCGTGTGTGAGTTGTGCATGTGTGTGTTCACTTGCATGGGTTCTTTTTTTTTTTGTAGGTGTGTGATGTGCCTTTGTGTGATATGTTAATGTGTGTGAAACTATATGTGATTTCTGTAGCTGTGTGTGTGTGTGTGTGTGTGTGTACCTGCGTGTGATTTGTGCAGGTGACTCTTCAGGCGGCTCAGGTAGGCTGATTTAAAGGGACAGAGTTTACAGCGAAATGGTTTGTGATGCCCGTGATGAGACTGAACATGTCGGTCCAGGCTGATGGAAAAAATGAGACAGTTTCAGATGAAAAGAAGCTGGTTCCCTGCTAATATTTAGCTGAATTGATTTTCAATATAAGTCGAGAGATATTTTCATTTAGATATTTCCCGCCATACTTGTGCCTGAAGGCCGACTGGAACTGACAGTATTGGCAACTGTATTTGTCATCTCTGTTGATCATTGCTGTGGCCGAATGGCTTCGTTCGTGAGACCGGAGTCCCTGCATGGACATGAAAACTCGATCGCACATATCACACCGGTATTCCGGAGCCCTCTCTGTAATACCGGTCTCCATGGTGACCAACACATTGTCCCCTGTCTCTGTAGGAACAGTGTCTGTACTGACCACATCCTCCATGCTGCCGTTGGTGATGCCATCAGACATTTCCACCACTTCTTGCTGACAGATGTAACACGTATGGTAATCAAGTTTGACATACGCATTTCATTGCAATTTTAATTCAATTCAATAAATAAAAAAATGCATCTGATGGTAAGATTAAAAAGTGAAGGATGTAACTACGGCAACATATAACAGTAGTTATCTAAAAAAATGGCAGTGTGATGCACTTTCATAAAATTTAAGGAAGTAAAACATGAAGAGCATCTTATTTTTACCTCCACATGTCCTTCTTTGGCTTCACCATACTGAACATGCTTCCTCAGATGGTTGCAAATAGCTCGAAGTGTTGGGTGAATCTCAACACAAAAGTTGCATCGGTAGCCAATAGGAGCATTTTCTACTGAGCCATCCATCTGTGAAACAAGTGACAAGGCACAAACAATAAAACTTAAACATTCAAACATTCATTCACTTTCCAAACTGCTTAATTCTACTAGGGTGGGGTGCACCCTGAACAGCTTGCCAGTCCATTGCAGGGCCAAATCTCACACAACCATTCACACTCAGACCTAGGGGCAATTTGGAACAGCAAATTAGCCTAATAAGCATGACCTTGGACTGTGGGAGGATACCGGATTACCTGGAGGATACCGACGCAAACTTGTAGAGAACATGCAAACTCTACACAGAAACGCCTTCGCCGAGCCCAAGACTCAAACGAGGGACCTTCTTGCTCTGAGGTGAATGTGCTACCATTCAAACGTAATTTTTTTACTAATTTTCAATTCAGTTTATCCTTTATTAAGGTCACAAGGAGGCTGAAACCCATCCCAGCCGACTCCAGGCAAAGGTAGAATAAACCCTGAAGAGCTAAACAGACCATTGCAGGGCCAAAACAGAAACACAAAACCCTTCACACTCACCTAAGGGGCAAATTGGAACCTCCAATTAGCCTAGTATGCATTTCTTTGGGCTGTGTGGAGTACCCAGCAGAAGCCCACACAGAATGCCTGGTTGGGCACGGGGCTTGAACCTAGGACCTTCTTGCTGTGAAGCTGAAGTGCTAACCTCTACACCACCATATTCAACATGCCAAGTATAACAAAAAGTTACTCATTACAACTCGCCTTTCTTTCTGGTTGTGTCTCCAGCGTCTCTGTGGATGTCCGGCTGCTCTGGAGCTGCTTCCTCTGTTCATGGCACACTGTCCGTTTCTCAAACTTCTCAATGTGCTTCGTAAGGTGGATACTAAGTTCAGGAAGAGTGAGGAACTTGATTTCACAGTGAGCACATTGGTAGAGCTCAGCACCTTCCTCCACTGGGCTCTGTATGGTGACAAAGTCTCGCTTGAGCTCATTGCTGTGGTAGTCATTATAATGTGAGACAAGAAGGTCAGAAGTGTCAAAGGTCAGCTGAGAGCACTTCATGCACTTGAATTCTGACCATTCCAAGTTGTTCTCCACGTGTTCTTTATCATTCTCTGATTTTATGTCCACCAGTTCAACGTCCTCTATAATGGCTGGTGTCTCTGGATCCTTGGGATAAATCACAGTGAAGTAACGACCGAGTTTGCTGGAAGACTGCTTTTTTGGAAAAACCCCCGGGTGGCGTTTGACATAATGTGAGATAATGCTTTTCCTGCTGAATGCCTGGAAAGAGCACAATGAGCATTTCCTCCGGTCAACTGCTTGCCTCAGCTCCTCGCTCATCGCTGACTTATCTTCTTCAGAGGCCAGAGGTACAGTCACTTTGTTTGGTTTCTCACCTACGGTCTTGGAAGCAGCAAGACAGTGTGTGTAGTAAGCATCAATGTCATGCCGTTTTTGATAGTGAGCAGCCAGACCTTTCCGAATGGGGTTAGTGTAGGAGCAGAGGGCGCATTTAAAGACATTGTTCTTGCCTTCTGGCTGAGCTCGTACATTGTTGTGCTTGATGCGATAGTGCCGTGCGATCCCCTTCCTGGTTGAGCAGAAGTATTTACAGAGCTGACATCTGAACACGGTATGTTTCTCTCCCTTTGCAAATTCCGAGAGGGTAAGGTCAAACTCGCGTCTCTCTGGTGCTTCAGTCATACTGCTAGCACTGCATTCAGCAACAGTGTCCTCTTTTCTAACAGTGGATTGAATGTGTGTTGGTGTAAAGATGTCCGAAACAGACTGGTTATGATATTTCTCATAATGGATCTTCAGTTTCTCAAGTGTTCCATGAGTATAAGGGCACATCTTGCATCTGTATGCACCGTATCCCTGCCTCTGGTTTTTGGATCTTTCATCTCCATCCGGCACCAAATCTTTCACCTCTTCAATATCATCAGCGAAATCTTCAGCTGTAACTTTGACCAGCGGATGCCGTTTCTGGTAATGTGTAAGAACCCCATGGATGCGTGAGTTTACATACGGACAGTGCCTGCACTTGTAAACTGAACTAGGATTGATATCTGCTTCCTGGGCAAAGTCTGCAGCCTTCACTTTCATGCCTGGGTGTTTCTTGCCATAGTGAGTCAGCAGTCCATGAAGGCTATTGTACTCAGACAGACACACGGTGCACTGATAGGGATTGTTTGATATAGAAGAGCTGGTGGAGAAGGAAAGGTGGGGATGGTGTTCAGGTACTGACCTGCTAATCTCTAAATTGCCTTCATCAGATTGGTGACTGTGGAATGGGCTGGATGTTGAGACATTTCCCTTTCCTACTGGAGACATAAGCTTATCTGATGCGTGGTTTCCTTTAATGATGTCAATGAGAACAGAATCATCATCTTTGATAGCCCATGGATGAACAGCTTGATAATGGTTGGTGATGTCCCAAACAGAACAAGCCTCAAAGGCACAATCTCTGCACTGGTAATGCTTTATCTCGGAGCTGCCCATCTGCTTAGAGGTGGATGTGTCAGGACCAGCCCACAACTTGCTGGCCATATAAGCATAGTCAACGTTGTGCTCTGGGTGTCTTCTTTGGTAATGCATTAGCAGCCCACTGGGCTCAGCATGGGAATAAATACACCATTCACAGTGATAACCAGCCTCCAAGATCCCATCTTGATAAGCCCAGCGCAAGATGGTCATGGCTGTGGCCTTCACAGTGGGGTGATCCTTCTTAAGATGCTTTTTCAAGGCATACACATAGGGAGATGTGTAGACACAGTGTCTGCACTTTAAAGATCTAAGTTTCTCTGCATCAGTGGCTGAGGTTGCAGTAGTTGTGGAACTTCCTGTTTGGATCATCTGAGCCCTTTCCCTTTGACTACGCACAACAGCGGTGTGTCTTCGGACCAAATCTGCATTCGCCTTTACATCTCTGTGCTTCTTCTGGTAATGGATCAACACTCCTTTCACAGTGCGGTTCCCGTAATCGCAGTGCTGGCAAAAAAACAACATCTCACCCTCCCCCTTTTCTGCATTTCCTTTTGGATGCAAATTATTGGATCCATCAGTAGAAGCTGCATTGGTGCTTAACTGTTTCAGGAACTGTTTAGGAGGTGCAATCTGCAATTCATCCATTAGCTTCATCAAACCAAGTGTAGGAGGTGCATGCTTTATGTATTTAGCCGTCACCTTGATTTCTGGATGACGCTTTTGGTAATGAACTAGAACGCCCACCACAGATCGATTGTTGTAAACACAGTGTTTGCAGTAGTAAAGTTCGTCATCCAGAGTCAAGGGCATAACAGCATTGGAGGGTTTTGTTGTACTTGACAGGGAAAATGTTGGGTTGGTTGATGATTGTGCTCGATCCACTGATATGACTCTCATGGTCTTCTGTATGCGAAAGTATGATGCCTTCTGTTCAGGATGCTTTTTTTGATAGTGAACTAATACAGAGTGCATATTGGGGCTTGCAAATGAGCACATGTCACAGTCGTACACCACTACATTTCCGTCTACGATTTCTCTAAAGGCCTCAGAGTCCATATTTGAGTCAGGTGTTTTGTTTGAGTTTTTAAGAGCAGGGCTGGAAGAAGACCTTGAGGCAGAGTTGTTGAAACTTTTTGGCCCTGAATTCAAGATTTCTCTCAGTGTCTGTGACTCCGTAGTTCCTTTTTGAGGTTGGTCAACCACATAGCTTGAGAAGATCATAGCGTTGTTGATTTTCACTGAGGGGTGCATTCTTTGGTAATGAGGCATCAGACTTCTCACATTTGGGCTGGTGTATGAGCAGAAGCGACATGTGTACACCAAATCTGGCTGGTTAAAGTTAAGAACATTGCTAGCTTCTGGATGGTGGTCCATGTAGTGCTGGTGTAGGTCACTGAAGTTGTTGTACTCTATGAAACACTCTAGGCAACGGAAGACAGCACTCTGATCCTCTGGATCAAGAATGTATTTAAAGCTAAACTTAATGTAGGGATGCATACGCTGATAATGGGTGCTAACACTGCGAGCAGACTTGTTTTGGTACTCACAGTGTTTACAGTAAAAAAGGTTACCAGGTTCCTCTGTGTACTCGGCACTCTCTTGATACGCCTCTCTGCTGTCTTGACTGCTTTGATCCTGGATATCTTTAGATTCTGCACCAAAACTGTCTTCATCATCAGAGACAGTAACTTGGATAGGGATGTTTCTTGATGTTAACTTGGACTGCAGGCTACGCTTCCTTTTGCCGACACCACGTTCAGTCTGAACAAAACCAGGTTTCCTGATGTACAAATGCTGTGTATTATAAGTGAAGCGCTGACTTTGAATCTCAGAGTTCTCTCTCTTCTCATCAGCATAATTTTCATTTTCCTCCTCCTCATCCTCCATATCATCAAGATTAATAACGTCCTCTTGTTGCTGACTCTGACTGATTTTACTTTGAAGGTTGTTTGCAATTTCATCGATTCTCGTCCGTTTCTTGACCGGGGACAGATCCAGAGGCAAATCATTTATGGACTTCCTGGCTGTCTTTCCTATAAGGTGCTTTCTGGAGGAAAATCCAAGGATCGATGTTTGAGTTTTTTGCACAAATTTCGATGAACCATATGATTCTGATTCAGAATCCTGCTGCTCGTTTAATGAATCGTCTTGACTTGTGGGTTGCATCCCATCACAGTATGAATGCTTATGTTGCTGGTGGACACGTAAACCCTTCAGAGTCATTGTGGAAAAAGTACAGAGTGAACAGTGATAAGAATTTTCCTCTTCAACATCAATGGATTTCTGGCCATTCATGACAGAGCTGCCATTTCCCCCATTGAGCGAGTCCTCAATTTGGTCATCTTGGCTTTCATTGGTTAGGTCCATGATATCCCATTCAGAAGAGGAGCCACTATGACATTGCTTATGTGTAGAATATTTTGCTGAACTTGTACAAAGAAATGTACACTTCTCACACTTGTACAATGTGGTTTGGCTGGCTAGGTGTATATTTTCTACATGTTTAGAAATACTGCTATGATGCTTAGCCAAAAAAGAGCAGAATGGGCACTGAAACTTATTGAGATGCATTCCAATTGGAATTCCTTCCATCTCGAGAAGTTTGTTATCTTCCTCTGACAAAAGCAGCTTCGCAGAATCCTCAGCGCACAACGAGTCATTATACGTAATATCATCAACATCACAGAGTTCATCATCGGAGCTGCTATGTGAATCGTTCAGCATGCTGGTATCCAGATCTACCCTTGATTGTGACATATCTGACATTGCAAAAGTGGACCTCTCTGACAATATGGAAGACCCTGTGCTGTTGGGAATCTTTCCTGCAATCTGAGAATACTGAAAATGTGACAGCCCAGATAGGGACTTCACTGAGGCACTACGTTTCACAGATACCGAGGAGCATTCGTTGCCACTTAGATCCGTCGACATCAAGTTGGACGTAGGAGTGCTTCTTGGTGATGATGGAGAATTTGATTTGGAAGATCCTGCACTTCCATCTACTTTGGGTTTTTGGAGTGATGCCATAATCTTAACCATGTTTCGATGCTTCTTCATCATGTGATCACATAACTGTTGTCTTTGTGACGTCTGGAAACCGCACCACTCGCAGCTGAAGCCACCTCTGGACCGGGCTTTAATCATGGATTCCAAAACATTACTTTCAGTTAGATCCTGTGATTCCTCACATTGTTCTTCTGAAGACATGGCATCTGAGTCCATGTCCAGAATCTCTGTTTCAGCTTCTGCTTCAACAGGAGAATCTGAATGGGACAGAAAATTATCTTTGTGGTGCATACTTTGATGCTTCAGGATTCTTGATCTGCGAGGAGATTTATATGTACAGTACTGACAGGAGTACAGTTTTTCTACATTATGACGCTCTGTAATGTTGAAGCCTGACTTGCAGGTGTCGAGTGAATTTGAATGGTCATTTGAATAAGCTCCTCCTTCAATGCCATGGACCTTCTTAACATGTTCGTTGAGAAGGGATTTTGATCTGAAGTAGCGCACACAAAATTTGCACTGGAAAAATGGATTTGTTGTCTTATCAGCTGACTGATTGTAAATCATTTGTTTTGAACTGGAGAAGGTCCCTGAATCTGTGGTGAAGGAGTTGAGGCCTGAAATATAAACAGGAAAATCACTATTTATTTTCTTTGTTTATTTGCATATTTAGATGCTTAAAGCAGAAAAGGCTATAAGTCCTTACATCTAGAACCTATAAAAGGACCAATTATAGAAAATGGGTTCTATTACACAGTTTATCTTATTACTTTTTATTAATAGTCACAGAAGCAGGAAAAACATTACAGCAAACCTTAACTAGGTGATTAAAAGCAAGCACTGATTCCATATGTGGCCTGTTGGCTGTGTGTGCATAAACACTGCATACATGCAATTTTCATGCAGTTTTTATGAAAGGGTAAGCAAATGTGTCGAAATTAATACACACATGCATGTCAACACTATTCGAAGACATAGCAGGCCACCTTAGTGAATCACATTTTACCTGTGGCACTTCAGATCCTGACCAAAAGGGGGAACTAAAAGATATCTCATTCACCATTGATCTGCACAATGTGATGTGTATGGGGCTATACTTTCTCTATGCCACCCAGATGCCTAGATTTCCTAAGCCTGTTCTTAAAAAGATGAACCGTATGCATGAAACAATGAATATTCAGATACATAAAGCATTTTCATTTCATACGCATGTAGATCCATGTGATTCATGACATGACTAATTATTATAGAAAGATGTCCAGGATGATTCATTAATTCTGCGAAATAGTAACATTAAAGCTAACTTCAGGCTGCAGTTGTGAGTTTAAATAACAGCAGCAAAGCAATCAGGGCCAGATGTAGCATGTAGAAAATGAAGGAGAAGACAGACAGCTGTTTATAAAGGTCAAATTAAAGCAAAAGGTTTTGGTAACCAGTTTTCTTCATAAATAAATCAGTTAATACTTATAAATCAGTTGTGAGTGACAAAGCATGCATACAGCACAGCTCCAGCAAAACTCCAAACAAAACATTGACAAATTATGAATTGGGACATGGGTGTACATTCCAAGTGTGGTAATCACCAAATTTTACAATAATGCAGCTCAGTCTTCCCAGTGTGTTAGCTACCAAGGATACACAGTATCTTTTTTCTCCTTATACAGGCAACCATTACGATTGTCCTAATGGAACAGTCAGTCCAACTTGTCTTAATTGATGTTTGGATTGCTTTGTTCAGGTTGTTATTAAAAATGACTGGCTTTCGCAAAATGTTCAATAAACTGGTGTGTACCTAAAATAAATAAAGTGATTTAAACTCAAAAACGTAATCTGTGCCTAAAATTGAAGTAATTTATTGCCAGTTATACAATTTGAATTCGATCAAAAAGCACAGGTAAATTTCCATTAACTTAGGACTGAAATATATTGGATAAACTGGATTTTCTTCAATATTATTGCTGCACATTTACAGAGACAGTTATATTTCAAATATAAATGCCTGACACCAATTATCATCATCATCATCATCATTATTATTATTATTAATGTTGTTATTATTATTAATAATTTTATTACTCATTTATTTTTATTATAATTTTTTACATTTATTTATCATAAATTATATCAGTTGTTTACATTTGCAGTTGTCTTCACAAATATTATCTGACCGGATTCCCTCAAAAACAGTTTGGGACTCAAACCCGACTGGTGTGCCACTATGTTGCTGTTGAGACCAATGGAGGAAATGTGATGTTTATTAAAATGTGTGCTGTTTACATTACAGAATTTAAGTTAACACCTCATTATCACCTAAAATATAACATGTCACTGTCACGCTGGCTCTATTTACTGCAGTGACTTAAACAGCATGAGGTTCAACGTTCGCATAACACCAGAAGCAGCAGGCAAATGGACTTGAGCCAACTGGCAGCCATGCTTCTTAGTATAACACTATTAATCTGTCCTTTTCTTTTTTTTAAGTGTCAAGATCTCATTATATTCACTCATTGACACATGACACATAAGTGTTCATTTGTGTTTGTTACTAGCTTTAGATACCAAATGGCCCACTAATCAACAACTGATATGATTAGTTTTGTCACCAGATAAAGAAAACAGGACATGATTTATAGTAAGATACACTGCCAAATGCAATAAAAATGAAGACTGTAAAGAAATTCAAATTTATAAAGTGGAAAAAATAGAGGTGGAGAAAAGAAAAATAGAACACAAGGTGGAGAAAGTGAAGAAACTGGAGAAGCCAGAGAAAGTTGAGAAGGTAGAGAAAGTAAAGAAAGTCCAAAAGGTGAAGAGCGGAAGGAAAGCGGAGAAGGTAGAGAGGGTGAAGGTGGACAGAAGCTTTCTCTTCTTCCTATGGAGAACGGGGAGGTTTGAGGAGGGTTGGCATGGACTCCAGAATACACTTTTACCAATGTACCTTTGAGAGTATTCTGTCTGGCTGTACGGTAATCTGGTACGGCAGTTATAATGCTCTTTAGCAGGAAGCTCTACAGAGAGTGATCAGATCAGCCCAACACATCACCAGGGCTGAACTGCCAGCAATCCAGGACCTCTACAGACAGTGCGGTGGGAGGAAGATGCAGGAGGTCCTCTCTGATCCCACCCATCCCAGCCACAGACTCTTTATGCTCCTGCCATCAGGCAGGTGGTACAGGAACATCCAGACCTGTACCAGCGGGTCCAGTGACAGGTTCTATTTACAAGCCATCAGGCTATTGAACTGCTGAACAATAAGACCTACAGTCACTTTAAATGTACCTATGCACATATGTACGTGAGGATGTATATATACACTGTACATGTACAACACGCACACACTGCACCCTCTCACACTACATATTCTTCCATTGTTTTTATTATTTATAATTCTTTTTTCGATCCCAACGGTTTGTTTTCTACTATTTTGTATAAACTTTTTTTTTTGTACTGTGCAATATTTAATGAGGCTCTGGGTACAGGAAGTTCATTATCAGTAATGCTGTTTCACTGTTATCTAAATAAAATAAAAATTTAGGCACTGCTGAATAGCAGAGCTCTGAAAAAATTAACTCCTACTAAAAGGTTTCCATGTGAATTCTTTTTATGACGCCATGAATGACGTCATTTCATTTACATGTTATGACCGCCCACTCCCCAAAGTTTTGATCCTGTCTGAAAGTGTTACGCTACCGAGACAAGATTTCTTTAATGGAGACCCAATATCACAACAGGGTAGCGGGATGCCATTCCACTTGATAGGTCTTCTGTAGGCACGTTATACGCGACAGAAACATCACGCGCATCTTCAATGTGACTGGATTGAAAGCCTTTCCATTCAAATGAGTAATGTATTGGCAAGCAATAATAGTTTATTTTGTTAAAAAGGTGTATTTTATTTTTTTTGTTTAATTTTATTTTATGGCTTGAAACAAGTAACAGTTTGATAGAGCAGAAGAAATAACCATCACTCAGACGGACATACACTATGTTCGCGACACAAAAAAGTAGATTGATGCTATACCAATTTCTCTGGAGCTCCGCTATGACAACAAAACTTGAAACGAAACTGAACATCACTGACCATGATGCACTCACTTCTATGTATAGAATAGAAGATCCATGCTCATGGAAATCTATCTGTGTAAAATGCAACAAGACACACATTCTAACTACTGACACTTTATTTGCTGTTTTTAGCTTATCGATCAGTTTAAGTTATTGTATTTTGGTATTTATTTGTTTTTTCTCGGGCCCACACTAATTGGTGTACATTGTTGTGGAGACCCTGCCTGTTAGGTTGCACTTATTAGGTTCAATTTATAAAAGAAAAATAATAAGGCTAGAGAGAGTTAAAGTAAAACTTTAAGCAGAAAGTGGAGAAACTAATGATCATCAAGAAATTGGAAAAGGCAGAAGAAGCAGAAAGGCTTCTTCAAAATTTCATGATCTCTTGGAACATCTCAAATAATTGGGTGTATGATCAGCTATTTGATCCTTCAGGCTCCATGTTCTCGCCATATTTACACACATCACATCAGGTGTAAAATCCTGAAGTGTGAAGAGTTCAGCTGTACCTGTTTGCTTGTGTGGAAATTCACATCCGTTATTGCCGATATCCTCATCATCCTCCTCTGTGTGACTGAAGGAGTTTAAGGAATCAGACCTTGACCTTTGAGGTGATTCGTTCCCAACGTCTGTAGGCTGCAGAAAAACGGTGTGGACGTCCTGAATGTGAGCTTTGAGTTCATCGCAGGACTCTGCACGGAAATCGCAGCCATCGCACTGTAGCACCTCCATCACTGAACACTCCCTGGAAAATCAGGGAAACCTGGAAAGTAGAGAAGATTAATAAATTGATTAATAAACAAACAAGGGACGTGCTTAGAAAGGTCTCTTATCCTGCAGTGACTTGTCTCATTAATTCAGCATATATGTCTAGCAATTCGGCAATCACTCACTCACTCACTCACTCATTTCCCAAACTGCTTAATCCTACTAGGGTCGCAGGGAGGCTGGAGCCTATCTCGGCCAACACTGGGCTAAAGCGAGGTACACCCTGAGCAGCTCACCAGACCTTTGCAAGGCAAACACACACACAAACATTCAAACAGACATCCACACTTAAGAGCAATTTGGAACATACTGTGCAAGCATTTTGGCTGTGGGAGGAAAGGAAACCCACGCAAGCACAGACAGAACATGCAACCAGGACTTGAACCAGGACCCTCTTGCTGGGCAGACGTGCCAAGCACTACGGCCATTTCTGCTATCACAAATATTTTAAATCCCCAGTTCATCCGAATTTCAACTTCATCATAATCGACATGACCAACACTGATAGAAACAGCACGGAAGGCTCTCCTCACACATGGGATTACGTCTGGATTTGCGTTCTTTCTTCATGACCTTGGGATAAAGCCGCAGCTGGAGAACACCGGCGTGTCTCCATATTTACATCACACGTCTTTGTCACTCTGCATCAGGTCTTTTTGGAGCTCTGAGGACTGCGCTGAGCCCTGAGGTGGCCATTCAAACACTAAGCATTGTGGGAAAAATTAACTGGAGGTGATACAATTATCCCAGAATCAGAGATAATCAATGGCATCTCACAGAATATCTTTGTCATATCAGGAAATCTTCACTAAAATATGAACTATGCTTTAAAAAAACGGAGATGTTTACTGAGACAAAGCCATAAACACAGAGAGAACGTAAAATTACACCACCACCAAAAAACATATTGAATAAATGATGTTACACGTACACATTCCGATTATTTTAATCCCCTTATAGCGCAACAATTTCCGAATGTTATCACATATATTAGCAATAAACAGTCTTCCTCACTATCCCCTTTTCTCTCTCTCTCTCTCTCTCTTTCTTTCTTCCTTTCTCTCTCTCTCTCTCTCTTTCAAAGTCATTCAGACAAAATATAACATGTAAACTTCCCTGTCCTGAAGACTTTCCTGTTTCAGAAAACTAAAGTTACTTGTGACTGACCTTTTCCATACTGGTCCCTGTAAACAGGCTGTAAATGAAGGCAATAATATAAACTAGGGCAACTAACCCTCACGTACTCACTCGTTTGCCGAATTGCTTAATCCTACAGGGTCAAGGCGAGGCCTATCTCAGCGGCACTGGGTGACAGCAAGGTACACTCTGAACAGCCTGCCAGACTATCGCAGGGTAACACACATAATAATGCAAATGCAAATAGGGGCAATTTGGAACAACCAGTTAGCCTAATGTGTATATCTTAGGACTGTGGGAAGAAACCAGAGTACCCGTAGGAAACCCATGCAAGAAAGGGGAGAATATGCAAACTCCACACAGAAACACCCGAGCCAGTGAATCAAACCCACGATCTTCTTGCTATGAGATGGACGTGCTAACCACTAAACCAACTGCAACTAACAGTGGTTTATTCATTGATATATGGTCAGAATGTGAAAAAATCTTCACAAGCATTAATCTGTGCTCAGGATCGAACCCAAGACGCTGGGGCTATGAGATGACAGCAGCATGCTCTCGACTGTAGAAGAAATATTTTAATACTGTTTTTTTTTTGATATTCTGTATTAATTAACCAAGGGAAATTATTACCCATCCAAAGTAAGCACACAGTGGGCTGCCACACATTGGGGCGCCCAGAGAGCAGTTGGGGGTTAGGTGCCTTGCTCAAGGGCACTTCAGCCATGAAGGTGGAGAAAGGGAAGGTGCAGCTCACTCCCCTCATCGCCACACATTTTTCCTTTTGGTTTGGGAATCGAAGCAGCAACCTTTAGGTCCCAAACCTGCTTCTCCAACCATTAGGCCACGGCTTCCCCCATTTCAGTCTAAAGTGCCCATATTTCAGTGTAAAGAGAGTTTGGCTAATGTTGAGTTAAGCTTGATGAAGCTGTACTTCTAAATTCTTTTGGTTACCCATTGGTTTATTCATTTATTCATTTTCCTGATTTTTCTTACTAGGGTCGTGGGAAGGCTGGAGCCTATCCTGTACACCTCGCCAGTTCATTGCAGGGCCAACATACACACACAAATATTTACACTGATATTTACACCTAGGAGCAATTTGGGGCAGCCAATTAGACTAACGTGCATACCCAGGGGGAACCAATGGAGGCTCCTTGTTGACCATGTAAACTCCACACAAAAACTCCGTGACCAAGCCTGGGACCTTCTATACCACCATGGCATGCATGATTAATGTTTATATGAAACAAATTCAGCTTATTCGAAAATATACTTTGTGTTGGGTATCTGCTTAATTAAAGATTAAACAGAATATTGTTTAACTACACTACTGTGAACAATCTATCAATTTTTTCCATTCATGAACATGTGAATGGGCCACTAGAAGAATTCAAAGACATTTTGGCATTAACTCTTAACACAGTATTAGAAAATCCATGAGGACACCGTCCATGAGGAGATTCATTCACTATTTTATTATCAAATTTTACTGACTAGTTGTTGCAGTGCTCATATAAACCTGTGATCTGCAGCTGTGCTACTGTCAGACCTGCTGTTTTTAGGATTTATTGTACAGTGAACCTGTCACATAATTAATTAGTATATACTACACAGTAACGGCGCAATCGGATAGGTCCACTTTTTGTGAATTAAAAAGAGTAGATAAAGCTTTATTGGAGATGGCGGATAAAGACTCATATGTTTCATTTTGCTGTTTACTTTAGAATCGTTTGCACAGCAAGACAAATTTCAAATGACAAGATATGGGAAAAAGAAGGGTTAAACAACAACAAAAACAAAATGTTACGAAACAAAATGTCTAAGAAAAGGTTACTTTCATTTTCCATCACAGGCAGTCTAGAATTCACTGATTCAAGTAAAGTCATCTGTACATTCATTCATTCAAGTTCTGAACCGCTTAATCCTAATTAGGGTCGCAGGGAGGCTGGTGCCCATCTCAGCCGACTCTGGGCGAGAGCAGAGTACACCCTGGACAGCTCGCCAAGCCATCGCAGGGCAGAAGCATGCTGACGGCTATGCAGCTACTCCTGACGAAAATCAGCAATGATTCTACAAAAGTGCCAAAGTAATTTTTTTTTTTAAAACTGGACAAATTTGACCAACAGTCCATAAACATCATCTGAGCCATGAAGTCATTGTAATCCTGTATACAGCTGGTGAACAGGTCGAAAAACTCTTAAGAACTGGATTTTCGTCACCTTGTTCGTGAACTGAAGGCGTCCAATGGAAAGTTAAGCATGGACTATTTAGAACTGTGTAAAATTCCCGTGACTACTGAAGCACATTTTCAGCATGATGGGGAAAAAAACTTAACCTGTTTTGACAACAGCAGAAAAACCCACAGAGGGCTGGACGTCACAGATGGTTCCTTAGATGACAGTGCCTTGATCACATTTAATTCCAAAAGCCTATAAGTTGAAAATTAACCATTTATTTAAATAATATGCCTGAGTTACATCAAATTTATTCGTTAGCTCTAGAACAACAGTAAGTTACTTTTCTCGGCTCGCAGCCCCACACTGATAAATCTGATAAATAAGCATGTGTGCAGACCTGGTTGGGGTGAAGAAAAGCAAAAATGACTGATTACATCATCACACAGAGAACCAATCAGAACACCAACAGTTTCTAAATGTCCATACTCCCAGCATGCACCTCAGCAGTGCGAGCTACAGATGGACACGGGACAACCATCAAAATCATGCTCCATGCCTTTGGGGCTCCATTATAAATCTTTTTGTTTTTAGTTAAGCGGCAACCCTATTGGGTAGAGGCTTGGACACAGGACTACCATCCAAGTAATTTCCCATGCCTATGGAGCTCCACTCAGGAGTTTCACTAAAATATATTAATAAAATCAATTAAATTCAATGTTTTTTCCCCTCATGTACCCATGTAGAATATATTATAACAATTGTTTATCTCAGGCTCAGTAGAAGTCACTGAATTATATAGTCGGCGACATCCACCTCGCCTTCAGCAAAAAATTGTTAATTATCCAGGGTGGATAATGTTTGACACAAAACAGTGTACTCACAGTTTTCCACTGTTACTGATTGTTTAATCTTAGAAATTCAACAAAATGTGACAACAAATGAAGAAAATGATATGTGCAGCAGTCATCTGCTACTCTTATGATTTTTAAAAATGTAAAAACAATCCTTAATACCTAGTTTGGGGCTTATGTCCATGGGTAGTATATACTAAAATAGTTATTCACCTCAGGCTCGGTGGATGTTGCTGAGTTGAATAGTCCCATCAGCATTTCATCTCGGGGACTAATCAGTAACATCCATTTATTTGTTAACTATATATTCATAATCAATGACCTGATTGGTAGACGTATAGCTTCAGCAAGCTTAACTCAACATTAGCCAAACCCTGCACTTTAACTGAAATGGGGGCAGCAGTGGCCTAATGGTTAGAGAAGCAGGTTTGGGACCTAAAGGTTGCTGCTTCGGTTCCAAAAGGAAAAATGTGTGGATATGGGGTGTGGCAATGGGTGGAGGGGGAGGGGGGGTGAGCTGTACCTTCCCTTTCTCCACCTTCATGGCTGAAGTGTCCTTGAACAAGGCACCTAACCCCCAACTGCTCTCCGGGAGCCATAGTGTGTGGCAGCCCACTGCTCCAAGTGTGTGTGTGTGTGTGCGTGTGCGTGCGCGTGTGCTCACTTTGGATGGGTTAAATGCAGAAGCTGAATTTCCTCGCAGGATTAATACAGTACATCAGTATCAATAGAAGAGACTACTGATAATTTTCTGTATGACAGTACAGTGCAGTAACAATGTACATGATTGATGTGCAGCATAAAACAGTTTTTATCATAAGCATAAGTGCAAATAATGAAAACTAGCAAGAACTAAAGTGCTGCACACACATCAGCTCTTATAAAAATAAATGCATATGTTATATGGATATGATCAATGCAATGATATGCAACATAGCTGTGATTCAGAGTAAGAATACAATTCTGCAGATGGCCTTGAGATCTGTAAAAACATAACACTGATCAACAAAGGCTGATAAACAGAAATGCACTATTTCTTTTGGCCAAGGATTGGAATTGAAGGACTTCTCAAGTGGTCCAAGGCTGAGTGATGAGTGAAGGTTGGAGGAAATGTTGAGCTATGAACGAAATAAAAATAGTGAGTGTGTTCACTGTCAAATCAGCTAAGTGAAATCTCTATCACTACACACTAGCCTCACCCCATTCATTACTGACAGGCCACATCTATTGGACTGGCATCAATAGATACCACCTTCACTGTGACTGTCAGGCAACGAGGCCACGCCTTGATCACTGATATTGACAGGTACAAAGGCCATGCCACCTTCACTGAGACTGACAGACACAGATGCCACATCACTTTTACTGTGACTGACAAGTACAGAGGCCACTCCTCCACCACTGACATTGACAGGTACAAAGGCCTTGCCACCTTCACTGAGACTGACAGACACAGAAGCCACACCCTTTTTATTGTGACTGACAGGCACAAAGGCCACACTTCCTTCACTAGGAAAATTACACCAAGGTTACAGCTCCTTAACTTGGACTAACGGCTACAGAGCCCAAGCCGCATCTTTTGAAACGTCTAATGTGTAAAGCTGTTTGTTATGGAACAATTTACAGCCAGTTATTCAGGAGAAATCAGTGCAGGATAATCACACATACCAGTGGTGGCCCAGTGGTAGGGTGCTGGTTAACTGACCCGAAGGTTCAAGCCCCACTGTCACCAGGAGTTCCACAGTGCAGCTAACTGAGTTATCAAAGGCCAGCCATGTCTTTCACTGTCTGTGGTGAGAGGCATGTAAAAGAACCATTTTGAAAAGTTTAGGCTGCATTGCCGTCATCGTGCTTTTGCCCTGCGATGGCCTGGCGAGCTGTCCAGGGTGTACTCTGCCCTCGCCCAGATTTAGGCGGTTCAGAAAATGAATGAATGATGAATAATCACACCATTGTGTGATTCTGTATCTTTAAGTGCACAAAACTGGATTAATCAGAAACAGACAGCACAGCTAGCAGTAATTTCTGGTTACACCCTATTGCCAAAAGTTTGTGGAGACCTGAAAATCACACCCATATGTGGTTGCTGAACAACCCATTCGAGATTTAGCTTCCCTTTGGTGTTATAATAATATCCAATCTTCTGGAAGGGCTTTCCTCAAGATCGTGGAGTGTGGCTGAGGGGATTTATCTTCAATCAAAAGAGCATTAGAGAGGTTGGGTAAGGAGGCCTGGGGAGCATTCCTGCTCATCCCAAAGGTGTTCAGTGAAGTTGGGGTCAGGGCTGTGGGCAGGACACTCAAGGTCTTCTGTGCCAACCATGGCAAACCATGTCTTCATGGACCACAGGGACACTGTTATACTGGAAGGAGTCTTAGTTCTGTCATGTCATGTCATTTTCGTAACCGCTTAATCCTAATTAGGGTTGCGAGGAGGCTGGCGCCCATCTCAGCCTACTCCGGGCGAGGGCAGAGTACACCTCGGACAGCTCGCCAGGCCATCGCAGGGCAGAAACACGCTGACGGCTATGCAGCCTCCTCTTGACGAAAATCAGCAATGGTTCTTTTACATGCCTCCCACCATAGACAGTAAGAGACATGGCCGGCCTGTGATAACCCAGTTAGCTGCACTGGGGGGACAGCAGTGAGGACGCGTTGATAGTGGGGCTTGAACCCCCGACCTTGGGATCAGTAATCCAGCACCTTACCACCAGGCCACCACTGCCCCCTCTTAGTTCTAGTAAAGAGAATTTATAATGTTGAACCTAATGAGGCATCTTATAGGATTGTGGATTTCCAATTTTGTGGCAACAGTTTAAGGAAGATTCACACAAAGATATGATGGTCAGGTGTCCACAAACATTTGGTCATATAGTGTATATACCCCCCCCCCCATCGCCCCACCCCCAACCGCAGTGGAACAATGAAGGCATTTTTCTGTGAGAGTGTCAACAAAGGGTTTGAAGGTGAAAATAGCCATAAAAACCATCTTCTTGTGTGCAACGCTACGCTAAGTGCTAATGACTAATAAGAGAGAAATTTTCTAGGTCTTTGTTGCTGTGACAAGTGAAGAGCGGTGTAGGTCCTTTGAGATTCAAGGACAGCAGCCATTTTAAGAGTCGGCTATGTGTGTGTGTGTGTGTGTGTGTGTGTGCACGTGCACACAAGTAACGTCCCTGGTGAAATCTCAGTCCATTGGTTATAGCCTCATATCCCTGAACCCTATTCAGAAATGATACATGTATAAAAGACAGATGCTAATGCATATGCTAATGATGTGGTATGTATAAGGAATGATGGTCCTTTGGAGAAGTGCTGACAAAAAAATGTGTCCTACAAACACACAGCTCAGCAGAAGTGCTTCACTTCTGCCAGCCTGACTTGGCCATTTTATATGTCAGAACGAAACCTCAACCCATCTCAGGATTAAACACAAAGTGCAAACACAGTCTCAGAGCAGGTTCTCAAGGACAATCGCTTCTTTAAAAAAATCTGCAGCCTGGAGGAGGAAAGTGCCAGCTCGGCTCCACGAAAGGGTCTAAAAATGCAAAGCATGCCTGAAACGTCCTTTTTTTTCTCTCCAGAGCTCAAAAACATCTGCAGCGCTGGGGAGAGAAGCAATAAGACAGAGAGACAGAACTGGAATGATACGCTAGTATAACTGCAAAAAGAAATCTAAAATGGTTCCATCAATAACGCTACACCAAAACAATGGATTTCTCAACAGTTCTTTGGACAGTCAGTGGTTCCAGTTTTCTTAAGAGATTTTTGAAATAATCTTGTCTGATCTGTCTAACTTCCACCAAATTTAAAATATAGAGTTTGGATGCTAAATCTAAACTCTTTTAATTGAGTCAGATGTGAGCAAATTGTACTTAAATATATGTATTTACCAATTTTTAATCATCTCAATTTCTAAAGTGCAATTTTCTCATTTTGAGAATATAACCGTAAGCTCATGCCCCATGAAGACTGTTTTTTATGCACAAAAAAAACTGAAACAGTAAAAAAACCACACAAATAAATAAATAATAATCACACCCATTTCATTTTTAGAGGCGCAATACATTACCGCAAGACAATACCGGTCTAAACTACTGCACTGATTCCACGAATGACTGAAAATACCGTAGAATGTTCTCATTATCTGTAGAACCAAACTGGGGCGTGTGGGAAGGGCTGGACTATAGTCACCCAGTGGACATCTGGGCTTGACAAAGTTTCATACGTCGGTGGCTCTGCAGGGCTACCAAAACCTGAAATGTAGTGGACCAAGTTGCACCACCAGGCCCGGAGTTTCACGTTTGGGCAACAAGCTACAGTCTCTAGTGGAGCAAAGCAAGCTGACAATGTACAGATCGATGTCTATGCTACATTCAAAAGAAAGGTGTGAATATGGGAAATTCACGACTTTTTACCAAAAGCACAGGTTACTAAGTCGAGAGCATTCGTTGTTATCAATATCACTGGTTTTCAAGACTTGTGAAAAGCGAATTTATTGTGCCAACACGAGTTCACAAGTTGTGATCACAGGAGACACTGCCATTTGAATGTTTTTAACAACTTGAGAAATGGGAAATACGATTTCATGGGTGCCTTATGAACACTGCATATGTTCGGAAACGAGTATGGCCAATGTGGCTTTAACACATAACATTCGCTTGAAATGGATACGGAGGTTATAACAAAAATTGAAAATGTGGTGGCCCAAATGGGTCTCCCGTAATCTTTTTTGGTGGACCCACTTGAATGGCCGCCACTGGCCTTGGGCAAGCGGGCAAGTGGTTATGTCGAGCCCAGCGACATTCTAATATCATCTTGATTATAATAATATCTCTTAATATTAGCTGATTCATTTCCTTTTCTGAACTTTCTGCATGCTTTACAAAGTAATCATTTTAAGTCTAAACAATGTATACACACAACATTGGGTTCTTCTCTTCATAGGATTAACTTTACAATTAAACTTTACTTTAACCTTTAACCTATGACCCCCAAAACTAATCAGTTCATTCTTGAGTCATAGTGAACATAAATGCAAGGACTGAAGAAAATCTCTCAAAGCGTCCTCAAGAGATCACACAAGTTCATGTTTCCCAAGAATGGCACTCATGAGGCCACAGTGAAGTTGACCTTTGACCTATCATTTTAATATCTAAACAGTTCTTCCTTGAGTCAGAGTGGCTTTTTTGCAATGTTTGAAGGAAATCCCTTAAAGATTTCTTGAGATAATGGCATACAGTACAGTACCTCTGACCTTCAAAATCTAAACAGTTCATTCATGAAACAATTTGAGCATTGTGTAAACTTTGAAGAAAATTCCTCCAAGCGTTTTTCAGATAACATGTTCACAAAAATGATGTGGACGGACAGACGGATGGACAAAAAATATACGTTGCCTTATCATGGAAAAATTTACAAATTCAGCCTTTATAGTTTATTAACCGTCGGTACCCATATAACATCATCATCATCATCTTCCGCTTGATCCGGGGTCAGGTCGTGGGGCCAGCAGCCTAAGCAGTGAGGTCCAGACGTCCCTCTTCCCAGCCACTTACTGCAGCTCTTTCAGTGGGACACCGAAGTGTTCCCAGACCAGCATAGAGACATAGTCCCTCCAGTGTGTTCTGGGTCGACCCCGTCATCATGGACATGCCCAAAACACCACACCAGGTAGGCATTCGGGAGGCATTCTAATCAGATGCCAGAGCCACCTCAACTGGCTCCTATCAACGCGGAGGAGCAGCGGTTCTACTTCGAGCTCCTCCAGAATGGCTGAGCTTCTCACAGTATCTCTAAGGGAAGCCCATATAACATTACAGATTAAATAATGTGAAAAAATAAATATGTCCCATGGAAGTTTTTGATTTTTTTTAACATATTTGAGCAAGCAAACATTCCACAACCTTTGATACAGTGACTACAGATAAAGGTGATGTACTGAAACAAATAACAATTTAGAATTTGTAGTTATTTTCTTAATTTAAATAATAAAAAACTTTTTCCCTTACAAAAAAAACATTAACCCTTACATTTATCACACCTTCAAGTTTATCAGCTTTTTCAGATTAGGTGCCATTGACTAGAACCTCCTGCAGGTGGAAGCTGTCTTATTCAAACTCGACATTTAAGGCCTGGTGTTCTCTGTGCTACTGAAGTGTGAAGTGTCATGATGCCAAGATTTTTAGTTTCTAAATTTCAAATGTGTGTCAATTTGTCTAGGTCTAATTTTGTCTAGGTCTGGCCACTGCAGTGAATTCAGCCTGAGAGCTGAACCGTTTGATGTGAAAAGAAGTCCACAAGAACCCAAAATGTCATCACAGGATCTGCAGGTAACTCTTGGTGTGAAAATGCATACAGCTAGAATGGGAAAGAGACTGGACAAATCTTGCCTGCAGTCATTGATTTAACTAGTCATTTTGCATAAGTATCAAAGAGTGTTTTTAAGATAATGTGAGGCCATCTGTCTAGAAGTTGAGCCAGAGGTGGAACTTCCCACAGGATAATGATCCTAGTAAGCATACTCCCAAATCCACCAAGGAATGACTCAGAAAGAAGAAATGGAGTTGTGGAATGGACTAGTAAAAGTCCAGATTTGAGTTACAATGCAGTGTAGGTGGGCAATACATGCAGGTAAACCCTTAAACATCTTGCAGCTGAAGGAAGATTGGTCAGAAAATTCAGCAGGGTATTGTAAGACTGGTGGATAATTACACAAAAATGCCTACAAGAAGTTATTTCTGCTAAAGTGGTCAATACTAGATCTGAGGCCAAGAGAGTATCGTCTTCTCCACAGAGAAACACTGCATCTATTAAAGAAATTATTAAACAGTCGGTGAAAAAACCCCAAAAGATAATATTTGAAACAATGATAACATATACATATATAACCAAATGTCATTTTAATATACAGTGGAGGGAACAGTAGGTGTTCACTCACTCACTCATTTACTCATTCGCCAAACCATTTAATCCTGTTTGGGAGAGGCTGCAGCCTATCTTAGCTCACCAGACCATTGCAGGGCCAACACATACACACACACACACAACCATTCACACTCACACACACTTAGGGGCAATCTTGGAAAAGTCATTTCGCCCAATCTGCATGTCTTTGGACTGTGGGAGGAAACCAGAGTACCCGGAGGAAACCACAAAAGCAAGGGGAGAACATGCATACTCCACAGAGAAACGCCACTCCGCAGACAAAGGACCTTCTTGCTCTGTGCAAACCACTACGTCACTGTGCCGACTAGGTATTTAACACATCAAGTATTTTTCTATAAGTAAGCTTTTTAGAATAGGTGTATTAATAGAAAGAAACTTTCCATTGGGTTTATGCGTGATTGGCTGGCCCATTCCATCACTTTTATTTTCTTCCTTTGGAACCAATTAAACTGTCGGAAAGTTCATCCTCATCGTCCCAGTAAATGGCTCCAGTTTAATCAGTTTATTATTATTAAGAATTTTCCAATACATTACATCATTGATTTCCCCTTCAATCACTTGGATTCATTGCGAGAAGAAAATTCAGCCTGATACTATGGTGCTTTCACCTCTGTAGGTATCTTTACTGTAGGTATGATAGTTTTAGCCTCATATGCAGAGCCAAATATGGTGTTTTGAAAAGTATTCAGTATTTTTTGTCTCGTCAGCCTTTTGCAAATATTCTGTAGCAAACGTCAAACAAACAACAACATGCCTTTTCTTCAGCTATTGTGTGTTCTGGGGGGATCTAAAACTGTAAAAAAAAAAAAAAATAACAACATTTGCTCAACATATGTTTGTTCGTACTGGTCACTGCTGGCAATGCAAGCATGAAATTTTAATTTGAAAAAGAGTTGTTGGTGTTCTATAGAAATATTATACAATGGCATGAGGCAGTGGATCAGCACATTGTTAAGCATGAACATGCACAGGAGGTTAAGCTGATTAAGTCTCAAAGGTTTTCAGTCCACTCTGTTACACACTACACACAGATTTTGCATGATGTGGATGGAGATTGATATTCATAGTTACCTGAACATTAAATTATATCTAATCAACACTCTTGAATATCTTCAGGAAAAGAATCACCAACTGAAGGAAATGCTCTTTTGTACTTCACATCCAAAAACATAATGATAAAATGAAAGCAGGGCCACTAATAAAAGTATAATGTAAGAACGAACAGTGCTGAGAGCTAGAAAGAAAAAAAAACCAGCAACCAATGACATTTCACAGTGAAAACTATTTATTACCAGCTTGTTCTGGAGTTGTATCTAAGGCTACTGTGACAAGTCAACATAAACGATGATGCTGCCTCTAAAAATATTTTTAGCCAATCCATCATTTTATATTATTTAAATCAATTTTCTAAAACATTTCCATTCAAATCGCAAATGCTTTCCCTCAATACTCTACATAATACCTGCATATATTACAGGGATGTACATAGACATGCTTTGTGGCTTTGTACAGTTTAAAAAAATCAATGTGGCCTCATCAAAGTAGGGCTCAATGTCGGAAGAGGTTTGTAAAACTTTCCAAAGTATGGAAGTAATCCAGATTTGGTCAAAATGAGAGAAAATTTTGCACATGGTCCAAGCTTCTAATAGCACACAACCGCGGCATTAGCATACAGCCAGCATTATGGATGATGGATCGCCAGAAAAGACCAAATAACCAGCATAAATGTTGTCTTGTTTATTAAATTAATTTAGCATCTTATCATTTTTAATGTGTTGACAGGAGAGGACTAGCCACCTACTTGTGTGTATCTCAGGGTGGGAATCTGATTCTGATGTCAGAATTATAGTGAACGTAGACTAAACCTGGGTTTATTCTTCGCTGTCTGATGGTGCCAGTGCATGTTAGGGTGTGTTGGGCTTTATGGGGCATATCATTTATGTAAATATTTTATTTATGGCATTATTTTAAGCACATTTCTTTGTGTGGGTGATGCTATAAATACTTCATGTATTTATATACTTTATTTCAGAAGCATATTGCATTCACCTGAGAAAAAATATTCAGCACCGTTTTTCTGAATTACAGAAAAAAAGGGGAAAAAATTCAGCTAATTTTCTGAAGTAATTAGATAATCTGTCATTTCAAAACTCAAACCCTGCTGTTAGTTAAATGGGTTGCCTCAATAACTGGAGAAGCTCTCAAGAAGTACACTATGGTTGCTAGTACCGATCCCCAGGGGTCAGTAAAGGCAACATATGCTAAAAATTCCATACTGCACGGTGATCTAGCTATTGTCAAGCATTAATTCTGCTTACATTTAGGCTCTCAAGAAGGAAAAGCAAGCTTATTTTGTTTTGAAATATCTCATTAAGTCAGAAATCAGAAGCAATTATTTTTTTTTCATGAAAAATTTCATGTTAATTAAAAAAATTAATGAATTTTATTTTTTCATGAAAAATTTGCATCAATTAAAAAACAGATATTATATAGCTGTATATCAAGCTCTAACTGTTGTTTTGGGTTTTTTTTTTGTTTTTTTTTAACTGAAACTTGAAATATAGTATCAGATGTAAACAAGCCTGACATTTGTTTATTTTATCATGCTATAGTTACCTGACTATACTCAAACCTTGAAATGAAATGGTCAATTACTAATTTAGAAGTAAATTTTTATTATTTAATTTAAAAATGAATCAGTAAAATAGTTGATTGATTAATTGATAGAAAAAACTAGTCATTAGTGGCAGCCCTGTCTGTATCCAGTCAAGGCTTTGCATTGTTCTTTCAGTTAAGGCAGAAATCATGGGAACACCTCTAACTCATCCAGTTTAGCTTGTTCTAGACGACTGTCCTTTACATACTTCCTTATCAAGTTCTTACACAACTCTGAGGTGCGTCGCCTTTGATCATTATCTTAGAAAAGAATGAAGCTGACTATTCAGCAATTCGTAATGAAATGGCATGGCAATTTTAACTATTCTGGATAAAACCATAAGAACTGCTAGTAAAACATGAGCATGTCATCATGGTGCCTTCTTGATTCTTGGTTTTCTTTGAAAGAACATGGTTTAACCAGGTAAAAAGGAGACGTGATCCATGTATTCTTTATGTTGTTCATTTTAATATGAGTTCTGCAGATATTTGAGAACTTTAAGAAGAATAAAGGATAGTTTTATCCATCTTCCTCTAATTCTTATTCTGGCTCTTAACTTCTAGCCATTCTGTTTAGAGCATGAACATAAGACTCTCCTACATACAGTACTTGTCCATTTAGGCCCAAAAAATATAATCTGGGAATCAAAAAAATGTTTCTGGGTTGGTTTTTTTTGGCTGTAGAAGGTCTTGGTATGTTTGCCAGAGCTGGTAAACTTATGAAGAATTAAAAGTTTGGACTTCAAGGTTATATTTCTTTGAATACAATGAGACACCGTGAGCAAAGGCAACACAATGTGGTAATGAAGGACAAGACCAAGGTGAACTGGAACTGAAGATCCTACAACAACAGAGTAAAATTAGCTCCACAGTTTCTGTGTTTTTCCTCAGAAAGGTCTCGTTATCTTCATCAGAACTCTTAACAGTGTTTCGTTGTAGTCACAGGTTCCAGTTCACCCTCTTCTTGTCCTTCAAGGTGTTACCTTTTCTCAGTGTATTCAAATGGATAACCTGAAGTCTGTAACTTCTCTGGACAAATTTGTAGTTAAAACCGTCATACATTTGTACAGAAAATGAGTTAAACCCAATATATATATATATATATATATATATATATATATATATATATATAATGGTCCCTATAAGTCCATGGGAAAAACCTTTCCTTCTAAATGGACCAGTTTTGTTTTTATTTATTTAGTTTTAGTCTTTTAATTTTTAACTGTGGTTCTTCCAGTAAAGCCAAAGATGAAGGAGGCAGGAAATTTTCATGTCAAAGACGTTGACTAATTGTACCGAATAACAAAAGATCTATATATTTTATACGTCATCCTTTCCAAAGGCATTATTAAGCCTAAAAACCTGCTCAGTAACTATTATCAGCCAAATAACCACACACTAAAACATCACCTCCTCTATACGTGATAGTTTTGTCACAAGCAATTTAAATTTTACTCATCAGATCAAGAGACTCCAGTTTCTGTGTTTTGGCACAGGGAACCACTTCCTTCCATTCAGAACCGGGTTTCTTTACACCAAGTGAATTCCTTTCTTCGAACCATTGTTCAGAGAAAATGTTTATTTGTAAATGTTAGTTAGTAAAATATTTGCTCGTAACTGTGAAATTGTGAAACTGTGGCAGGGAAGCACTTGCTTATTCATCCTGAACTTATGCTTCTACAAAATAGATATTCTCAGATACGGCTGTTACAAACAAAGACTTTGAGATTTGCCTTTAAGATTGACCTTCACTTCACTTACTTACAGATGTCCCTTCTTCTTCCATAGGTTCAGAAACGGGAAGCATGTGTCTGTGCTAACCATGTTTGAAGCAATTCATAGTAAATATAGCTATTCCTCTGGTAAAAAAAAAAAAGAAAAGAATGGAATTTATTTAAATTTTTAATTTAAGTTAAATTGATGTTACCTACCAAGAGTCTCCTCATTTCGGGTGACTATTGGCACTATGCCAATTTCTGTTAAACATCTATCAGTGATATTAATACACATCTTAGACGACTTTTACCTTGCCTTGAGTGACCAAGACAACAATCTGTTTAAATACTTTGTATGAGTTCAAGTTTGTAAAATGGGTTACACCGAATCTCCTACAAAATGTAAGAATGACCTCAGATCAGTGTATACTGCATGCAGCTTCCAATGAAATCTGCACACATTTTGCATGATGTGATTTACCCATGCAAACTGAGGTCTTTGCATCACCAAAGCCAAGATCCTCTTAGGCGGAGCCACTGACTTCTACAAACATACAACACTACGCACTTATATCCATATACACCATAAAATGTATTTAATTATGACTATTTTTAAACAATATTCAATTATTTTCCAGTGGTACCATAAGGTTCGGCTTAAACTCGCAGGTTAATCAAGATTAAATATTGGGATTAAACAAGAGTCAGGGCTCTAAAGACTGGGACTTGGATAGTGAGCAACTTAAACAATGGACCAACCAAGAGTCAGAGCCCTAAATACTGGGATTAACCAGGTCAGTGCTGTAGGACACCTATATAAATACGACCAAGTACTTCTGGCCCCTTTTCTTCTTTTCTTCTTCTTCTTCGTGAATATGCGTACACTATTTATACTTAAACCATTATTACTCAGTTTTCATTAATCATAGCAGGAAATGGCTGGAAAAGAATTGTAACAATGCTTCGAGCAAAACCAAAGGCCTGAACGTCTACAAATTATTCAGGATCTTCTAATATTTGTAAGCCAGTGTTCTGGGCCTCCTGCTGTATCTGCTGTAATCTTCTGCTTCCCCCAGCAAATCCCTTTCGGAGCAGATGGCAGCAGACCTGAACTGGGTCAACCATTAACCAGTTACAACATCTGAATGAAGCACCAACTCACACATGCATGCACGCCCATACACGCATACAGGCACAAAAAAAAATACAAATTAAAAGCAGTCATCAGTTCTAAATATGTACACACTTCCCTCTAATAGTCAAAAACAGGTTGCAGGGCAGGGCGAAATTGATGGGAGTGTATGTGTGAGAGTGAAGTCCTCTTGCTAAGTTTCCTGAAAGAATCATCTTTGCGGAAAAGCACTTCCTGATTACAATTCCCAGCTTTAAGACCTCAGGCACCTAAGTGTGTATTTCCTTGTCACTTTTGCTAATTTGCAAATCGTTGTATAATAAAATAATCAACTTCTGCAGTCTTCACGTCTTTAGAGTCATCTAGCATTACAATACCTGCGATGAATAAATAAAATAATGGCTGCAATGCGAGACAGAAACCTCACATCTCCACCAGGAAAGGTACAAATGCAATGTTAAAGTCAGTTAAAAACAGCATCGGGGTTTTAACCATGTTATCATACTACCTGTGGTAAAATATTAATGGTGCTCCCATCCGGTGAGCATGAGAAACATGTGAGCCTTTGGATGTGTCCTAAAGTAATGCTCTTTAAAAGACAGCTGTCCTTATTCCATCCTGGAAAATATGATTTGTTTTATCTGCTCTGAATGATCCCCACCTCCACCACCACCTCCTCCCTTCTGACAGGAAGCCCCCTTAAACACAGATCTGTATAACAGGAGTGGAGGTGACCCTCAGCCTGTTCCGCTTCAGAGCGAGTCCATTTCAGCACTTCTAGCATTCATCTGTCCACCATTTTGTGCTCCTCAAGGCTATGAAGAGGGCCTTGTTCATTTTTTTTTGTTCCTCCACACTCTCTCTCTGAAGCTTGCTATCCTATTACACACATGGCATGGAGTAACCTCCAGCAAAGATCTTCAGATCTGCCAGGGTTTTTTTTTTTCTCTTTCTTTCTTTCTTTCTCTTTACAATGGTGCTAGTGAAAGCAGAAATGATGTTGATTCAACATCATCTTTCAGCGAGGATCTGTTTTAAACTGGCTGCAGCTGAGGAGAAGCAGAGCTCAGTTCTCCAAAATGCTCTGCACTAGAACATGAGAGGAACTTAAAGTCACGTTTCCATTACTGAGATTCCAGACACAGGAATTGAAAGGGAGTTTCTTTGTTACCTCGGGTTTAATGATTAACTTTAATTACTGTCTGCATTAATAAAAATGTTGCTATAATATGTGGAGTTTGTATGGTAGAGGTCATTTGGAGGACAATAAAAGTTAAATTTGTAGGTTTTTCACTATTTTATACACAAACTGTTATTTGATGTGACTGTCTAATGATTTACTAGCGCATGTTTAGTGACCCATGCTATTCTGGCAGCTATAAACGTCTAAGCTCCAGTGCAAAACTAAAGAAGTGAATGTAAGACAAGGCCACTGTAGACATTTCAGTCATTTAGACATGAAGGAGATTTTAATAACTGCAATGAAAGAGTTTTATAAAAGGCATGATGAATCAACAAAATCATCTTTGCATATAATAAATATAAACAGCTGTGTTCAGAAATATTGCTCTCGTGGGTTGCATCAAGACTACATCAATGAAAGACATGCACCACAAACATACACTTGCCATAATACTGTTTCCTGCACACTTTATCCCCAGACATGCACACACACACACACACACACACACACACACACACACACCCACACCCACACACACACACACACTCCAGTACACTACACTAAGTAGTTTCTCAAAACAGTATGACCCAGGTTGACCTAGTTAGTGAGCTAGCAAAGCCACAGTGATGCTCTGTTACAGAGATAGCAGGTCACTCCCTCTTGGCTGCATCCCAAACCACCGAACGTCTTTACTGAATATGTGGGGTATAAGTACAGCACTTTACGCAAAACTCTATTGCACTACATTGCCAAAAACTAGACATTTCTGTGTGCTTTTATTTGTAATTTTTTTCTGACTTGAATTGACTGGTAAATAATATCAAAAGTCCGATGAAAGACAAAGGAAAACAATGTGAGAAGAAAAGAAAGCTCTGAGAATCACGATGGGGCTAAAGAACCCGCAACAGCTGGCAGGTTGTCTTACCACAGTGACCCCCCCCCCCCCAAGAAATGTAGGCGTGTGCGTATGAGTGTGTGTATTTATGTATGTGTGTGTGTGTTTAAGTCATAGAATAACCAGTCACTCTGGAACAAAGGTTCATATTTCTCTCTTCTGCATGCTGAGCAGTTTTTACTTTAACCTGCTGTACGACAAGGCGGCATGGTGGCGTAGTGGTGTAGTTAGCTGGTCGGCCTCACAGCCAGAAGGTCCTGAGTCGAGTCCAGGGCTCTGCGAGGGCGTTTCTGTGTGCAGTTTACATGTTCTCCCTGTGCTTGTGTGGGTTTCCACCATGTTCCTCCCACAATCCAAAGATATGCATTTTAGGCTAATTGGCTGTTTCAAAATGCCCCTAGGCACGAGTGTGAAAGGTTGTGTGTGTGCTGGCCTGAAGTGGTCTGGCGAGCTGTTCAGGGTGTACTTTTTTTAGGGTGAAATTTTTGAAATCATTTTTGTTTTATTCTATCATATGTAACAGGTAATTCTCTGCACTTTTTTTTTTTACAATTTTAAAATATAAGATTAAACCTGACACTAATTTATTGTATGTTCATAGTAAATTCAACATCACAAGTTTAAATATTCATCTTCTGAACCGCTTATTCCTAATTAGGGTCACGGGGAGGCTGGTGCCCATCTCAGCCGACTCTGGGCGAGGTACACCCTGGACAGCTCGCCAGGCCATCGCAGGGCCAACAGTCACACAACCATTCACACTCACACCTAG
>JAOUQZ010000019.1:15797253-15802253 GCA_028564935.1 Neosilurus hyrtlii
AAACTCCACACAGAAACGCCCGAGCTGGGAATCGAACCCAGGACCTTCTTGCTGTGAGGCGGACGTGCAAACCACTACGCCACCGTGCCGCCCTACAAGTTTAAGTAATAAAACTTTTTATTTTTAAAAAAAAGACTAAAAGAAAAAAAAAATCTAATTTGCAAACATTCCTAAATAAATTAATAACAATACTGTGTACACATCAAACTGAACATTTAAACCAATCGCCTAATGTTGAGTAAACCCCCTTGTAAAAAAAAACATAGGCCATCAAGGCATGGACTCCGTAAGACCTCTTAAGATATACTGTGGAACATGACACCGAGACGTTAGCAGCAGGTCCTTTATGTTGTGTATGTTGCGAGGTGGGGCCTCCATGGATGAGACTTGTTTGTACAGCATATCCAACAGATGCTCAAGTGGATTGAGGTCTGTGGAATTTAAAGGCCATTCAGCATGTTGTCATGTTCCTCAAACCATTCCTGAACCATTTTTAAAGGGGCTGTGCATTTTGAAAGAGTATGACATAGTTACCTCTACCTGAATGTTAGGACCCCTACATATTTCCAACAGAATATTGACCAGAGCATCACACTGTTTCCTTCCCATAGTTGCTCACCAAGTCCTCCACATTATATTAAAATAATGATGCATCAGACCAGGCCACCTTCTTCCACTGCTCCAAGGTCCAGTTTCTGAAGGTCAACTGACCATTGTAGTCATTTTCAGTAATGGACAGAGGTCAGCATGAGAACTCTGACCAGTCTGTGGCTATGCAGCAAGCTGTGATACACTGTGTGCTCTGAGACATTTCCATAGTAGCCAACATTACCTTTTTCAGCACTTTGTGCTACTGTGGGATTGGAACAGACAGCCTAGCCTTCACTCCCCACATGCATCAGTAAGAACTTAGCACCCATGTCGCTGTGCCAGTTCACAGGCTGTTGTTCCTTGGAAGTTCTTTGGTAGGTACTAACCACTGCATACTTGGTACATACCACATGACCTGTCATTTAGAAGACGCTTTGACCCAGTTTGTAGCTAGCACAATTTGGCCTTTGTCAAAATCACTCTGACACTTCTTACGCATTTCATCATTACATTGCATTTTCATCCCTGCTTCCAACATAACAACATAAAGAAATAACTGTTCACTTGCTTCCTTTTCCCTTCAACGGGTGCCAGAGTGACAAGATAATCAATGTTTTTCATGTCATCTGTCAGTGGTTTTAATGTTATGGCTGATTGATGAATGAGGTTAGTGAGAAAAACAGGCATGATTAAAATGTAGTGTGAATGTAAACAGAAATGTTTTCAGAACGAGTCAGCTCTCTGAATTGGGCGTCAGCTTTCTGAATTGATGAACTGGGATATGAGAATAAACCGAAATGGAGTATTTAGACCTTATGACCTCTTTATTTTGCTTTTGTATAGTAGGTTACATTTGTTGCTTCATTTGTACTAAAGTTAATATCTGGATGAGTCTGAAATTCTAGATTTTAAAATGAGGTTTTTGACATAATCAATCACATCAAAGAGTTTTAAATAAAATGAGAGCGGCTCTGCCTTGCAGCATGGATAATGTACCAAATAGGCCCTACATGGTTACTGGTTTATATTAGCCATGTGCTCATTTTACAATATGTTCTATAGTACATGGACATGACCAAAGTAGCAAAGTACTGTCTCATTTGAAGGATTTTAGATGGCTGGGGTTTGACTTTTTCAAGGTCACTCAAGGTCAAAGGTAATTATCACATATGAAAGTCTATATATGGCTTCCTCTTAGTGTTCCATAGTAATGGAATGTTTATCAGCACTCATTTCGAAGTTATAAATGCTTTTATCTCCAAAACCCGGACCTTGCTTCGCCTTTAACCTTTGACCTTGACATTCCAAAATGAAATCATCTCTGGAACTCAGGTAGGGTAATGCTCCCAAGTTCGACGAAAATTCATGCATGGGTGTGGTGAGAATTTTGTTAACAGAAAAAGTGACAAACAAATGCATGCTGGCGATGACAACCCCTTCACCAAAGCTCTGTTCTTTGGTGGAGGTAATCATGGCCATTTTGGGGTTTTTTTGCCTGTTTTGCAAGATTTTCATATCTAATCTTCAACAGGCTTTATGCTTTTACATAGTGAATCTGTGGGAGTGTAGTTTGACATGTTGTCTGTTGAAGTACAATGCACTTTTGTCTATGTTTTTGCATGTTTTGTGTGTAATCAGGTTCAGTGACAGCATGTAGTCTCAATAACAAAGGTACAAAAATTTAACCTTGAGGCACTCCTCAGAAGCCATGCGGGAACAGAAACTCATAACTCTGTGTGGACTGAAAATGAAGTGAAGTGTTAAATTATTGTGAAATTTTGCAATTTTCTGTCATAATATTGCAACTAAAATCACACTAATCAGAGTAGATTTATAATTGAGCTTTAACGCTTTATTTCTAACTTAAACCCCTATATGTTAACCCATGGTGATACGGCGTTATAAAATTCCATAATAAATTCTTTATATAGATTTTTAGATTACATTAGATTATGTGGCCAATGTCAATGTTTTCACTAATATTCAACAGTGTGGGCTAAAAACCCTTCCATTGTGGAGACACGCCCACCTGCCATTTCTACCTAATTACATATACAGTCACGCCCACTTATGTTCAGCAGTGAGCTCGTCTGGTTTTTAGCAAACTTACTTGACATTTTATTTAAAATTACTGTAAAATGTGCTACATCAGTAACGTTTCTAAGAGTTTATCATCAGATCAGAGCTATTCGTTCTTTTTAAGCCAAAAACTACATTCATTCATTAATGCTGAAGCGACAAATGAACTCGTTCAATGTTTAACCCTGTTCCGCAGGTCCTTTAGCCGTGTAGAGGAAGTGAGAGAGGTGAAGGTTCCTCTCCTACAGAACGCTGCTGTTTTCTCTGAAAGGACGGCTTGTTTTCTCACCACTTCTCCATTCAACAACAGAAAGGAGAGCAAAGAATCACACACAGCACCTAGTTTCTCATCTACAAAACACTGATTTTGCTGCTATTTTATCTTTTTTTTACCTCTTCATCATTTGGTTCTTACAAAATCTCAGTTTTCTCTGTTTCATTGGATGAAGTTTCCTTCTTAAGTTTCACTCCTCAGCTATGAAGTTAACCTTGCTAACAGGTAATGAAAGGCTATAGGCTCCAGTTTAGCATGGTGTAACCTTGTCTGTATTTGAGATTACTCAACAAGTAGATATGGTTCAGTGTAAGTATCACATGACAACCAAAAACTTTTCATGTCCAAAAGATTTCTGTTGACGATCCCATGAAATATCACAAATGCTATAATTTCAATTCAAATATCTAGATGTGTACAAATACCTTTGAAAAAATGCACCATATATTTTGTGTGACATGAACATTGGCATGCAGCACACAATGACAAGCTGTCCGTCTACGCATGCTAATGTCTACAGTCTTAATTACTAATATAATCTCTACTAATCAATAAAGCAGATGTTTACAGCAACGCTGAGATCTCTGCCTGTGCACATCTTTTAGTCTGTCTGTCTGTGCTTCGTCTATCTGTGTCCATAACCTTGTCTCTCGGTCTACCAATCTCTGACAGCACTACAGTTTCTTTAACTACTCTAACCGACATTCCAAATTAACAGAATTAACGCCGTCAGCCCAAGAAAAAGCAACCTAAAAGGTTAGATTAAAAAAATATTTAAACTAATGAACATAAACTCGCATTGGAAAATGAGATCAAATAAAAATATAACTTTTAATTGGAGTAATTTTTTTTAATGAAAAATTTAAGTAAGTTAAAGAGAACATGTAACATACTTTGAAATTATTTATCAATGATTCACGGAAGGCGAAGGAGACCCAAAACTTTGAGGTAATATTAGGAATATCCACTGACCCAGAGGTGAATAACTGTTATATACTGTTATATATTACATGGGAATATAATAAAACAATTACACTAAAACAAGATGATTTTACGGTTAATATTTACAGTTTTTTAAGCACTGCAGCGGCAGGTGAGCCCTCTGCGGATGTGCATATGTCAGATTTCGCAATGCAAGCAGAGCAGATATCTTAAAAATGTCATCACTTTGCAGCTACGAAGTGGTCTCTGAAAAAGCCACTGAGGCAAACCTTTGCACTCAAATTTTTTTTTCAGAGAAATCATCTGTGCCATCCAGGCCTCCTTGGTTGTTTTCTGACACCTAAGTATAAAATACTCTTCACTGGCCAAAGAGTTTTCACTACTTTAAAGAGTTCATGATCAGTATACACTACACAGGAACAGTGCGATCTCATTGGTCCACTATGTTGGGATTAAAAAACATTATCGTGAGTGGATAATTCTTGAATCAAAACAACAGACACTCACAGTTTTTCAAGGTCTCCATGAGCAGGTTCCATAATCAGTTAAAATTAAACCATAAAAATCTGGTTTAAGTTTGCTTTCCTTTTGTTTCCACAAAGTATATACTAAAATTCTAAATGAGGATAAAAAAACCCCTGTATGCTACTTATGAACTCTGTTAAAAAATAGAGTATGTTAAAATAAAGAATGAGTTAAAAAATAGGCCTTTATTTACCGTGCATGGAGCTCACCCGATCTGCCTCTGTCTGGGTTAAATTTATTAACAATAAACTATAAAAGCAGCACTTTTGGTGTGTGGAGCTCACCTGACCTGCATCTGCAATGGGTAATATATGTAAAGATAAAATAAAAAAATAGCTGTCGGTAATGATGAAACCTCAGCTGCTTAACAGTTTTTGAGAAGTAGCTTCAACAAAATGTACAAGGTCAGAGTCATTGTGAAAAGGTCAAAGATCACAGTGTGCATACCTATTCGCCATAAGAAACCAACATGCTGAAACCACACCTACCCACCAAAGGAAACCTGAATACAAAATTTTAGAATGATCCATAAAGCAGTTACTGAGAAATAGCACAGACAAAATTTACAAGGTCATGGTCAATATGACAA
>JAOUQZ010000019.1:15812253-15817053 GCA_028564935.1 Neosilurus hyrtlii
ATCGTAGTTTAAGAGCTTAACAGACCATAACAGGGCGTAACAGACCTTGATGCTACATCGCAAGGGATCTTGATGAACTTGGTAACACGATTCCTTCAAGTTTCATCTCTTTGCCTCCTTGTTATACCCCAAGCTAGGTCATAGTTCGTGGAGCTCTATGCTTTTTTTTGCATCGCAGGGATCACGAACATAAAGCCCTGGTGTAAATTCAGGGTAAAAACTGGGTCTATTTATCTCCAAAATGGGAGGTTTTGAGGGCTGTTCCACAGGAAATCCAAGGGAGGACAACTAACGAACTGGCAGAGGTGTCATGGGTGCCCTAGGCTTACTGATGCACATGGGGAAGGAAGCCTTGTACATCTTTTCTGATCCCGCAAAAGGGCAACTGTGGCACAAACTGCTGACCACAGACCTGTCAGGTGGTTTTAATGTTAAGGCTGCACTGTGTACGGTTGCATGTGTAATCTAATCATATATTTTATTGATTTTTGAACAGAAAATGAGTAAGCAAGTTTTGTGGCAAACTATATAACCACTACAAACATTCCCTGTAAATGGTAATGGAAAGTCACTTTATAATTAAATAATAACTCTTTAAACCTTGTGCAAACACTCAACAATCATTGTCTTTTCTAAGCAACTGACTGAGGATCTGAAAATAAAGCTAATTAACACTTACAAACCAGTGGAAAACTATAAAAAGAACTTTCAGCTTGCAGTTTTTTAGGCAGTGGTGGCTCAGTGGTTAGGGCTCCGGGTTAGTGATCCAAAGGTCAGGGGTTCTTTCCCCCAGTACCACCATGCTGCCACTGTCGAGCCCTTGAGCAAGGCCCTTAACGCTCAATTGCTCAGTTGTATAAAATGATAAATGTAAGTCACTCTGAATAACAGTGTCTGCCAAATGCTGTACATGTGAATGCACATGTAAGTCCAAAATTTCTTTAAGAAAATGGCTAGCACTATGAGGAGAAGTGGAAGTAAAGACAAGCTCTGGAAGTTCAAGAGGACCGTCAGATAGAACTGCTGGTATGCTGTGTAGAAAGGCAAAAAAATGCAAAACCATCAAACGACACTAAGGACCTGCAGGAAGGTTTAGCCGACACAGGTGGTGGTGTACCATTGTACTCGGCAGCATTACCTGCACAGACATGACCTACATGAAAGAGTCACCAGAAGGAAATCTTACCTACGACCTTGACACAACAATCAATATCTTGTGTGGTCCAAGGCATTTTTGGAAGAAATACTTAGGACTGATGAACTAAAAAGTGAAACTCTTTCGCCATAATCCTCAAAGGTGCATTTGAACAACACAGGAGTAGCACTTGAAAAAGACCTATTAAACCTGAGCTGAATTTATTGCTTGAAATTGTGGGCAACCACTGGCAAGGTGAACATCACATGAGCAGAATTGATGTATTAAATAGTTTTTTTTTTTTTTAAATTACACATTTACCAAACCGCCTAATCCTACAGGGGTGTGGCTGGAGGCTGGTGCCTATCTCAGCCAATACTGGTTGAAAGTACACCTCGAATTGGACCATCAGTAAACAACACATACACAACCATTTACACTCACACCAAGGGTCAATTTGGAACATCCAATTCACCTAGCCGGCATGTCTTTGGACTGTGGGAGGAATCTGGAGTACTTGATGGAAACCCACACAGTGAGAACATGCAAACCGCACACAGAAACGCCCTCGCAGAACCCCAGACTCAACTCAGGAACCTCTTGCTGTAAGGTGGATGCACTAACCACGATGCCACGCCGCCACCTAAACAGGAGCAACTAATGGAAGCAAATATGACCCATTCAGTCCAGAAAGTAAAGGTGAAAAGAGGCTGGCTTCTACACCGGGACGATGATCCAAAACATCCCTCAAATTCCTCAAATCAGGAAATGTAAAATGAAGCTTCTGGAATGGCTATATCAGTATCCTGACTCGAACATACTGAAAAATTTGTGTGGAGATTTAAACATGCTATGCATCCAAGGTGGCCACAAAATCGCAAAAGCAGAAATGTTCCTCAAGAATTAGAAAAAATAACCGAGTAGACTTCAAAAATCATTTACAAGTGATATTCTCCCAACACACTTTTTTTATGTAAACATGTCTAAAGGAGTAGATAACATCTCATTCCTGTGTATCCAGTTTTACACCTCACACAGGAGAAACACGGAGTGGTTAGATGCTGTTCTCAGGTCTCCATTCAGCTTCTCCTATGCTGAAATTCCACATTTACATAAACACAGGTGAGGGACATGAAGACGGTGAAGGAGAACATGTTGAAACTGGACTGGCAGGTTGGCAGAATGAAGCTATGTTGACGAGGCGAACACTCACACCACACTGAAGTCTGCCGTGTGTGTGTATGTGTGTGTGTGTGTGTGTGTGTATGCTTCCAGGTTCGGTTAGACAGACAATCCTACAACACTTTGAAGAGTAAACAGGTAGCCTGTCTGTATCAAACACTGGACATCCACTCAGTTGTGCTACTGAGTAACACCACAGAGATCTAAATCCTAAATTTTACACTACCTTGATCTCAATGTCATGTTCATCAGACAAATCGAGTTGCGCACACGCATCAAATTTCAAGAGTAAAAGTCAGTTTTAGTTTCCACAGACACACATGCACCAACACACATCCTCCATTTTGAATTTTAAAAGCTCGTCCTCCTCAGTTGTCGCAGTGATCTCAGTGTCAGCAGGTTTCTACACTGACCGGAGTTATTGCAGAAGCAAGCAAGCAAGCACACACACGCACACACACACACACACACACACACACACACACAGCTTCAGCCATTCACACTATCTGGCAAAAACAGATGAGAGAAAAAGATACAAGTAAAGTCACTGAGATACTGTAATCTCATAGTTAAATTACTACGTGTTTTTTACTAATACATCAAAGACATATGAATGAGTTATTTCCTATTAAATGCACAGCCGATAATGTGATCCATACTCGCAACAAATGAGTACTACCGAACATAACAATGCCTTTTAAATCCCCGAAAACAAACAGGAAATGTATTTCGATATTAAAAAATCCTCATAAATTACTAAGCACGTCAAGAACTCAAGCAGGAACTCCAGAAACCTCTTACTAGATTTGAAAAACGACAATAAAGGCCATGCTAACATGTTAAAACTAGCCTGGGAACCCACTGAGAACCTACGGTGGAAAAATAGCACAGAAACGGTCCATTAAAGTGTTTCAACCTTCGAACAAATTCCCTAAATCACCATTTAAGACTTAAATGTCTTTCAAAACATGAGCAGGAATTTCCGAGACTTTATACGACGCGAAAGACTCATTAAAACGTACGCCAACGCTCATGCTAATATGTAAGAAAAAATGTAGCAGGTGGATTTACAAAAACCCTGCAAGAGAGAAAACTTCGAAAATACAAATTTAATATTCGATCTTGATAAATGAAAAAATATCCTAAAATATTTTAAACGTAAACCTTTTTAAAAACATTTGACAAAAAATGAAAAGGCGGCTAAAATACATTCTGGCGGTCATGCTAACATGTAAAAATTAGCGTGTGGATGTACAAAAACTCTATAAAAATGTGTAGTAATCAGAGAAAACTGAGGAAATATCGTTTGGACATTTAACCGGCACTTATAATATCTTCATAAATGCTCAAATTTCCTCAAATATTTTAAACATAAACCTTTTTTAAAAAATGTTTGGCAAAATAAATAAAAAGACGGCTAGAATACATTCCCACGGTTATGCTAATACGTTAACATGATATAAAGAACATAACAGGAACATCAGGTGAAACTTTCATATCCACAAACACTTCAAAAAAAAGTGCTTTTATTTTCAAGGAGGAACCTTAAAATCACCAAAATGTCTTTTTTATATGCTTAAAATATCTTAAAGTACAATCAGAAACTTTAAAAAACTTCTCACTAGACGTGTGAAGGCCACTACTGGAAGAACATTAGCATGAATGTGTGGCAGCATTAACATTCTCCTCTCATCCACAGCTGAATGTGACAACCACCGTCGCGGCTTCTATTCGCCAAAAAACAAAAAAAAAATCTCACAAAAAGGGAACTACAACTCCAATCGACAGACCCGAGCAAAACCATTGAGATCAAGAACCTGAGTTCATCCTAAACCTCACATGAATCATAAACCCAAAATCAGAAAATGAAAATATTTACTCCAACAGCTCACTGTGTGAGGTTCCTTGTCCAAGCAAGAGTAGAAGCCAGAGAAGAGAAGTCAACCTTTGTTCTCCTGTCTCACTCCTCCTCCTTCCTTTCTTTCTTTCTCTCCTCGGAGACTCATCCGCCTCCCTCCATTTTATGGAGAATAATGCCGTACCTGACAGCCCGTCCAAAAAGACGCCGGAGACAGACAGAGCCCAAGACAAGGAAGAAGGAGAAGGAGGAGGAGGAGGAGGAGGAAGTCCAAACACTTCACTTTTCACCTCCACTTCCATCCATCCACATGAGCGTGTGCATGAAAAACATCCAGATCGTGTTCTAGCAGAACGTCAGAGAGCAGGAACATTGGCTTTTTTGTACTCTGTGTGTATACGTGTGTGTGCATGTGTGTGTGTGTGTGTGTGTGTGTGGACGTGGAGAGGAGCTGCAGCAATGCCAGCCACACTGACTGTCGCTTAATGGACGATCCCACAGGAGAGAAAGAGCAGAAAAGAAGCGCAATGGCTTCTCCTTCTTCTCTTCCTCTCTCTCTCACACACACACACACACACACACACACACACACACACACACACACACACACACACACACACACACA
>JAOUQZ010000019.1:15832852-15844257 GCA_028564935.1 Neosilurus hyrtlii
CGCAGTTCCACAGTCAGAAACTATTTCAGATCATTATCTTATCTCACTTACAATGCATCTTAGTACTAATATATACAACTCACCACGTTATCGAATTAAGTGTACTATTACATCAAGTACTAATCAGAGTTTTATTAATAATCTTCCAGAATTATCAACTATGACTGGATCACCATCAGACCCCAAACTCGATCAAGCTACTGAGTTCTTTGAGTTAAATTTATGCTGTAAGCTAGATAATGTAGCTCCTCTGAAAAGAAAACCAATTTTTTAAAACCAACACTACTCTGATCTGGCTATAACATCTGGCCACAAAAAGAAAAATTTTCAGATTCATGTCAGAATTGGTATACATGATATCAAAATATTACTGGCATTTAATTACTATTTAATTAAAGAGTTTTTGATATATTTCAAAATTTTGAAATTGTGAAATGATCTTCATTGTCACACAAATAGGAATGCATCATAAATTCCCAATACATAGATTAAAATTCATTGGCTATTGCATATGATGGCTATGATGATATCCACATGCCCTCTGGTAGAGCATGTTCGTCTGGAAACATAAAAATACAAAAAAAAAATCTTAGCCATATTGCTCCTAGACAGTTTATTAGATTCGTAGTAATAAGCATAATAAGCATTTCACTACATGTTGTACTGTGTATGATTTTGTATGTGACAAATAACATTTGAATTTAGGATTCATGTCAGATTTGCTATAGTTATTGGTTATGTGTTCAGGTTTACCCTATTCCAAAGCAATTCTCATATCAGTGTAAGAAGGGAAGTGATACACATATCATGCATAGTGACCACCTATGGAGGCATTTTAATGATCCAAAGTTGGTTCAGTTGGACATCTCAAGCCTGGGCAAACTTATATGGCAATAAAATTAAGTCAAGTGGCTACTTGGATGCAATCAGGTTATCCCACCAGTCGACTCTTTCCTCTCTGATGGCACTGGCATATTCCACTGGCATATTATTCGGGTTCAAAACTGTGGTTTAGGGAGGATGAGGAATCTTCACAACATTAATTTGCCACCATATACTAAACTTTTTTTCCCACTGAAAGACCTCATGAAGTACTTCAGCCCACTAGTCAGCAATATATCTTGAGGAAAAATTAATGCAAAAGGATGGATGGAAATAAATGTCATGTAAGCTTGTCAAAACATTGGCCCTAAAATTGTAGGCCTAAAGCTAAAAGCAGTCCAAAGAAATATTATATTGTGACATTTTTTATGCATTGTATTTTAAAACAGCACCATTTTAGTCAGTAAATGTGTTGAATAAAATGATATGTATTACATCTTTTGAATCTTTTAGTCACTTTGTCAATTATATTTAATTACATAAATGAATCTTTTTATCTTATAATTCATAAATGTATTAATATTCCATTACATAATAATAAATAGTAATGGAGGATGAACAATATCTTTCAATAGCTCTCATTGGATCTGTTGTATAAACCCCACTACTGGGAACATTTTATTAAAATAATCACTACATACCCATTTAAAGAAACAGAATTATTTATTATAAGTGAATGTCAAAACTGCTTCATGCAATGTTTCATATCCCAAAATGATCAGAAAGTCTGTGTTTTTTTTTTTTTTTGAATGACTGAAATGAAATGTAGGTGAAAATTGAAAACATTTTGAGGGACAAATCATAAATAAATTACATCAGGAACAAACAAGAATCCTGCTGTGTAATTTAAATGCAATTTCACATTCAGGCTTTGCGGAGAAAAATATTGCTTTCTCCCTTATTTATTTTGACAATTGCAAGGAAAATCTCTCTGAGAAATGTTACACTTTCTCTTAGAAAATATTAGGAATGGGTTTTTTTTTCTATGCTGTAATGTGTTTTCAGATTATCTCTGTCTGTCAAAGAATGTATGCATACATGCAAAAACAGCATCTAAAACATGCCTCATCATGCGTCAACTAATAACATATGTGACAACATATGTAACTAAGTAACTGGCAAAATGTGTACAAAGGGTTGTATGTGAATTTTTATGTTGGAATTTTCCTGGAATGTAACTCAGACCTGGATGTCTCATTACAATTCATCTACACTGATTGGTCTATCCTTTGCTTATGCTTCCTATCACATGCCCTTGAAACAGGCTTGGGGGGGAGAGACCCAGTTTAACATTTTAAAAAGATTCTTTTAAGAATTTAAAATTATGATATCTATAATCTTATATAGATCCCTTTTGAGCAAACCTGTGGTGACGATGACAAGGACACCAGAGACGACACGAAGAAGAAACCATGAGAGCAACCAGACTCTAAACAGAAACCCATTCTGACACCAGATACAAATACAAACCATGTAATCTGTAGTTTACCAGGAAGAATAATTTGTTATCTTATAACTGTTATGGTAATTGTAATCCTTAATCATTTTAGCAAAAGTTTCTGAGTATATATTTAAGTCCATATAGAACATCATCAGCAGGAGTGAGGGTTTCTAAGATGGTATATCCAACCAGTGGTAGCACATCAGGATGGATTGCACAGGTCTGGAGAAGGATCGCGATCATAGGTATCTTAGAAAAAGCATGTTTGCCTTGAGAGTAGAGAGAGGGCAGTTTGTTAGATATGCTTTGTATGCATATGCAGTGTAATGTAAAGGTAACAGCACAAGCAGTAACACCGTCAAAACTAACAATGACACCTTTTATGTTGATGGTGTTTCTCACGTCTCCCCATCTCATCCTTTAAATTCCATGCAATTATAGTTACCTCTCCAATCAACCTTCTCATCTTTATCATCCTCATGATCCCGTTTATGCCTTTCTTGAAGAAATGTGAATGCTCCTCAGGCTTCCCTCCCTTCCCTACCAACAAAATCCCTCTCAAGCTCCAGTCCTCCTGCCTTCTCCATTTGCTGCATTCATTCTGCCTGACAAGTCACACCCCTCCAACAAATTAATGAAAATCCAATGAAAAACTTGGTCTTCAGATGCACTTCTCCGAATACGGACATCAGTCTACCCCAGTCCAAATCCTGAAATGCATTGTCTATAATCAACTCTCTCTATATCACTCACAGGGCAGCCTCCAAAATTCTAACCAGTCTGGCTTCAAAGTGCCACATTTCACAGAGCATGACCTTATGGCCATCATAAGAAGAGACAAGCTTCTAGATTAAGCAAACTGTCAACACTCCTTAGCCTCCTTGACCTGTCAACAGGGTTTGACACTGTCAACTGCAAGCTTCCTTTGTCCATCCTTATGAGTCTGTGGCACAGCATGGCGATGGTTTGTTTCCTATTGGGAAGGTCAGTCATATCAGGTGATGTGGAGAGGATTCACACCTGCTCAATACAGAGTGGTGTCCCACAGGGTTTAGAACTTGGTCTTCAATTTATTCAATGTAATTATTATGTAAATGTAATTAGAATATTAATCACTGCTTATTTGTTTCATTCAACAATGTGGCTTCTACATCATTATTTAGCAGCTAATAAAATATCAGTTGATCCAGCACACCCTAGGTTTTATTTTTTGCACTGTGCTCTAACAGATAACTGTACACTTAAATTCATGAACTCACAAGACATTAAATCAAGGCACTGAAATCATAATGCATGCAGAATGTTCTGAATGTTTTATATATTTATAGGTTGATTTTATAATGTTTAGCTTCATGGCTTTAAGGATAAGATGACCAACCAGTAATCTGCTATTCTTATAGCTCAATTATGTTTCATCATAATTTTGTCCATATGAAATTCAAACCTCCAGATGTATGCAGTGTATTTGATTAAAACACAAATCCTTTGACAGTAGCAAAAGCATCTGTAACCTATAACGATTATTAAATTAAATTACAATTTATTTATATAGCACTATTAATGATGGAAATTTCATAAAGAAATTTTACAGAACTGTATAAGTTGGATATATGTACAATTCTGGATATTAATTTTACATTAAAAAAATTATTGTCTCACAGTGGAAGAGACAGTAAAATGAAACAACTGTTACTATTAAAAAATGTAATGCAAAATGCAAAAACTTTAAAATACTTTATGTATGTTTCCCTCTACATCTGGCTGAATTCTGGCTTATTTAGGCTGGTTGAGAGACTTCAGAAGGTGGTTCGGAAGGATTTAACTGTACCACATGCAATGGTCTCACCTCATGAGGAGTGACCAAACTACATAAGGGGCTTTCTTTCTCAATGAGGTCACAAATCAAAGGACATTCTAAGAGCAATTTATGGGGGTAGGAATGTAGACAACTTATGGGCTAACCCATTAACTCAGTACACTCTATACATGCACCTGTGGCTAACCATGTCTGGTCTCCAGGTTTGAACTGGGAAGTTTCTCCTTTTTTCTAGTATCAAAATTCTTGTTGGTTTCCACCAGCTGCTCGTAATGGCTGTGCACATGTTCCCACACCTGCTCAGTCTGCTGAAACCAGTCATCAACAGCAGGGGATTTGGATTGGGTTGGTGTTACATGGGAACAGGGTTGCTGGTATCTGAGGATGCACTAGGATTAGGCATGTGGCAGAATGTCAGTGGGAATGTTGGGCATACTCCACCCATGGGAGAAACTGAGTGCAGCTCATTTACCTCTCTGAGCAATTCATTCTCAGCGAACTGCTGACTTGATGGTTCTCACTCTTCAGTTGTCTTTTAGCTGAAGGATGGCAGCCAGACATGAAAGTAATGGAAACTCCCAAAGCCTTCATTAGTCTACCTTAGCCTGAATGTGAACTGAGCCTGAACACTGGTAGGATGATACAGTGCAGAAATCATGAGACAAAACATGGTCCAGGACAGCAAGAAATAATGTTGTCTAGGAACTTAGGAAGGTCAGTGACAAAATCTGTTAGCAGAAAGTAATAGGATTAACAAAGCAATATGTTGATGAGAAGGGTTTTGGACCTGATCTGAGGTTCTGAGGCCTCAGAATTTCTGTACTGGTAAATAGGATAGGGAAAAATTATATCTTGTCATAAAAAGGAATTATCAGGATTGGCAGGGGATTCTGCATTTGGCAGTACAGAGGTATTCCAAATCTTTTATATCCATGAAAACAGTGAAAGGGTGTGCAGTGCCCTCTAGCTAGTGTCTCCACTCTTCCAGCATGAGTTTGATGGTCAGCGGCTCACAGTTACTGATGTCATAATTTTGGTTTCTTGCCAATGTACTATGAGAGAATGGCCCTCACTGCTGTCTCTGAGGCGTCTACATCAATTACAGATAGCCTTGTCAGATCAGAATGGCATAATACAAGTTCTGTTGTTAATATGATTGATGATGGAAGTGGCAGTGTTCCATTAGAAGTTTTAGGGACCCTCTTTTAAAAGTTCTTTAAAAACAGAGCTGCAATTAATCTGAGCTCTATTAAGTAGCACTATTAGAAATTTGTGAATCCCCAGAAATGCAATAAGTCTTTAACAATGCATAGAGTAGCCAAATAAGTTACAGCTCTTCTAGTTTATGATATACCCCAGGAAGAAGATGGTAGCGATGTGAAACTTACACTTGGGAGGCACTATGGTACAGGACATATTTACACCAAATATCTCAGCATGTCAATAGTGAAACGCCGAAATACCAAGGGATGCACAACTGATCCCATATAGCATGAATACATGTTTATAGTGGCCAGAGATGGTGTTAAAGTCTGTCTTCTACTCACCCCAGCCTTGGATAGGGACCAGATTGTACACAGGGCACAAGTCCAGTTTAGTAAATATCTATGCAGAGTAGAGCTATTTGAGTGCAGAAGGAGAGAGGGTGTGTACATTTTACTGGGATCTTGTTTAAGTCCCTTTGTTCTCCACAAAGGACAACCTGGCTGAGGGTAGATCAAATATGTACATGTTGAAGCACTTCCTGCACATATTCCTGTACAGTCATTTGCTTATTAAGGGGCAAGTGATATATACATGGAGACACTGGAACATGTCGATAGTGATACTATTAAGGGGTGTCGAAACGTTTTTAGCTTGAGCTGGGGTGTGGCATGGATTTCAGTTCGGTCTGATCTCCTCTGCTAGCATGCAAGCCTACAAATTGTACTCAGCTGCTCTCCTTCTGTCATGTTCCATAGCTAGCAGTCCTTTGCTTCAGTGGATTGGTTGAGGAATCAGTGATACATGGCTATGAAGTGGTTGTAAGTGGCTCCCTGGAAATCACCCACAAGCATTGGCCCAGCCGTGGGTCTTGCCAGTGAGCAAGCTGAGCAACTGCATTATCTTTGATTTATCTGAGATTCTCTCCTGCTCAGTGAAGCACAGTTGGCCGTGGAGTAGGAAACCCTTATACTGTGAGGGCTCCTGCCAACTTGCAAACTTATCAGGATAGGTGACGTTGGGATGAACAGGTGCAATGGGAGCAGAGGATGCCACTGGTGCAGGATGCCAGGAGGAGACTTGGGTAAGGATCAATGACAGCTGCTAGATCTGTGCAGTCATCTCCTGGAGATGCTTCTCCTGCTTTTTGATGTGATATCCTTGAACCGAGACTGTGTTCCGGATGGAATTTCTTTACTTTGGTCTTTATATAAACAAATCTAAATAAGCAATCAAAGCACAATATCAGGTCTGGGAAATGGTTCAGCAAGCTGCAAACAACAATCAGAAAAATGATGCAATCATGTACTGTATGGCAACAGTCAAAACATATAATATATTGTGATTATCTGCGATGGCCTGGCAGGCTGTGCAGGGTGTACTCTGCCCTCGCCCAGAGTCGGCTGAGATGGGCGCCAGCCTCACCGCAACCCTAATTAGGATTAAGCGGTTCAGAAAATTAATAAATGAATGATACTGTGGTTATATAAAACTGTGATCAGTCAATGGTTCTTGACTTTAAAAATGAAGCTGATATCTGGAAATAAAATCAGGGTCACTCTCAAGGTGAGAACCTCATGTAACTTAAATATGTCTCTGTTTTAGACAAACTCAGATTTGAGCACATAACACTCTCATTACTCCAACAGAGTACCTTAGTATGTTCTTATAGTACACCTAAACTTTAAAAGGTTCAATGAATTTTGGCATTACGTTTTTCCCTACATGTCCTCAACTTAAGTTTGACACATAATATTATGATGTGTTTCCCCAGTAAGCCCTGCTAGCTTAATAGTTTAAACAATTAATAGCTCTGAATGTCTACTTTTGGTTTGAGCCAGGCTTTTGATTATAAACCCTTTATCTGTTGTTGAAAAGAATAAACAAATATGAAGTCTTTAGAGCTATCTATAGGGGGGAAATCAAGCAATTTTGAATTTGACAAATCAGGGAAACATGTTCAGACCCATTGCAGAAGCATTGGGCTTAGCCAGTCCAACAATGGAAATGTTCTAAAAGAAAAAAGAAAAAACCCACTGCTTTACAAATAACCAGGAATCAGATAGTAAAAGATAACAACAGCAGCTGTTGATGGAAGTTTGTGAGAGCTGTGAAGAAAAAAACGAAGGTTAAAGGTGGGCATGAAGATCCACCATTTGAAAAAGGCTTGGAAAGAAGACATATAGAGGCCATACCCCAAGATACAAACCACTCACTAGCAGTAATAATCAGATGTCCAGGTTCATTAAAAAGTAGACAGAGATGAGCTACAAAGTTCTTCTGCCTAAGTGTGGAGAAAGGAAGGATCTGGTAATCATCGAAAAAATACAAGCTCATCAGTCAAGCAAAATGGAGGTAGTGTCAAGGTTTGTGTTTGCATGGCTGCTTCTGGAATGGGCTCTCTAATCTTTATTGATGATGGCGGTAGCAGAAGAATGAATTCAGAAGTCTACAGATACATTCTATTGGCTAATTTACAGGGAAATTCATCCAATTTAATTTGGAGCGATTTCATTATGTTGTAAGAAAATGACCCAAACAACACTGCAAACACAGAAAATTATTTTATCTAAAGAAAAAATGTGTCGAGTTTATGACTGGTCAAGTCAATCCCCATGACCTCAACCCAACTGATCAAGTATTTCAGCCCTTTAGACGATTTATCTACTTATTTCAAACCACGATGTCTTCGGTCTATAGCAAACACAAAACAAATGGCCTTGCTAGTTCAATATTTTGAGGTGACTCTGAATACATGTACACTTAAGAAATTTTGATGTATGATGGTTCCAGAATTCAGACACTGAAAATTTCACTTTCTCAATATGTATAAATATGGCCTTGCCCTTTTCATTTCATTTCCTTTCATTTTCTGAACCACTTTATCCTTTATTAGGTTCATGGGAAGGCTTTACACCCTGAACCGCTTGCCAAACCATCACAATAAACACACCCAGGATTGTTCTTGTGAGGTTTTAATGTCATGTGGCATGGTGATATTCGGTTGCAGTGGCAAATGTTGGATAAAATTAACACTGAGCAGTGTTAGATTATATCAGGGGCACCATAAACCATAATGTTAGCTACTTACCTCATATCAATGAAAACCCAAATAATTACATTTAAATACTTTATTTAATTTTATTTTTATAGACAGTCACTTCAAAAGGAGAAGTTATAATTTCATTCTGATATGACAAAGACAAAAAGAGAAATAATCAAGAGTAAATACTTTTGAAAGGCACACTAGATACAGGCAAATCTGTGAAATCCTTTTATATTCTCAAGGGCATGTAAAGGAAGGTGCACAGAAGGTACATGGAGGGTGAAGGGATATTAAATTGAGGTTGATTTGAGATGAATAACTGAATAAAATACTCTACTAAAAGGTTAAAGGGGGCCATTTACTTTCCATGCATATTAAATAAACATGAAATACATAGTTATCTATTAGAAATAAAATGGATTTGGCCAAAAGAACTTTCTGAAACCATTTGCTTACTCCTGTACACAAGTGTCACTGACCACTATGCTGAATGCAATAATATTAGTAAACATTGCCATCTTTTTAAAATTTTCTTTTGAAATCACATCCTACCTTCTGTTTCTTAACACTTTACCTCTGACTTATACTTTCTATGAATAGGTGTTGCACTGCCAAGTTATTGCGCATGCACAAGATTGTTCCTCTGGTCTTGTTATTGCAATTGTATACAGAAACAGAACCAAAACAAGATGTAACACAGGTACAAGAGATACTTAGCCAGTGAGTTGGCATGGTTTTGTTTGGGACCTTTTTTATTCAAACAAAATGAAATGTTAATGGAAGAGAAAAACATTCATTCATTTATTCAATCATTTTCTGAACCGCATAATCCTAATTAGGGTCCCAGGGAGACTGGCGCCCATCTCAGCCCACACATCCTGGACAGCTTGCCAGGCCCTCACCGTAAGTCAGCAACGGTTCTTTTACACAACAGGGAGTGAGAGACATGGTTGCTATTTGATAACCCAGTTAGCTGCACTGGGTGGACAGTTTGGTGTCAGTGGGGCTTAAACCCTATAACCTCTGGATCAGTAATCCAGCACCCTACCACCAGGTCGAGAATAACATTAAAAATAAATTAAATCTTTCTTATCATCATTACTTCCTGTTTGTCCTTAATAATGACATAAATGCTTTACTGAAATTAGAATGAAATTTGTTAGTAGCTATTGAGATGTACATTATAGTAGGAATAAGAAACATTAAAAAGGTGAAAAACGTTTCACCATCATCAGGTTAAAAAAATAAACACATTGACTCTGGAATTTTAGATCCAGTTTCAAGTGTGTGATTTGCAACATTTTAACAACAAGACAATCAAACTTATTTCTGCATTGCTTCAGGGTCTTAAAATGATCACCTTGAATCATTGTTGAATCACAATAAATGGAACTAGCGTGTATTAACAAGGACAAGCAACACTCTAGTTCCATTGCAAGGGATCTACAGGAAGATCATGGCATCACCTCTGTTTCAACACTGAATCCCATCGTGTCAATGTGTTTCTTTGCTTTTTTAACCTGACAATGACAGTGTTGGTAACACAGAAGCATTGTTCATCTTTTTTAACATTACTTTTCAAAATGCTTTCCAAGTAAAATTTAATTGTGTTGTTTTTTCTTTAAGTAAAGTGTATTAAATAATAAATAGTAAAATTGTTTTGTTTTGTTTTTTTCAAATTTAAAAAATGAAGGAACATAAACTCTCTTTGTTGCAGTTTTAACTCAAATATTCATTCCTTTCTTTCTTTCCTTCCTTTTTTTCCAGAAGGGTGGAACACAGTAGATTTGAATATGAATGCAGCAGAGGGTCTGGATGGGGGGACAAGGGGCACCATGATGGGGAAAGAGAGGAAAAGAACAGGTGGAAGGAGTTTGGCTGGGGGTGTATGGATGGAAAGAAAGAAGAGGGGATAAAGATGGAAAAAATAATGAAAAGAGGAGGAGGAGCAGGAGGAAAAGGAGGACAGATCAATGTCATGTCTTTAGCTTTCCACATGATCACTTTGCCTGTCATCCATCCATCCTTAAACAAATAACAAAAAAAGAAAAGATAGAGAAAATTATTTGGAAAAGAAAGAAGATATGCCAGTGGTATTAATTTGTCTTCCAATGCACTTGTCTGTCATCCTTCTGTTCTCAAACACAGAAAGACGTAAATGGGGATAAAAATAAAGAGTATAGCTAGGGTAGATGGGGGTAAGATGTATGTAGCACCAAAGGAGGGAAATTTGGAGCTAGATACATGTCATCCAAAAGAAAAGACAAAAGGAATAAAAACATGGAGGGAAAGAAGGGTGAAAAAACTGAAGGTGAATCAGGCCACATGTCATTTGTTTAGTTTTCTACCTGCTCACTTTACCTGTCATTAATCTAACTTTCATCACAGCAAAAGAAAAGATTAAAGGAATAAAAATGAAGGAAAATGAGGAGGAGGGCACATCAGAGCAGGATCATATTGACTGTCATCCCTCCGTCACTGACCAAAAAAGGAGAGAAAAGAAAAAGAAAGAACAACATCAGGGAAAAAAAACAACAGCGGCTGGCAGATATGCAAATCACAGCGATGTAGTGGCAGATTACATTTTCTTCTCTCCACATTTCATATTCATATATTTACAAGGTGACTCAGGAGAGAGAGAGAGAGAGAGAGAGAGAGAGACAGACAGACAGACAGACAAAAAGACAGGAGGTTCAGTCACTCTGCAGATTTGTTATGAATGCCATTTGAGATTCACATTTAATCCATTTTGCTGTCAGAAACGACGGGAAAGAAAAATGCAGAAAAGCTTTTAGACACATCTGGATAAATTCTGTGTGTATGTGTGTGTGTGTGTGTGTGTGTGTGTGTGTGTGTGTGTGTGTGTGTGTGTGTGTTTGTTCTGAAAAGAGTGACAATTTCAGATAAGCACACATCAGAAAATGAAAAAGAAAAATACTTGCACGTGCATGCACACACACACACACACACACACACACACACACACACACACACACACACACACACACACACACACA
>JAOUQZ010000019.1:15853969-15864243 GCA_028564935.1 Neosilurus hyrtlii
ATCAGTGATTGAAACAGGTGGAAGGTGTGGCTACTTCTTGGTTGAAAAGAAAACCTGCACCCACACCGGCCCTTTGCTGAAAAGATTGGACACCCCTGCCATAGAGACTCTAATGGGCATTGCCAAAAGAAAGATGAGAGACATGAGACCGAAAAATGCAGAAGAGCTGAAGGCTACTATTGAAGAATCCTGGTCTTCCATAACGCCTCAGCAGTGCCACAGGCTGATAGCATCCATGCCACGCCGCACTGAGGCAGTAATTCATGCAAAAGGTGTTCAAACCAAGTACTGAGTGCATATGCGTGATTATACTTTTCAGAGGGCTGACATTTCTGTATTTAAAGTAATTTTTTTTATTAATTTCATGTAATATTCTCATTTTCTGAGATTTTGGATTTGGGGTTTTCATAAGCTGTAAGCCATAATCATCAACTTATAACAAATAAAAGCTTGAAATGTCTCACTTTGCATATAATGAGTGTATATAATATATTAGTTTTACCTTTTAAGTTGAATTACTGAAATAAATTAACTTTTGCACGATATTCTAATTTTTCAAGTCTCACCTGTACTTGAATAGTGCTTGGTTTCTGTTTTATGTATAATCATCACTGCACACTACTGTATTTTCTTTTACTGTATTTTATTAATGTATGTTCTTTTCCAGCTACAAGTTCATTCATGCTACGCAAAAGTCCAAAAAATAACATTTGCACCCTTTATGAAAATTGGTATTTAGAGTGTTTTTGTTTATTAGTCATAATTTTACCTCGATATACTTGTAGGAATGATTTTTTTGGATCTCATTGCCTATAATAGCTTTGTTCAATATATTTTCACAAAATAAATTATAGAGAGTAATTTTTTACTTCTTTTTATTAGGAGCCCTTTTAGACAAAAGTAGTAATCTTCACTGTACACTACTGTAAGCTTTCATAAGCTGAGTATGATTTAAGTAGGCTAATTTGATGATGAATATAAATACATTTAAAAGTGTTTAATTTCGTCAGCTCCTCAAGAAAATCTCTGGATCAGTATCACTGCATTGGAATAACTAATATTCCTATGCTTCTAAGGCTGTCTTCAGTATTTAATGAAGAGCAATACTACTCCTAGCTTCGCACATCTATCTCTGTATCTTTGAAGAAACCAATCATTGCTGACTTGGCCTTCGCATTCCTGTAAGGAAAAAATATGTTCTGTGGTTGGTGAAAATGTCACTTTTAACATATTGTTTACTCAGTGATATTAAAATGTCTTTTGTTTCATTATTGTCATATAACATGCAAAAATTAATCCACCGCATTTCCATAGACACAAGCAACCATTCACACTCATATTTATATCTATGGGCAATTTAGTGTAGCCAGTTAATCTAATATGCACATTTTTGGACTGTGGAAGGAAACCAGAATGCACAAAGGAAACCTACACAAGCACAGGGAGAACATGCAAACGCCACACAGAAAGGTCCTTGGTCCAGTTTAAACCCCTGACTTTTGCACAGTGAGGTGACAGTGCTAACTGCTGAAACACCCCCCACCCCCTGCAGCATGTTCATTCAAACAAAATAATAATACACTTAGGGCTCTGCGGCAGTAGTGGCCCAGTGGTAGGGTGCTGGATTACTGATCTCAAGGTCGAAGGGTTAAGCCCAGCTGTCACCAGGTTGTCACTGCTTTCCCCCAGTGCAGCTAACTGGGTTATCAAAGGCCGGCCATGGCTCTCACTGTCTATGGTGAGAGGCATGTAAAAGAACCATTGCATACTTTCGTATAGAGTAGCCTGCATTGCCATCAGCTTGTTTCTGATTGGCTGCATATGTTTATAGTCTGGGCTTCAATGAGATAAAATAGGACATTTGTAGACAGCAATTAATATTGATGCCAAAAAAGAAACCTGAAATATACTGTATTGTTTTTCTAAGGCAAGAAATGTTTATCCGTGTTAGTGTATTTATAATCGTCATCCCTGGGCATAACATGTGACCAGATCAGTCTGTAGTCATTTATGATGGAATTGATTTGAGGGGCGAGATCTTGACAGATGGTCTGAAGCTCTGTGGAAGAGATGGAAACTGAGACATGTTATATGATTGTTGGATAGTAAGATCTGCAGGATCTCGTATAGATACGGGAGGGAAATGTGCTAAGGCAATGAAATTGTGGAGTGAAGGGTAAAAATAGAGGTCTGAGGAAAGATTGGCAGATCTTATTAATGTTCTACTCAACAATGTGTCATCATGGAGAAAAAGTGAATAACCTGCTCTACAGTCTGATGCATAGCCGGTGTTATTGTGAAATTTTGCATTTCCAAGCCCTCAAAGACTGTCCTAGTCTTCAGGTTTTTAGGACATTGTACAGATCGGTCTATTTGGTTTACTATGCACGTTTCTAAAGGAGGGATTCTAGGTAGCAGTAGCTAATATAATATAATATAATATATTTTATAGTATTATATATAATACAGTACTTTGTATACTCCTGATATAACAGTATATCCAGTGACAGAAGATCATAACATTCTCAGTCTGCAAACTGCGCAGTTTTGAAGGGCGTTTCTCAATTTATCCCCTGAATGAACAGCCAGAGAGAAAAGAGGCCCCTCTGCCATGTCTGAGGTTTCACTCCTTTTCTTTTGTATTGCGTTCCTGTCTTTCTTTCTTTCATTGGTTTACTGCCATGATGGTGGGCAGCTCCTTCTTTCCATCACATTGGGTTTCAACATTGTGCTCTTTTTCTCTCTCATCCTGGCTCTTGAGTTAATGTATTCTCCCCTTCAGTGCCGTGTGTGTGTGTGTGTGTGTGTGTGTGTGTGTGTGTGTGTGTGTGTGTGTGTGTGTGTCTTATGTTGTTTAACAATAGGTGAAGTCATTGCTCTTATTTGCTTTTGGCTTGAGTTTTCTACATGAATCAGTGCGTGATGTCAAGAAAGAAAGTATCTGCCAGTGACAAATTGTCTTTTTTTGCACCCAAATAATGTGATTTGTTAAAATAAAATCTCTATTTATATTACATAAATCCATCCATCCATCCATCCTTTAGATTGCTTATCTATCACTTTGTGAGGGAACCTCAATCCCAAGTTACTTCAGGCAATAGGCAGGGTACACCAGGTCACCAATATATCACAGCGTGGCTACATAAATTCACAGATAAATAAACTAAATATTTAAACAGATAATAGTTAAATTTTGCTTCCACACACTTAAAGGAAGTGTTTATATTGAGAGACTGTATTATTCCCTGAGATCCTTTTGTAATCTGAACATGGGATGCTCATGTGTGGTCCCCCCCAATTGAGCAGGAACATACCAAGGTGTAGTGAGTATAAATTAGATTGTAGTGAATTCTTATTGAGCTTGCAAAGTATGTGGGACATACATGTGACAAAACCCTGATCAGTGTGAATCCCCTCAGGAATTACTACTCAGGAGATAACATATAAGCATGCCTCTGCAGCACTGTTAAAAAAAATGTGGAGCAGAGGCAGTACAGTAATATGTTGCACATTCCTCTAGGACAAACTAAAGTAGTATCCACATGCTGGCTGATCCAGTGGCCAGTGAGATCCATGCCAATTCTTTCAAAGGGGATCTTGACCATAGTCTAAGTGCAGTGGTGCTTTGGGAGTGGCAGGCAGATTCACGAGCTGCCGTTTTCAGCATGCAACACTTCACCAACAAACGTCGCCACAAATGCCTGTCAAATAAAAATGGGCCTCAAGATGACCTGTCATTGAATTATAATGAGTTATGTGTAAAAGCCTTTCCGTGCAGCTCTTTGGGACCAACAACTGGGTCGTCTCCCCTTTGTGCAAGTGTCCTGCATCACTCAGTATATATTTAATAATAGAGAAATATGAGAAGGCAAGTGCAACATAAGACTGGAAACTTTGACTATTGATTACTCTCATTTAGTCAAAAGCATGTCTTCAAAGTCTTATCACATGACTCTTTCAATGGGAAAACAGAAACCCCTGCTCTCTCTTGTGTCCCCCTGATGCAGAGCTGATGCAGATGATTTTGAAACCACCTCCTCAGCCAACACTGCACTGGATCCCTCCTTATCTCAGTATAACAGGTCTTAACCACAATTTAATTGATGGAAGAAGTGAGGGCTCCACTCTGTGCCTTTCTTCCCCCAACTAAACCATGATGGGTACCCCAGGATATTTATGAAGATCCCTATGAACACACATCACTTTCACCAGTCATGCACCTTTCACAGCCCCATATTAAATCAGGCTTTGATAGACTGTGAATTGATTACATTGTGAATCCACCAAGGCCTGATTTGTGCTCCCTTGTATACTCACTTCAACTATAGTTGGCTGAACAGTAAACTGCCTGCTCTGTTGGGGGAGACTCAAGGTGTGGTTGACATCATGATCAGTGTGTCTCTTTCAACGTTGTCCTAGAACAGTTTCATTTTTCTGCCATGCCAATGGCTACACCGTTGAAAGAGGGTGGAGACAACAAGGGAAGGATGGAGGTGAGAGAGAGATAGAGAAAGAGAGAACATCATCAGACAACTTCATCAGACAATGGCATTAAACACAGTCCTGTAACTGCTGGGAGCCTTGTAATGAACTGCTCCAGCACCAGAGCATTAAGCATCTTCCTAGTGCCATCTGCCTCACCAACAGCCAATATCTGCATGCATTCTTTAGCTGCTGGACAAATGTAAATAGTTGGCCAGGCTCCTCCACAGCCAGCAATCGGAAGCATTCGAGACCTACTGGAGGACAGCTTGCTTCAGATCAGCAAATTTGACTTGCCTGACCAACAACAACTGCTGGACCACACATTGATCATTAATTCATTTATTTTCTAAGCCACTTAATCCTAATTAGGGTCCCGGGGAGGCTGGCACCCATCTTGGTCAACTCTGGGTGAAGGCGGAGTTCACCCTGGACAGGCCTTCACAGGGCCAACTCACATACAATTCACACTCAGACACTGGGGTGATTTTGAACTGCCAATTAGCCCACTGTGCATGTTTTTGGACTGTGGGAGGAAACTTGAGTACCCGGAGGAAACCCACGCAAGCACGGGGAGAACATGCAAACTCCACACAGGAACGCCCAAGCCCAGGAATCAAACTCCAGCCTTCTTGCTGTGAGGTGACGTGCTAACCACTGTGCCACCATGCTGCCCTCCTGGATCGCACATTACGCTTCACCAAATAGGTATGGAAGGAGATAGATTGCTCACTGTTCTGGCCACTACATGCCTCTGTTACTTGTTTGAATAGCCTCAAGACCTTGTGATCATCATGAGGCTCTAGCTTTGGCAGCAATTGACCTCTGAATAAGGACCCAGGGCACTTACCAGCTAATTCTGGGCGTGGAACAATGCCTGCAAGTGCTGCTCTTTATCGGTGTGCAGGGAGCCGAGAGCCTGGATTCCATCTTGGTGGCATTTCCTCAGTATTCAAAATTCAGCTCTAGTGTGAGACATCCCAGGTTGGAAATACCAAATGCACAGAGACAGGCACACAGTTTACTCTATTAATGTACTTAATTTACTAGTGTTTATTCACTCACTTTAAATTTATTTCACTGTTGTCTTGAAACTTCTAATGCATCAAACCACATACCCGCAGACACTTACCGATTTTGGTACTGCCTGTGTTACTGGGAAGGCCTGTTTTGTTATTGGTTTATGACAAAACAAAACACTAGTCAGAGAGGATGGTATCTTAAAATCAGAGGAAGCAACAAGACCTGACATGCAACAATTTAGTAATGAGAATGTGAAGTGACTGTTGTGCCAACCAGTTTACCAGTTAATGCACAGAGGTTAGGTCAGCTGCAATTACCTCATCATATTTAGGACACCTAAAATTAAAAAAGCGTAAAATTAGAACTAGTATTTAATTTTGAGAGTTTATGCTGAAAAAGCTAAGCAGGGTACACCTCTGCTCATTATAGATCCACCTGTGTTTAGTTGTGTGCTTGCATTATAAATATTTCTGACTTTGAACATCTAAAAGGGCAGATCAGACAGATTATGCAATGATCAAGGTCAAAGAAGTGCCCACAAAGCACCAAGATAAAATAGTTGAAGAATAAAAGATGCAGAAGGTTAAAACAGCAACAAAGCTTTAAAATTTCTTAGGAACACTGTAACATCTGTTATATCAAAAAGGAAAATATGACACAATCCAGACAATAGCAAGACTTTATGTTTGGGAAAGAAGAGCAATTGTTAGGGGAGTGTCTATGAGTCGATCTACAACACTGGAATTACAGAGTTCACTGGCTGAAACTGTGAGAACCTCAACAGTATTATCAGCTCTTCTCAGATTCGGTCTCTGTGGAAGCGCATCCAGAAGCCACTTCTCAGAAAAGCCATGTTAGAAAATCTGAAAGCTTTTAGAAAGAGATTTTCTGGTCTGATGAGATGAAAGTTCAGTCATTTTGTAGAAATGGGCTGATCCACATATTTTTCAATTCTGATCCAGTTCAGACACATAACTCACAATACTGACAGATTCCGATACAATAATCCTGAGCTCTAAATGTTCCAACAGGCAGAAAAATCCGACATTTTCCGCTACAGTTAGTTGGTCATCAAGTATAATGAAGTTGAGCTACAACTCTGTAATCCTTTTCGCCTTTGGGTTGTCTTGCGTTTTGAGTTTATTGCATTTTTGGAAAGAATCAGTGAGTCTGCTGCCTGGTGGTGTCATCTTCTATGTTGACTATTATGAACTCCTGGTATTCTTTTACATGAAAACTATGCAGGTGCTACTTTAATTTGCTTGGCGAATTTGTTTTATATTGACGCAACCATACTTCCACCCTGCGGCATGCAGACTTCACATATTATTACATTAGTAGCTGTCTTTTCAGCATTTCAAAACTAGAATCTCTCCAAGCAGACATAATTGTATTCAAACAAACAGTTAATGGTATTTTTGCTCACTCACTTACATATTGAAATTGCTGTGGGTTCAGGGTAAGATGAGAAATGGAATCTGGATTGGTAAGGCATCTTAGGTCATGTTAGGATATGGCAGGTTCATGTTCAAGCTCAAGCTGAGGGCTTGAATCTAGATCAGTAAGTGGATCAGCCCTGTTTGTCCGACATCTGATGTGTAAATGATGTCAATATCTGATATCTGATGAACTTGTTTGGTGCAAACCAAATAATGTCCAATGCCATGTAACATCATTCCTGTGATGAAGCATGGAGGTGGTAACATGGTGCTCTCTGGATGCTTTTTAGCAAGAGGAACTGGAATATGGGTGAGGTGAAAAGTAAGCAAATTGTTTAGGAGAATATATTCCAGTAAGTTCTTTGACCTACTTTAAAGAAAAAAAACACATTTAAAAAATGTCTGCATTGACACAACATTTCCTATATCTACCACTCTTCTCACTCACTCACTCATTTGAAAAGCCATTTAATCCTACCAGGGTCACAGGGAGGCTGGAGCCAATCTTAGCTGACACTGGGCAAAGGTGGCATACACTCTGAACAGCTAGCCAAACCATCGCATTGTCAACAACACACACAACCATTTAATGCAGCATGTCTTTGTACTGTGGAAGGAAACCAGAGTACTTGGAGGATACCCAGACAAGAATGGGGAGAACTTGCAAACTCCACACAGAAAGCCCAGGACTCGAACCCAGGACTTTCTTTTTGTGAGGCAATCACAAACACCACTACAACACCATGATAACCACTACAACACCATGCCACCCTACCACTCAACTGAGCAGATAATATTAAAAAAAACAACAACATTTTTTAGGATTTGATAGAATTAAAAACAAACTAAACAGCACCACAGGTTTACTGTCGAATTCTAGAAAAACAAATTGATCTGTTTTTATGAGAAACCTTCAAGGAGAATTAGGGTGGCTCCCAAAATATGTATTGTTCCAAATCTACACAGAAGAGAGTTTTTCTGTAGCAGCACAGAGAGCTCTAATCCTGAAGACCACACACTTAAGAGGAGCATTCACCTCAAGGACATTGCTCCTCTCTTCCTCCCCCTCCCTTCATCTCTTCTTCTCATTCATCATCTCTCTCTCATCATGTGCTTCTCTCTCTCTCTCTCTCTCACACACACACACACACACACACACACACAAATGCTGTAGATTCATTGGAGGGTTTGACAGGTGCTGGCATGATGAAACAAAACATCACACAAGTTGCAATCTTTATTTCAATTCTTTTGTCCACACACCAAGTGGAAATTACTGCCACCTTACAAAAGAATGCTATGGTGAATTAAAAATATTTAACTAAAATTATTTAACTTAAATTTCCTTCTCCTAAGAATATATGTGCCAACATTAATGAAATAATATTTGTAAATAGTACGGCAGAAAAATAATTGTTAAATTATTCTTAGCTTGGGTGGCATCTTCTTGGGCATAGTGGTTAGCACATCTGCCTCACAGCAAGAAGGTCCTGGGTTCGATTCCTGGATTCGAGCATTTCTGTTCTCCGTGCTTGTGTGGGCTTCCTCCGGGTACTCTAGTTTCCTCCCACAGTCCAAAGACATGCACATTATACTAAAGGGCATACTATAAATTAGTATAAAATTAGTATGAGTAAAATATCAATCAATTGCACACATACTAAATTTAACCATCACAATCATAAATAAATCTCAACAGAATGAACATGTCTTTGTCTTTCTTTCATAACAAACAAAAAAAGCGGTTAGGTAGTACTGAAAAATTTCTAATGAGACACAACTCACAACTTCAGCCCTTTAAGGTTACCAAGCCTCAGATGATAGTTGGAGTTGTGTTTTTGTGTTTAATAAAGTACTGGGTACAAGGAAAAGCACCTTACAGTCACTGTGCAATCTAGAGGTGGATAAGTGAAGCTTTTAGCAGGTCCGGGGATAAGACCACACAGGAACTCAGGGTCATGTTAACAGACAGCCCCATCACATGTTCGTTCACCATATTATTGAAAATAATAATAATTTCAGGCACATATGCAGGATATATATTATATAATGTTATTTATGCATTTAGGTTTGCTGAAGTGAAGAGCAGAGAGCTGGAAGAAAATCAAGGCATTGTAAAATGTATTTATTTATTTATTTATACTTTTTTTATACTGTTTTAATTCTGCAAAGGAAACTTTGACTTCTGCATTTAATTCATCCAAAGTGAGCACACACATATATAAACAGTAAGCAAACACACTTGAAGCAGTGGGCCATCACACATTGCAGCACCCGGAGAGCAGTTGGAGGTGAGGTCCCTTGTTCAAGGGAACTTCAGCAATGAATGTGGAGAAAGATAAGGTGCAGCTTACTCCCCCACCACCACACATTTTTCCTGCTGCTTCGGGAATTGAACCAGCCACCTTTCGGTCCCAAAGTCACTTCTCCAAACATTAGGCCCTGTAAAACTCAGAAAAGAGGAAAATCTACAGCACATGATAACAGAAACACTGTGAGAACTGTCAGTAAAAAACCTAAAATAATATAAAGTTAAATCACTAAGACAGGTAGGGTTGGTTGCCAGGATTTTTTGTAATTTCATAATTCACAAGTTTATAATTTTGTAATTAGGTATATAAAATTAATGTCTGAACGAATATGTAGCATCGAAGAGTGTCTGGTCTCCTTCAGCAAAAATAAGGACAAATTTATGAACAAAAAAAACCCCATCTCACAATCAATTTGGCTGAAATCAAAAGTAAATAAAGCAATTATTAGAAAACTTAGGACATACAAGACCACTGATAATCTCCCTCGATCTTGGGCTCCACGCAAGATCTCACCCAGTGGGGTTAAAATGATCACGAGAACGTTGAGCAAAAATCCCAGAACCACACCGGGAGACCTAGTGAATGACCTGTAGAGAGCTGGGACCAAAGTAACAAAGGCTACCATCAGTAACACACTACGCAGCCAGGGACTCAAATCCTGCAGTGCCATACGTGTCTCCCTGCTTAAGCCAGTACATGTCCAGGCCTGTCTAAAGTTTGCTAGAGACCATTTGGTCCAGAAGAGGATTGGAAGAATGTCATATGGTCAGATAAAGCCAAAATAGAACTTCTTGGTAAAAACTCAACTTGTCATGTTTGGAGTGCTGAGTTGCATCCAAAGAACACCATACCTACTGTGAATCATGGGGGTGCTTTGGGGCTGTTTTTCTGTAAAGGGACCTGATCTGTGTAAAGGAAAGAATGAATGGGGCCATGTATCATGAGATTTTGAGTGAAAACCTCCTTCCATTAGCAAGGGCATTGAAGATGAAACGTGGCTGGGTCTTTCAGCATGACA
>JAOUQZ010000019.1:15873537-15882346 GCA_028564935.1 Neosilurus hyrtlii
TTGGTGAAAGAGTGTCAAACAAAGAAACAAGAAGGACAAGAACACAAACACAATAAAGCTTACAGTATATTTTTGATTAAATTATCTCAGGAATGCAATCGAGCAGATAAAGCATTTCACATTAGCATAATCTTACAATATAAATTATGTAAAATATATTTGTGAGAATAAATTTTGTTTATAAAAATCATAATAGAAATATTTACAGATCCACAACAATTATACAGATAAAAGTTTTCCGAAAAATATATAACACAAAGAATTTTCTACAAATATTCAGCAGTAATGTTATCTGAAAGTTCGAGGAAAAACTTTAAAATACAAAATATAATCTTAAGCTACATTTAGGAATACATTCATTTTTCTATTTTTTTTTTTACCCACATACAAAAGTGGAAAAGTGTTTTAGAGAAAATATCACAGTCGTGCGGAAGGAAGAAAGAAAGAAAAAAAGAAAGAGAAAGAAAGAAAAGCATTATTGAGTTTTTTTCTTGTCCGTCTCCGAGTCGTTACATTGTTCTTGTGGAAGCGAGGATCCTTTCGTGACACAGGAAGTGCTTTTGGCCTCTGAGCTGGAGCAAGGAGGGATGTTGGGGTGGCTCTGATTGGTCAGGGGAGAGCAGGTCACAGGTCGTGCAAATAGCATGTCATACAGAGCCACTTCAAACCCAGCGAACAGAGAGAAAGATGAACCCATTAGCATCATCCTCATCTGCAACACAGAAGAATTGTTGAAAAAATTATTGCTGTTGTTTCATCATAGAAAAAGTGAAATAATTAAATAAATATTCTGACTTTTACAGCAAACTGAAAGTTTTTATTGTTTTTATTGCACAGATAATGTGTAGCAGGAGGGGTAAACATGAGCAGAAGTTGTGCAGTGGAGAATAAAAAGCATGTAAGTTGATATTAGTTATTAGATAATAATTTGCATGTTCTCCCCATGCTTGTGTGGGTTTCCTCTGGGTGCTCCAGTTTCCTCCCACATTCCAAAGACATGCGCATTAGGCTAACTGGAAAGGTTGTGAATGTGAGTGTAAACGGTTGTGTGTAAACTGCAGTGGTCTGTCGAGCTTTTCAGGGTGTACCCCGACTTTGCTTGGAGCTGAGATAGGCTCCGGCCTCGCCGCAATCCTAATAAAGGATAAAGTAGTTCAGAAAATTAAATAAAATAAAAAAAAATGAAAATGTTTCAGTCCAGATGAAGGTCTTAGCTCTGTATCAGAAATAATCTTCACCCTTAGAAACATGCCTAAAAAAACAAAATAAAACAAAAACATATCACATGACTATTCACGTCCACTGGGCAGGCATGTGCTTGTATAAACAGGAAGCAGGTTGTCTACTCTGACTTTCTCAAACAAGGAAACGTAATGGTGAAAGTAAGACTAGAGATTTCTTTGCTTGGACTGACATAAAGGTGTTGCAAATTACATTTTTTCTGACTTTTGCACAGCATGAATGAACTTCAAACCACATGGAATGGTTCAGCGAGAGAAGAAATAAAAAAATATACGATATACATCATATTACTTAATAAAATGAAGATAAATCAGAAACCAGGTACTACTCAAGTATTTATTTCATGTAATATTGGATCATATCGATGAAAATAAGTAAACAAACAACAATATATAGTAATAACAAAAATAACAGTCTCTTTTTTGAGAAAAAGCATAGTGCTCACATTTTTTAATTTCTTCTCTTGCTTAACCATTCCATATGGTTTGAAGTTCATTCATGTTATGCAAAAGTAAAAAACATATATAAAATTTGTGACACCCTTCAATGTTCTATACAGTTTCACAAAAAAATATAGAGAAGTAATTTTTTTACTTCTTTATATTAGGAGCCCTTTTAGACAAAAGTGGTGTATAATCTTCACTGCACACTACTGTATATAGGTGGTGTGTTAAGGTGTGTTGAAGTTGTTTAAAAGTGTTTACTAGTAAAGATGCATGAAAATGTATATATAGCATATAGAAGGTATATACAACGTGTGTATAGTCATATAAAAGGTGTGCAGGTGTGCGTAAAAGGGTGAAGTTGTGTGGCATGTGTGTAGAAGTGTGTAAAAGGTGTGTAGAATTTCAGTAAATATGTCTAAATTTTGTTTATCAAGATTCCAGTGTGCATGCATTAATAGGAATGCAGCCTTTTCAGTTGCCCCTGCCCTTCCCGTACTTTTAACACTTTTTTTCTTACTTACTTTAACTTTTTTTCTTGTATTTATTATTTCATGGTCATAAGTAACTGCCCTCTCAATATGTGGGTTGAGACAGTTTTTGTACTTTTTATCGCTGCAGAACTTTTAGTTTTATAGAGAATTGGGACAGCAGTGCAGCAAGTACACGCCATGCGCTTTGTTTACTCGAGGGATCAGCTGATAGCTCTGAAGCCGGCCAGACTTGCGGCGAGACCCACGGACTTACCGGCTGAAATCTGAAGAAAAACACACCGTGGATGCGTAGGAGGAGGACAGAAAAAGAGAAAAGGGAGGCAGCGAGACAGTGGAGACTTAGAGAGAGGAAAAGGTACAGGTCGTGTCTCCTGTCTATTATAATGGGGAACGTGAGGTCACTGGCGAATAAGATGGACGAGCTGACAGTGCCAAGCCCGTGGAGTATTAGGAGTGTAGTTTCATGTGCTTCGTGGAGACATGGCTGCATCAGAATATTGTGATCTCGGGTGACTTCAACCACGTCACCATGGACACTATATTGTCAAACTTTGTGCAGTTCGTGGACTGTCCCAACAGAGAGGAGAGGAGAGAACTTTAGACCTGCTGTATGCAAATACTAAGGATGCCTGCAGTTCCTCCCCCCTCCCCCCATTAAGGAGATCAGACCACAACTTAATTTGTCTTTCTTCATGCTATGGCCTGTTGTGGAAAGGCAGCCTGTGACTACAAGGACTGTTAAGAGATGGTCGGAGGAGGCCTTGGAGAAATTACAGGGCTCCTTTGAAGTGACACACTGGCCAGTGCTCTGTGAGCCCCACGGAGAGGACATTGATGGGCTCACTGAGTGTATTTCACACTACATAAATTTATGCACCGATGCTATTGTCCCAGGTCAGATGGTCTATTGTTACCCAAATAACAAGCCGTGGGTGACTAAAGACATCAAAGCCCTCCTTAACGACAAGAAGAGGGCATTCAGGGCTGGCCACAGAGAGGAGATCCAAAGAGAACGATCCAAAGTTTACTGAGTTGCTAAGGACAACTACAGGAGAAAGCTGTAGTGGAAACTCCAACATAACAACATGAGAGAGTTTTGGAGTGGTATGAAGACCATCACTGGTTTCAGGCCATCCAACAGCAGAGGAGCTGAGGGCGGTGAGGACAGGGCAAACAAGCTCAATGTGTTTAACAGATTTGACACTGTGGCTACTGCTCCTGGGTGAGAAGCTGACAGCAATGCAGGTAGATGCCTCTCTTGTGTCCTGGATTGTGGAATACCTGCCCAGAAGACCAAAGTATGTGCGCCTTCAGCACTGCGTGTTGGACACAGTGGTCAGCAACACCGGAGCACCACAAGGGACCGTCCTCTCCCCTTTTCTCTTCACCCTCTACACAACTGACTTCAGCGACTGCACAGAGACCTGCCATCAAGAAGTTTTCTGATGACTCTGCTGTAGTTGGATGTATCAGTGGAGGTAATGAGACGGAATATCGGGCTGCTGTGGACTCCTTTGTCACATGATGTGAGCAAAATCATCCGCAGCTCAATGTAACAAAGACCAAGGAACTGATTCTGGATTTTAGGAGATCCAAAACACCAGCAGCTCCTGTTTCCATCTAGGGCATCAATGTGGAAATGATGGAGAATTACAAATACCTTGGAGTTCATATTGACAAACCGGACTGGGTTAAGAATACTACCGTCTCTATTTTTTGAGGCTTCTAAGGTCGTTTAACTTCTGCAGAACATCTCAGGATGTTTTATGAGTCTGTTGTGGTCAGCACTATTCTCTATGCTGTTGCATGCTGGGGCAGCAGGCTGAGGGTTGCAGACGCAAACAAACTGAACAAATTGATCCGCAAAGCCAATAACGTTGTGGGGATGGAGCTGAACTTTCTGACGGTAGTGTTGGCCAAAAAAAAAAAAAAGACATTATTGAACAACACCTTCCACCCACTTCACCTGCTGATCAGTCAAAGGAGCACGTTCAGTGACAGACTGATACCACCTAAATGTCCTGCTGAAAGACACAGGAAATCATTCCTACCTGTAGCCATTAAACTGCACAACAATTCCACCATATAGCAACAACATCCATTTATACATTTGCATTTTGCACTACATTTACTGTTTATCCCATTGATAATACTGTACATATTACTCACTGACAGATTTCATTCTGTATCTGTTTCTATAAATATTAGTAACTATGTGTGTGTATATACATGTTACACACACACAGACACACACACACACATATATATATATATATAAATAAAAATACATTTGTAATTTTTCTTATTGAGACTTTTATCTTTATCTTATCTTTTTCTATACTAGGTATGGACCAACTGTTTGCACACAATGTGCAGAAGGTGTGTAAATTTGTGTAGGTTTGTAAAAAGAGTTCATGGTGTGTTGAAAAGGGTTAGAAGGTATATAAAGGTGTGAAGAAGGTGTGTACAGGTGGTGACAAGTTGGTTAAATGTGAATGAAGATGTGGAAGGCGTGTACATGCGGGAAAAAAGGATGTATGGGTCACAGATTTCTCAGCTAGTGAGACGGTGGTGTATAAATAGCAGCATGAGAGCGAGACATGAGCTAACAGCATTTTGAGTGCGCAGGATGAAGAGAAGTGATGCAATTAGAGGAAATGATGAGGCAAAAGACAAGTGAAAAACAGAAATGCTGCTAGAGCACCCGATCAAATGGGATGAAGAGGAATAAAATACGAGACGGCAGGTCATTAGTAGATCATCATCCAGCAGTTAATGACGCAATCAGGTTTAATAACAACCATGAACAGCTACACAACCAAACAGCGAACATCTAGACAACAGTGAACAGCATTTAACAACTGAATATACGTTCCTCCATCTATCATCGACACCACTTAGCCGCCAGGGTCTCAGGGAAAGCTGGAGTCAAGTCCAGCCAACTTCGGGCAACAGGCACCCTGAACAGGTCGCCATACAAGCCATACCAACTCACTATTCAGTTAAATCGTTAAATGTTGTGCTTTCTAAAGATTCATGTTCTCCTCGTCCATGTGTGGAATTTGTCCTGGTACTCCAGTTTCCTCCCAGACATGGATTATTTTAACTGGCTATTCTAAATTGCCTACTACTGGGAATGTGAGTTCAATTTGGTCTAGTGTGACCAGTCAACATCTGAAGTCACATGATTAGCTGAATGGAGGTGTTCACAAATAAACAAACACAACCTCAGTATAGACCTGTTCATTAGCCATAGACCCCCCAAACCCCGTTACAACTATCCCATGAAGCACTGTTAAATGCATTATTAAAATTGGAAAGAATATGTCAAGTGAGACTCTGGTTTCAGGATGCTGTCCAACAAATTCAGTGACTGTATCATGTATCATATGTAGCTTGACTGCAGTCACACAGACTGTTCTGTTTGAAGGTTTGAATGATTTAAGGACTGCATTGTTTTATGTTCATAATACCGTATAAGGTGTTTGCAATTCCCTACATAGTGCAATACGTAGTAGTAGTGACATTCTTGTTTAGGGTACAGAACAATAATGAGTGTTGTAGAAGTGACCTTATTGATGACAGTGAATACAGTGTAGAGGAGCATCATCTGCGGCTGTTGCACAGGGAGATATTGACACTGCTGCAGTGAGAACAGTACTGAGCCAATCAGAGTCACCTTAGTGGGGCTGTAACAAACACACACACACACACACACACACACACACACACACACACACACACACACACAGACATCATTGAATGAGTTGCATATAGGTTAAAGCAATGAAATGATGTGAAAATCACCCCACAGGTCTATAATGAAGACAGCGACTTGAGGCAACCTTGCCAGCAATTAATATTATCAGAATCAGAATATTTTATTGGTCCCGGAGGAAACTGTGTTATATGACTTGTTTACAACCCATTGAGAGTGATTATAACCATATACAGGAAGTTTATAGCTCATTATAGAAGGTCTATAACTTACTATGTCATTTTCAACAGCTCGTTAGTTTCAGGTTTCCAAATACCTCGAACCAACTGCTCAAAATTACTCATGAGCCCCCCACCTGCACCTAAAAAGAGAAACAGACAGAGAGAGAGATTGGGGGATGGGGGGGGGGGATAACTGCACTTTCTCTTCATAAATTCTAAAATTTGGTTGTAAAACCTTTATTTGAGCAAGAATATTCATGTAGAGTATATGTTCCACGGTAAAAGCACAATCTGAATGGTACGCTATCTCGGAACAAATTAACAATTATTCACTCAAGCCGAGGTGGACGCCCACCAAGCCTCAGACAAATAACTGTTTTAGTGTATAATACATGAAACATAAGCAAAATAAGCACACCAAAATGATACTTATGGTTGAATTTTTAATTATGACAGATGCTGATAAGCTCTGCACTTGGCTCCACAAGCTGGTGCATACACATAGTATGGCAGTGTCTTTTTAAACTAATTCAAAGTTTTATTACACACAACAAGAAACCAGCAAGAAATAAGGAACCCCACAGATGCCACATTTGCTTTGAAAACGCTGATGTACAGGAAAGGTCAGAAGGGGCTGGACTGTGGGTTTGTTAATTTGGACAAAGTATATGACAGTGACCCACGAGAGGATTTGGGGAAGTCAGGAGCCAAAGAGAAGTATTTGAGGGACGTACAGGACAGTGTGACAGCGGCTATGCAAAATCTCAGAAAGCTGGCATGTGCATGTGCATGAGCCGAGCAATGGCCTAGACAAAGTTATTGTCACGCTGTCCACCAAGTTCCAAGGTCATGAGCCAAGGTTAAAGATCACATATGCAAAGCAGCTACCCCACACACAAATTTAGGTCATAGGGAGTGCCTATGCAAAATTTCAGAAAGCTATCATGACTATGAGCCGAGCAACAGCCAGGACAGAGGTATTGTCACACCGCCGCCCAACTACAAATCCAACGACAATACCCCTGCCAAAATTCATCTTGCTTTTGGCAAATATTTGTGGTGTAACTGAATTAGGTCATACATACCAAGTCTGTACTGGATTCACTGACCACATTAAATACATTTTATACATTATCCAGTTATATAAACTATAGAAATAACATGGTAAGATTTTAAACAGTCACATATTTTTATTGTCTAATCTTCTTCCCCATATTATTATTACTTCTGACAGCATGTTTTAAACTTCTGAGCATACCACTGGCTATAAATGATGTATAAGATATGATGTCTGTGACCAAGGACATACGAGTGGGGTTTTTTTTTTCTCTGATTTGAATTTCATGTGTGTCAACTGGAATTCTGCTCGTGTCTAATTCTGCATTCAGTCCACTTTGTGCAATTTTGTCTAATAAGTGTCACCGCATGCTTCTGATATTTCACAAGTCATATCATCTCAAGGACACAGAGGTGAGGCACGTAATGATTTTAATAAAGGATGATGTACCAAAAAAAAAAGGCTTTAAAAAGGTGAATTAAAAAAATAATAATAATAAAATAATAATAATAATGTACGTACACTCAAAATAATGACTTTATTAAACTCCCTGCTTTCTAGACACTATACATAATGAACTGAGACACGTCATGTGTGAATAATTTTTTAATTATAAAATGACCATGTAGTATGTAGAAAAAAGGTGGGTTCCAGACAGATTGTGTTCTTTAAAAGAGTTTTTTTGTTTTATCTGTATATCTTACCTTTAGCCCAACCCACTGCGATCATCACAAACAATTTGTCTTTGTACTTCCTGCTCGCCTGTGTAACTCCACCTAAAACCTTCCAAGTACGCGTGACTTCTTTCATAGCCGTAAGGACCAGTCGGATGGGGAGTATGGTGGCGCAGGAGTACACAACATCGTGTGGACAATAAAACACCAGGTACCTGCAGAGAGACCGAGACCTTTAGGAAATGACAGGATAAAAAATTGCATTCATTTACTGTAGACAGCTAGAAATGCTTTAGTCCATGTAGCACTTAATATCAGAATTGTCCTGTTAAAGTAAATCGTACAAACTTCACATCACTGCGGTCTACCCAGATCCTCCTGCCAGCTTCCTGGGGAAGATTTTTCACCATACAGCCTTACAGTAGAGTGTAGGAGAGAAAGTATTTTAAAAAGGTCTGTTGGGCTTTTACACCCGAGCCTATTAGCTCATCAGAGCCAGTGCTTATCCAAGTTTTTGTACTGGGAAGCGAGTAGGAGTTTAACTGCTCCTGGTTGGAATGCTATTCCATCGCAGGTCACCTTCCCAGTATTTTTACTGGTGCCTGACATTTTTACTGGTGCTGGGTAGACAAAGGCACACTTGTGGTTGAGACCGTGCACAAGGGCTTTAGCACGGTGGGTGTCTAATGGGTATTCGAACCCACGGCCTCTCGATAATGACCCCAGCACCCTAACCACTACTTGCATACATGGTTCTTTTTAACCCAGCACAAATACACATATCATAAACTGGGATGGTCGAATTCTGGGTATTTAAAAAAAAATAATAAAAAATCATATGCTGGAGTAGGGCGACACAGTGGCATAGTGGTTAGCACGTCCGCCTCACAGCAAGAAGGTCCTGGGTTGGATTCCCAGCTCGGGCGTTTCTGTGTGGAGTTTGCATGTTCTCCCTGTGCT
>JAOUQZ010000019.1:15914649-15932641 GCA_028564935.1 Neosilurus hyrtlii
CAGTGAGAGACATGGCCGGCATTTGATAACCCAGTTAGCTGCACTGGGGGGACAGCAGTGACAACCCGTCGATAGTGTGGCTTGAACCCCGACCTTGGGATCAGTAATCCAGCACCTTACCACCAGGCCACCACTGCTCCATCGGAACAAATATAAAACTAAAATAATGAAAAATGCGTAATGCTACAGACTTTTGGATCTGCCGTCATGTATGTATGAGTGTATGTATATGTATATATGTATGTATGTATGTATATGTATGAGAGAGAGAGATATGCAAATGTATAACAGTGGATGTTGTTGCTATATGGATTGGTTGGGACAGGTAGGAATGATTTCCTGTGTCGTTCAGTGGAGCGTTTAGGTGGTATCGGTCTCTTACCGAACGTGCTCCTGTGACCGCTCAGCAGGTTGTGAAGTAGGTGGGAGGTATTTTTTTGTGTAGACCTTATTTTGGACAATATTCGCCTCTCCAATACCACCGTCTAAGGGTCCAACTCCATCCCCACAATGTTACTCGCCTTGCGGATCAGTTTGTTTAGTCTGTTGGCATCTGCAACCCTTGGCGCCCTGCCCCAGCATGCAACAGCAATGAGGATTGCACTGGCCACAACAGACTCCTAGAAAGTCCTGAGCAGTGTCCAGCAGATGTTAAATGACCTTAGCCGCCTCAAAAAAATAGAGACTCTGGCCCTTCTTGTAAAGTGCAGAAGTATTTTTAGCCCAGTCCAATTTATTGTCAGTATGAATTCCGAGGTACTGGTATCTGTGCTCATCTCTCCAAAAGGTGGTTTATAGTGCACATTGTTCTAGCTCTGCAGTTTTCCCTTGTTTACTTTTTAAAACTTGGCATGTTTAGCTATCTGATTGGGTTTTAAGTGTCTAATTACCTCAACCAAGGTGGGAGGTTATGAGATTGGTCATGTGTTCTGTCTGCCCAAGACCACGATAGCTCAAAATGAATTAATGGATTTCTAGGAAATTTTCACCAAATGTGGGTCTTGGGCCAATAAAGAACTGAACAAATTTTGGCCATAATCCAGATCAGGTTCCAGGGGGGTTTTGAAGTTTTATTATTTTTTTTTAACATAGGGCAAGGAGGTGGAAATCATCCATAATGCATTTAGAGACAAAAATACAGAGCTCAAAAAAAAATTTGTGCAAAAAGGCCACAAGGGGCAACATAATTCTGCATCATTTGCCAATAAAACCTGGTTTGAAAAGTTTATTGCGCTACCTCGGAGAAAGTTTGCACCTTCAGACCTTTGCACCTCTGGTCTGAGTGCATTTCTATTTAGGTTTGTTGTTTCGTGGTGGTTATGTCTTTATTCATGGTGAAAAACTTCCACACAAACCATTTTAGACTGTGGTTTTAAGCTTGTGCGTAAATGTGATGTTAAAAGCGTATGTGCGACTATGACGTAATTACCTGTGTCGGCACTGGTCTCTGGCTGAGAACACAGTGTACCTTCCGATTCCGGTTGCTGGTTGGTTTCTTTGTGCATCTCTAGCTCTATTGCATCTCTACAGCTATTCTTGTTTTTTCCACACTAGTCTTAGTAAGTCTTTCTCACATAACAGTGAATATGTAAAATATGAAAAATGTTGGCTAGATTTACTAGATCCTTGAAAAGACAGACTTTGTGTTGTTGCTTTGGCCGTTTAGAGTGTAACTTCATTAAGATGAGTTTAAAGAGTCACTGAAAAGTCACACACACTGATAACAACAGTTGTTAATGGTAAACCATATTGTTTATTGTAAAGTTGCTATGTTCAGTTTTAATTTTCTGCTTTTTTCTGTTTCCTCTCAGGTGTCTGAGGCCAGACACATATATACATCATGACGAGTCATCCTTCGTCCCGCTCTATTAGCTTCATCCACCTGTAACACAGAGCCACAACCTTGCCCAGACAGGAAGAGTGCTGTGTAAAATGTCAGTGTGCAGTGAGTTTGCAGAACACGTGTGGAAACCGGGATCCTGTAAGAACTGCTTTCACCCACGTAGTGCCCACGCTAAGGCTAAAGGCAGGAAGAGCTTGTGCGGGGTCGAAGAGGAGGATGAAGGCACCTCAGCTTTGCCCTACATCAAGCCCACTATCGCAGTCAAGCCCACAATGATGAGCTCAGACGCAGCTGAGAAGGAGGTTACCATGAACACCCAGCAGGTATTTGAAAGAGGAGTCCTGTTCAGAGTGTCTCAGATACACACCGCTTGCACTATAAGCTCATTAAAAGTAATTTACTATGATATTAATGGAATGATATTAAAGGAATTTATTCTGCGAGATAAATTGCAAACAATTACAAATCATTTCATGAATTTCCTGTTAAAAATCTAGTAAACAGCTGTGTTCTAAAAAAAAGAAAATTGTAGTATTTAATTCAAGCCATTGGTCCATGAGGACCTTTGTAGGGCTAGGTTAAAAAAAACATTTTTATCAAACTTAGCCGGTTCTTCACATAAAATACAAGATTGTAAAAAAGGTGTCAGGGAGTTGTACAGACTACAGGAACGGACTTAAAGGATGTAGTTATGAAATGTCTAATTTGTACGTCAGACAGATGGCTTACTGCATCCCCTGCGGAGCGTAGGGGATACGATGTTTTCAGGAGCTGTCTGCATCCGCCGCACACACTTGCTGGTTAACACTCTAGCATGTTGCGTTTATTTCATATTTACGTTAAATCGTCCCTACGGACCAGCCAATCGAAACTGGGTCACCTTGACCAATTTTTCAAGTTTAAAGAGGACAAGTCATCATATTCGCTAACAACTTTTTTGTACTGAAATCCTTGTGTTTAATGATAGTATTTAGTAAAGAAAATATTTCTTTATTTAATAAATAGATTGTATTGGGTTTATCATTAATAGTTCCTGTTTTAATTCTTGCACATTTTGTAAAAACCTTATGTTAATGTGTACGATTTGTTTGTTTGTCTGAAGGCCCATAAGAGCCCGATTGGACTGAAGAATATTTTGGATCTGTCATCTCGCTACATCAACAGTAACAGCTGCAGTAAAGCTCTTAAGGATGTGATGCTGCACAATGGCATTTCCACAAAGTTGAGTTATTCAAGCAGGACTCCTGTGAGTCCACAAGCCCCGTCCACCACAGGCTGTGTGTACATCATGCAGGAGGAATGCCGCAGTCCTGTGGGACTAAAAGAAAATTTCAGTCCACAGGTGGCCAAAACCCCCAAGTGCGCGTATGTCACTTCCTGCGATTCAGATTTACATCACCACAAACAGGAAGTGCAGGGCACAACAAACACAGCAACAGGAAATATAAACGGGACTGTTAATGGTGCATCCGCAGAGACACTCGGTGTTCTTTCATCATCCTTGACAGCCCCCAAGTCCCTTCATAATGCAAGTCTCTCTGACTTGTTTTCAAACTGCAGCAGTACAGACTCCCTGACAGGCCTGGCCACACTCCAGTCAGAGCCCATCTACGCCGAGAGCTCAAAGAGGAAGAGCCGTGCTCATCGTAATGCTGAAGTCATCGCCGAAGTCAATGATGATGAGGGAGGTCAAAGGGCAACTATTACTGTAATGGCCACCCACACAGAGGAGAACAATCGTACCTTTTACCTGAGCAGTCCCGACTCCGCCGTTAGCACTCAGTGGTTCCATTTCAGTCCTTCAACCTCTGACGATCCCCCCAGCCCTGTCTTCAGCTGGCCATCATCCCCTGTTGTCATGGGAACAACTCCGGTCCACAGGCCACCGTCCACAGACCTGTCTGGACAGCACGAGACCAAAGCCAGTCCGCCTGTTCCTCCCAAAAGAAACGTGCGTTCTCCAAAACTCGGTACTTCTAGTTTATCTCCTCTTCCTGAGCTAAACTTCCATGTAACTCCGCCCCTAAAACTGACTCAGGTCGACGCCCACTCCTCCTGCCCAGGTAAAAATGCTACTGAGTGCACTTTTATGAGGGTATGCGTGGTGCCAGTAATACACCCAAGTTCAGGATTTGTGATATTATCATGTACTGATAAGCCTTAACAACTTTTCTCCACAGTGCTGAGCAGCTTGTGGAGCTCAGAGCCTCGAGATGAGGAGGAGAAACGGGAGGAGGAGAGGAATAAAACAAAGAGAGGATGGATAGACAAGTGTGACTCTACGCCTGGCACTGAAGAGAGAAACAACAGTCCCACTGAGAAACAAGTGGAAATGAAAACCGACAGCAGCGGCAGCAGCAGTGAGCCTAGACCTCCACTGCCTCCACCCAAAAAACACCACCGGTAAGAGCCACTTAAAAAAAAAACACTTTTAATTTAGATCTGTTATGTTGGACTGTTCTGTGTGTCAGCAGCTGCACTTTTTTTTTGTTTTGCACTGGAACATTATTGATATTGATGTAGCTAACAGCTAACAGACCCATTTGGCCCTTTTGACTCACCTTTTTTGCTTTTCTGTTGGGCCAAAGTTGCGGATACCTAGTACCCAGTACTTGTTTTGGGTCTCACCTCCACCAAGGTCTGATTGCTGAGAATCATCTTGATTGCTGCATCAACATTCTGTGAAATAAGGCATCCTAAACATACCCTTTATTTTCAAATAACATTTTATTTCTTAAATTTCACTTATTATGTATATTTATAGCGGAGCTCTACTCTACTTATGCAAATGTCGTAAAGCCATGAGCTAGATTTTGTTGTTGTGTCGGTGGTCATGAGCCCACAAGGCAACCCACTGTGCTTGCACTGCAGCTTATTCTCTTACGTTACATATGCACGTTTCTGAAGACTTAACACATACAAACATTTTCGGAGCTCCGCTTAAAGGTCATGCCTAAATATTTTATTTATTTATTTCCTCCAAGGCTGAAGTTGACGATAAATCTGGGGTTAAGCCCCTTGTATAGTCAGGAGTGGAGAAGCAAAACACTGCTTGATGCTGAAGAGCTGCAGGATTTATTAAGACGCAACCTAAAACTTTGCTATAAGTTCACTACTGCAAAAACTTCACTGGTACACTTTCTCCTTCTTTGCTATAAGTGTAGTGGTATCATTGCTCTTTACCACACACTCGCCATTCACACGGGCAATTACAAGCTTCTGTATCCCTTAAAGGAGCCATGCGACTCTTATAGCACCAGCCTCAGACACCTCTTAGTAAAGATATCTATCGGGAGCGGCTTTATATTATATAATCATATGAGTGTCTTCATAACTTGTGTATGTGTGTGTGTGTGTGTGTGTGTGTGTGTGTGTGCCAGGTTACAAACAGTGTACAAAGCCACACTGTAATTATTGTATGCATCCATCCATCCAAACTGCTTAATCCTACAAGGGTCACGGTGAGGCTGCAGTCTACCCCAGTCGACACTGGGTGAAGGCAGGGTACACCCTGAAAAGCTCACCAGTCCATCGTAGGGCCAACACACACACACACAATTATTCACACCTAGGGGTGATTTGAAACAGACAATCAGCATAATGCGCATGTCCTTGGACTGTGGGAGGAAACTGGAGTACCCACAGGAAACCCTCACAAGCTTGGGGAGAACATGCATACTCCACACAGAAACGCTTTTACCAAACCCGGGACTTGAACCCAGGACCTTCTTGTTGTGAGTAGTGCAAAACGCTACTTCCCCACCGTTCCGGCCGTATTGTACATAGATTGGGGGGGGGGCTTATTCCTGCATATTCTGTTGTAATCTTACTATGATCAAATGTTGCATCAAGATAAAGCCAAATGGTATTACCAAAGAGAAGGGCAAAGAGAAATGCCGTCTACAGAATTAGATCAGTGCAGCTTAATGAATAAATTCTGTGCATCGTTTATTTTGGTATTTGTGTTTAAACCTTAAGCATCGAGCTCACTTGTAATGTTCAAATACAACAAAGTAAGGAGTGTCTCTGTGACTAGATACAAGAAAGAGGTGTGAAATCTTGCACGTTAATTGCTGTACACTTCTTGCCTATCAACGTTCTATCACAGAAGTGTTGGATTCGGATTGTTCAGATGTTGATTATTTTCTGAAACAGCAGTGACAGGCGTGCAGCAGAAAATACACCTTTATTAATATATTACATTATAGTTGTGTACAGCCGTTAGTATAGTACAGGTGTCACATGGCAGACATTTTGCATTAACAGATATTTGTTTTTGGTTTTTTTTTAGAATTTGTTAAGCAGATGTTTATGTAACCTTCATGAAAGGAGATTACAGAATCAAAGGCTTTTTAACACTCAGACATAAAACTGTAATTTAAACACTAATGTTTATTAAAGTGTTGCACTCTATGAGCAGAAACTCCATCAGTGTGTAAAGAGTGAAAAGGTCATTAACATGTGCTACTTAGTCCTGTCTCCTCCATCTCTTTCTTTTTAACTGGTCAGATTCTGACTGAGTGTACACACACACACACACACACACACACACACACACACACACACACAGAGTCTTCTTGTTTGTTTGAACAAATACATGACACCCCCCCACCCCCCCACCCCCAGCTGATGCCTGCACAAACGCACACGTGCACACTGAGTCTGAATGAGTTCCTTGTTTTTCTAAATTCATTTGTAATTTATTTTATTTTTTTTGTTTTTTGTGTGGGTGTGTGCGTGTGTGTTTTCTGCAGTAACACAGGACCAACTTGTCCACACAAGGATAGGAACATCTGATTGTTGATGATCCCCATGAGGAAAACTAAAGTTTTCTTTAAAATAAATGAACCAAATTAGCCCTTTTGTTACCAAGCCTAAGGTTTGAGTTAGATATAGGGGCAGACATGGCATGTCATGGGATGGTCCTCACAAGGATCGAAGTGCTCAAATCTGTGTACATGTCTGTGTTTTCTGTAGCAACACATGGACACCCCCAATGGGGGGGTCTGCCACTAACATGGCAGCACATGCAGTGACACGCTTCACTAAAAGCATGGCTGCTTTCTCTGTTTTATGCTCATTATTTGTCTGGCAGTTAAAACTCTTCTTGCTTTCACAACAAACACAGACACTTACGAGCTTGAGTTGTTGGTGTCATCTTACCCTGATTTCCCACCACAGACCATTCATCTTCTCGTACTGCCTGAACACATGCCCAGTGTTCCTGAGTCAGAATTATTACTGGTTACCATGGTAGCACCTAGCTAGTGTAATAGACACTGCATTACTTTCTTTGCTGTGTGGCGTAATGTTTACACTCAATTTAATAAAAAGCAAATATTCACACACAAATTAAAATGCTTTGTTATTAGACACCTCAGTGACACTGATTAATTGTCTGGGAGCAGTACAATATGTTGGCTAGATCACACACAGCTTAAATTTAGTGTCTGATGCTGATTTGTGCCCAAGCCCCATGACACCTGGTCCACCCCACTGGTCTCTCTCCAAAACCGTATCATTACCAAACCTTATCAGCAGCACTAAACTTAAAGTCGAGTCAGAAAACAATATCCAAGTAAAACACCATTTGGCTTTGTCTTGACACAATATCTGATCATGGTACGATTACGTGAAAATGAGTGGGAACGAGCCACTGGGATGTTTCTAGATGGAATGTCACAGAGACAAGTCTCAAGAATGTGTCTCCATGATTCCAAGGCTGTTCCGTCTGAGAGCATTCCAGCCCAGGCGTGCAGTTCCCCACTGCGGACTCACGCCGCAACAAACAGGTGTCGGCACCAGTGCATGACTCGCATGTCGTTTGCATAAACCTGCTTCCCATAAGCAATTGTGGATGGTATTTTGTTGGACATGGAATTGGATGGAATTGTTGCCGGACAGAAGCGATTGCTAAGCAGCTGGAGATGGATATTGTTGTCATGTTGAGGGTGGTGACATGGTCAGGTCATTTTGTGCTGCCTGTGTCATTGAACCACCTCCATAGCCTTGAACTCATGGAGACGTTGACACATTCCTGCAAATTGTCTTTGGCATTCCACTGACAAACATCCCAGTGGCTTATTCCTGCATATTGTGTTGTAATCTTACTATGATCAAATGTTGCATCAAGATAAAGCCAAATGGTATTTTACTTGGATATTGTTGTGGCAGCGTTTCCAGAAGGAAAAGAAAGTATCAGAAGGATCAAAGGACAGTGTTCTGATTACAGTAGGGGAGTGCCAAAATGCATCTTGGTATGTAATCAATTGGAACAAAACAGTCACAGGAGAAAAAGGAAAAATTGACATTGAGTAACTTGAATTGATATTATTATTATTATTATTATTATTATTATTATTAATATTACCCAAAAGGACATGCTCATATTTCCTAAAAATAAATTCTAAATATTTAATGTTGTTTTGGAAGTTTAGGTCAACATAGATTTTGAGTAAGTATCATGGTGTGTTTTAAATCTAGATTAACATCATTTCATTATACAAAACAAGTAATAAGTGGAGAATCTGTTTTGTCTTACTGTTTTTTCAGTGAATCATTGTGTTCCACAAAATGACCAGCACACACCCGAACTGTGAGCAGTATAATAAACTCTGACTGTGAGAACAAAGTTAAAACCGAACAGCACATTAAAAACGCAAACGTATTGTTGAAATGAAAATGTGTGAGTGTGTGTGCGTGTACTTGTTATATATTGAGGACCAAAATACTTTTTTAACAAACAGAGTGAGAGCGTTTTTGGTATATTGTTCAAGCTACTTCCCTTTACTCATATGTGTCACGCTTAGTCGTTTTTCATGAGTTGTTTATGTGAAAAGCTCCATATTTAGCGTGTGTGCGTGTGTCTGTCACACAGCTCCTGTGCTAAGCTCAGTGTAAGCAGTATGGAATTGGATCAGCGGGGATCAGTGGAGTCACTCCCTCACTCATTGAAGGAAATGAACACAGCCTCATCGGATAGCCTGCCGGCTCTGTCTGATTCTGGTGAGTGCACTACTCCTTTATAACACTGGATCTGTGGACCTGGACCTAACACTCTCACAGACTAAAGGGTAATAAGTGGAAATCATGGTTTGTCATTTACCTCGGGTATTTATCCCAAAGCAACTACTTATTAAACACACACACACACATACACCTACACACACACACCTACACCCACACACAGTCCTCTTGTCTCTTTCCTTCTGTTTGTTTGGGGTTTTTTTGTTTGTTTCTCTGTGAATATCATTTCCTGTCCCTTTCCTATTCCACTTGGTTCTTTGCATTTTTTAAAAGCCGCGTCTCTCCCTAAGGTGTGTGTAATTCTGTCTCAGGTAATCATCAGTGCTGTCTCATTTTGCGTACACAGACCACACACACGCCCTTATAAAACACACAGTTTGTGTTCCACCTCTCACTGTGCTAAAGGCGTTACCTCGTTAAACAGTAACACACACACACTCACTTGCACATGTACACTCACACAAACACGCACAGGAGGCAGTCTGTCTGTTCCTCTGTTGCCCATATAATCTAGCCTCTCTAGATCATGTCTCTCGGTTTTTGGCATGACCAATAGAATCATTTTCTGTCTGGAAGTCACATGACCAGTACAATAAACAGCTGAACTTCTAACCCACAAAACTAGGTGTAACATTTTGTTTATTATTAAACATTTGTCTGTCTGTCTGTCTGTCTCACCCCTCTGTGTGTGTGTGTGTGTGTGTGTGTGTGTGTGTGTGTGTGTGTGTGTGTGCGCGCGCATGCATGGTAGGTCAAGAGGCAACGCAGCGCTCCTGTCCCACTCTCTTCCCAACCCCGAGTCTCTATCCCCCGCCATTACCAGAGAAAAAGCTGAGCCGCACCGCCTCCTCTGACACAGAGACAAAGGGCAAAGGTCATGCTGTCACGTCCTGTTCATCTCCTCAGCTCTCAAGTTCAACCTCACCATCCCTGCAGACACTCTTGAGCAGTGGGGCAAGTCGGGAATGTGTCTACGCACGGCTGGGTGGACTGTACGGCGAGTGTGTGCGGCGTCTGGCAGTGAAGTGTGAGGAGCGTTTTACACACACACAGAAACGCACTCACCGCTTTTTCAATGAGCATGAGTGGAGTCTGTTCAAACTGAGTTGCAGCCGCGCAGTCTGTGTGACCAGGGACGCTGCGTACTACCCTGCCTCCTGCTCCTCTGACACGAACACACCCTATGCTGTCAAGGTATGTGTGTGTGTGTGTGTGTGTGTACACCGTTCAAAAGTTTGGGGTCACTTAAAAAATTTCCTTCTTTGTTTTTGAAAGAAAAGCATTAAATTACTTGCAGTTATCAGAATGACAGTCCTAGACACTGTTACCTGACTATTATAGGTAGAAATGGCTGGAGTAGCTATATAGGTGTACAGAGGTCAATTTTCAGCAACTAGCATACTTGTGTTCCAATGGCACATTGTATTAGTTAATCCAAGATTGTCAAGTTAAAAGCCTAATTTGTCACCACAGATAAAAACTATTGTGCTGATTAAAGAAGCAATAAAATAAAAAGTTATTTAGGCTAGTTGAATATCTGAAGAATCAGCATTTGTGGCCTGGTGAGCTGTTCAGGGTGTATCCCGCCTTTGCCCGGAGTTGGCTGAGATAGCCGCCAGCTTCCCCATGACCTAATTAAGCTAATTACAATTAAGCGACTTGGAAAATTAATGTTTTTTTTTTTTTAAAGTGCACACCTAGTAAGGATTGGCACGCATGTTAGTTTTGAGACTATTTAAGGGCCTTAAACAGTCTTTTACCAGATGCAATCCATATGACAAGAAATTGTCAGAATTTAAAAGAAGCTTCATAATGTTAAACTTGAAGCTAAAGTACTAAATATTTGCACAGTAATTTATTTTGAGAGCATTTTGAAATTAATAAATTTTCATTTGTGTAAAAATTTGTTTAAAAAAGTTTTAAATGAAAGGAAGACAATCAAAAAAATATACGTGTGTGTGTGTGTGTGTGTGTGTATGTATGTATGTATGTATGTAGTTATTTATACTGGGATGGAAGAATTTTACCATACCTTCCAACACTAATTCTGGCTGGGCAGTGTCATAATTGGATGGATGGATGGATGTGAAGAGGAGAGGCAAAAACTAGTTAAAAGAAAAGAGAGAAGGAGACAATAACAATGATGAAGTTATGAATTAAAATGGGGAAATTATCTGCTCACTTTATCTTTGTAACCATTTATCTATCTGCTGTCCTACATGCAGATCTGTAAGGGCCATAACCAGGAAGTGATGCGCTCCCACCTGTTTGGTCTGTCTGTGCAGCAGTCAATCCCAGCCCACTTTAACCTGCAGCAAGACTGTGGTCACTTCATTGCCTGCGTCCCTCTAAGCATGCTCCCTGGCCAAGAAGACACTTTAGCCCCACCTACTTCCCCAATAGCCCCCACTCCCTTGGATCAGCAGGAGCGTGTGGTGGTGATCACGCGTGACGTGCCGAGTCAGAGTGTGGCAGACTTCGTGAGTGAGTATCAGGTGTTCCATCGCTCTCATCCCGAGGTATATGAGCGGCGCGTGTGTTTCCTCCTGTTGCAGCTCTGTAATGCTCTTGAGCACCTTAAAACGCATGGCATCACTCACCGCGACCTGTGTCTTGACAACATTCTCCTGGTGCCCCAGAAGCGACCTCTAACCTCTGATCCCACTTCTCAAGAGCCGTTACCTCGGCTCCTTATTAGCAACTTTTCAAAAGCAAAGCGGCGGTGTGAGACTGATGAGAAGCAGCGAGCTGAGCTGACCCGCATGGCGCCCGAGATCGTCTCTGCCTCTCAATACCGCAAGGTTGATGAGTTCCAGACGGGTATCCTGATCTATGAGATGCTGCACCTGCCCAATCCTTTTGAGGCCATCCCATCACTCCGAAACCGTCATTACCGCATTGAGGAACTTCCCTCCATACCTTCCGTTTCCATTTACTCATCCGGACTGGAGCGCCTCGCACGTCTCCTGCTGCGTCCTGACCCAGATGAGAGGATCCATATTGCTGAAGCTAAGCGTGGCCTGCAGAGTCTGCTGTGGGGGCCACGCCGAGAACTCTTCAACCGGGTTACTGCGGATAACAGGAATGAAAAAGACCATGACGCGCTATTGAACTGGCTGGATGTGAAGCGAGCACTTCTCATGATGAAGTTTGCTGAGCGTTCCCTGGAACCCGAAAAGAGCACAGAGCTTGAGGACTGGCTCTGCTGTCAGTATTTCTCCAACACACACCCGCCGTCCCTGTTCCACACCGCCCAGTTAATGCACATCATCAAGCCCTCACACTGATTACTGCATGAGTGTGTGTGAGAGTGTGCATTCCACCTCCATTCCTGCTGTTTTTAAGCAGGTCTTCTAGTCATGAAACAGCAGCGTGCACATGATTCTGCTTTGAACCCATCATTTGCAAATGGTGCACTTTTGTTTCTAGGTTTCAGCTTTCCTGCTGTGTTTTAAATGCATCTTAAAAATCATTCTCACTGCCTGCCACACAGAGACCGCGGTACTCCTGACTGTATGGTTTACACATACACTGAGTCAGCAGAAATGCTACAGCAAAGATCAAGACAGACTAACTGCTGTGTGCTGATATCAAGTTTCTGTATTACTTTTGACGAGACATTTCATGTGCATTTTTGTACATTTCAGCATTGACATTACCTCATGGTCTATGATACTGTAACAGTCGTTGATTAACTGGCAAGTGTCTGCTGTCGGATACAGTAGTGCACACTCGCGTTTCCAATGCTCTATTACAGAGATTGCAATTATCTAATTTTTCTTATTAACATTTTACCACTGAGATCCTGAAATCTTGATTTGCTGATGACTCTTAAAATGCATATATTAATAGCCAAAGTGCACTGATTGGTTTTACATGAACACTGAGTACCAATCAGATTTGAGATTTGCTGTACTGTGTCATACAGAATTAAATGTCTTGATTTCTCAGACTTGATGTTAATGCTGTATATGATTTATATCTGAATAACATTTCAGGTTTAACAACAATAATTATACATTTCTAATGTTGCTCTTCATGTACTTTGTTGTGTTCAGACCAACAACAAAAAAATAGAAATGTATAAAAGTTGATGATCTTCAGAAAGAGTGGATGCGAAACTATGTGAAGCAGGTCTCATGAGGTTTTCGTCATACCACTGAACTGCCTCTTTGTTCATTAACCAGTATGTATGCTGTTTGTTTTTTTTATATTCAGAGTTCAAGCGGAAATCACTGTAGGGATGCTGTGAATTAAAAACAATGTGCTGAATATTGTTACCTGTAATTAACCTGCTGGAAATTTATCAATAAACTGTAAATATCTTTTTAAGACTAAGAGTTCTTTATATTTCATTTCATATTTCACACTAGATTAGTGTCATTTATTAGTGTAAAAGATAAAGTGGATATGGGCACTTTCACATTAAATGTTAAGTAAATAGGTTTAGTGGTGGCCCAGTGGTACAGTGCTGGATTACTGATCCGAAGGTTGAGGGTTCAGCCCCACTATCATCGGGTGGTCACTGCTGTCCCCACAATGCAGCTTACATGTAAATAGTCTCATTGGAGTGAAAACCTAAAGCTTTATAGAATGTTGCATTCCCTTTAAAAAATAACGTGAAATTTTAGCTGTGTCAGATTTCATTAAAATTTTCCAATTCTTACACTTTTAACCGGATTTGTGTCTCAGATATTGTGGAAAGTAAGATTTTCAATAATTGCTCACTTTTGAAGCCACACAATAGCAACAACATCTAGAATATGTTGTAAACACCCCAGGTATAAAGTTCTTTGATAGATTGGTAAAGTCTGTACTGTTTATAATATTATCTGTCACAACTTGTATGCATCTTGGATAAATAAATTGCTGCAATTATCTGATCAAAAATTTAGCATGACAAATGCTGGAAATGTTATTAGAAAAAAATACGAGACACCATTTCCTGGTACTGTTAAGTTAAAACTACCTGTACTGGGGATAACATTTTATTTAACATTCTTTATATCTGGATTCATGTTAACAAATCAGCAGATTTTAACAAAACAACTTGGGTTCGGCCTTCACTTCCATGACCACCAGAAATTACTCTATATAGTATAATAATTCCTTTTCAACCTGTCCTTTTTACTCCCTGTACTACAAAAATGATCATTTTCATAGCAAAGGGGGATTCATGTTAGATGAGATTTAAATAAAGCCAGAAAAGTGGTGCATAGGATTTTGTGCTCACAACTTCATCTATACAACTATTTCACAAAGGATTACCACAGACATGACCTTATTGTGCCTTTCAGCATATAGAATATATCCTACTTGAGCATCCCATGTTTAAGTGTCCATATAGAATGGAATTACAATTATAAAGTTGTGAAACATTAGAAGGAAAAATAAAAAGGGGCAAGGTACCATAAATTTTTAGGAAAATCTGCTGCCCTCTGCCAAAAAAAAAAAAAATTGTAAATAGCAAAGAAGGTTCAACTTCCAACATGACAATGACTAGAACTTGGCAGTGGCTATAAAAGAGAAAAGTGAATGTCTCTGCATGATCAAGCCAGGGCCCAGACTTAAACTCTATTGAAAATCTGTGGGATGACTTCACGATTACAGTCCACCCAGTTGTCACTACCTATTCGACTGAGCTTGAACAGTTCAGTAAAGATGAATGGGATTTCCTTTAATCATATCAATGATTTATTTATTGATTGATTGATTGCATTTTATTTATTTTTTAATTCTAAACTCCGGCTATTGTATCTTTCACCTGGCTGTTGTAAACTGTATTGTGTAAATACAGCTGGAAAAATGTTCAGTCTTTCAGGCTGCAAAGGTACAAAGTATGAATATTTTTGAAGAGAGTCAATATTTTCTGTAACGACTGTGCATTTATCAAGAGCAACTTCCAAAACATTAAACATTTGGTTCCAGAAGATGGGCTTCCATCCAGGAAGAAATAACAGAAAGGGCCCGATATTCCCTATGACGTTTAGGAGGCGGAGTATGGCAGTGCTAGGAGAATGCAATTTGATCAGAGCGGATTTGACAATAATCACATTCTACATCCGGCACGGTGGCGTAGTGATTACCCTGTCCGCCTCACAGCAAGAAGGTTCGTGGGGTTGATTCCCAGGCTTGAGCGTTTCTGTGTGGAGTGTGCATGTTCTCGCCCTGCTTGTGTGGGTTTCCTCCAGGTGCTCTGGTTTCGTTCCACAGTCCAAAAACATGCACGGTAGGGCAACTGACTTTTCCAATTTGACCCTAGGTGTGAGTGGATGGTCTGGTGAGCTGTTCAGGGTGTCCCGCCTTCGCCCAGTATAGAATGAGATGGGCTCCAGCCTCTCCATGACCCTGGTAGGATTAAGCAGTTCATCAAATGAGTGAGTGAGTACAACAGTGATGTTAAAATAAAAATGAGCTTCACATCTAGAAATTTAGACCGTTCTTTTTTTCTCGTTAAGATAATAAGATGTACGTTACAGAGAATCAAGGTGTAAATTCCTATCTCCTGAAGACTCTTGTTTTGGAGAGTAGCAGCTTTATCTCTGTTACAAACCACTGACACAGGAGACTCCTTCTGTAAATGTCAAATACGTAAACATGCCCATGCAGAGAACTTTATTGTTCGCCTTGGATTGTGCAACACACCCACCATACAATCCCCTGTATAAGTTGTTACTATAGAAATAACATAACAGGGCCGGTGCTGTAGTGGTTAGGGTGCTGTACTCATGATCAAGAGGTCATAGGTTTGAATCCCCGTTAGACCCCCACTGTGCTAAGACCCCTGGACAAGGTCTTAACTACAGGTGTGCCTTTGTCCACCCAGCAGTATAAATTACTTCCCAGTAAAAATACAGGAGGAGGTGAACTCCTAGTTGCTTCACGCTAAGGAGAGCTCCGGCCTGATGAGCCAGTAGGGTGTATAAGCCCAGCAGACTTTACCCACCATAGAAATAACATATTAGAATGACTGCGTTCATAGAAACCTGTGATTTGTAATTGCACTGTCATTAGGACTGACCAATCAGAATCCAGAATGCAACACTGCGGTGTGAAACCTTTATTACTACATAAAGAACATGCACAAGCCTCAAGATCAGACACTTTGGAGGTTTATTTAGGTGTTACTGACATCTGCTGATCATTGAAGGTTTTTTTATACTTTACAGCTCTTCCAGCAGGGGGTGATATGAGCATTGTCAGGTGACTGTAGTGGACTTGTGGAGGACTGATGGGAAACCTCAGGTGTAGACAGAACAGTTGCTGTGTGTTCATATGTGGGATTTGGTCAAAGCTAACTTTCAAATTTTTAATAAGAGTAGTGTGGCTGTCTTTTTAAAAAGTTCACCAGACTTTGACACACCCATGAAGTAACAGCACAGCAATGGGATTAAATGTATTATTAATGATTAGTATCATTTGGATCAGAAATAAATGGATCTCTCAAAGTGCTTACCACTTACTTCATCTCAAGAAGGTTCCAGATTTGTCTTGTAGCTGACTGGGGCCTTTTTGTGGAGATGGCATTCTGCGCACTCTAGTTTCTCCCCACAGCCAAAAAACATGCAGATTAGATCAGCTGGCTACTCAGAAATGACTCTTAATCCGACAACTGCCTTAAATCATACTCTGACTAAACTTCTTGATGGAAAATGAGCAATTGGTTTGAATCATATCATACAGAAAGACAACAATTTGGCTACTCAGAAATGACTCTTAATCCGACAACTGCCTTAAATCATACTCTGATTGTACTTCTTGATGGTAAATGGTTGCATGCGGAGGCCCTCAGGGCTCAATATTAGGACCACTATTCTTTACTATCTATGTCAATGGCATGTGTCAATCAGTAAATTGTGATCTCTACCTTCATGCAGATGATTCAGCTCTGTTAGTCAATCTAAAAGATAAGTAATAAATTATCCATCTTATAACATATAATAACGTTTCTATTTTCTATAAAGATAAAGTCAAATATTTTGGCACAACCCTTGATCAGGTTATGTCTGGTAATAGTGTTGGGTTGGCGCCTCTGTCATTAAAAAAGTTAATACCAAACTAACTACTTTTTTAACATCAAGGATAGAAAAGTCATATGTTCATCATTTATTTACCTTGTTTTGATTATGCCTGTAATTCTTGGTACAGAGATCTTAGTAAAAAGTTAAAGTGTAAGCTGCAAACCTGTCAAAATAAAGTCATTAGGTACATTTTAGTATCACATAGAATTCTCTGATTTTAACAAACTAGGTTGGCTAAACGTCAAGTGTAGAGTAGATGACTTTAGATGAAATTGCATGTACATGTACAAAACAAACTGCACCAAGCTATCTCTGTGATATTCAACCCATAAGTCACTGATATTCCACAAGGTACAATCAGCTTTCATTTTGTTTACCTAAAGTCGAATCTCAGGGACTAAACTCATTTAAATATAACAGTATAAAATTGTGTAATTCTTTTCCGTTCAGTATTAAAGGTTCTCGGAGTAAAGATGTTTTTAATGTAAAATGTAAACAATTGTTGTTTCAGCAACTCTGATATTATGTGCAATAGTTTCTGTGATAATTAAGTTGATGTGATAATGTTATACTTAAATAGCTCGTGCTAGTGTATGGTAGCTGTTCTGTTTACACTTCACTGAGGTCAACTATGGAAATAAGTAATGCTATTTATTATGACTTACTTTTTAGTTCTCCTTTTTATTAAAGTATACGTGTATGTTTTGCATAATTTATATTTAGTTATGTACATGTTGGAACTTTTTAATAAAAATATATTCAATTATATATATATATATATATGTATATATATATATATATATATATATATATATATATATATATATAATATTCTTGATCAAACTGATCAGTGTTCCTGGGATTTCACACTCAATCTGATGTTTTTCCTCTTTTGTATCACTAATTATAACCTGAACCGCCCCAAACCTTGAACATACCAGACTACCTGCAGGAGAAGAAAAACATCAGATTGTACACTACTGATCCGTATGGGGGCGGCACGGTGGCGCAATGGTTAGCACGTTTGCCTCACAGCAAGAAGGTCCTGGGTTCGATTCCCAGCTCGGGCGTTTCTGTGTGGAGTTTGCATGTTCTCCCTGTG
>JAOUQZ010000019.1:15957494-15969363 GCA_028564935.1 Neosilurus hyrtlii
ACACACACACACACACTATTAAGACAAGGCACACTAATGTTTGCGAAAGCACTTAAATATGTAGTTGAGAAGCATTCAAATATATACTCATACATCGCATGCATACTGGCTTGACATTTGAGTGCAAAACACGCAGACACTCAAACACATGTTTTGGTAACACACACACACACACACACACACACACACACACAGAGTCTGATCCAGGAGAGCGTGATTGTGAGCCAGTGAGCAGTTTTTTCTTAACACATCGTGATGGCGCGTCTCGCTCTTAAAGAACCCGCCATTTTACCACTCGCACAAAAACCCTCAGCGTGAAAATGGAGGGATGAAATAGAGGAGGAAAAATACAGAGGAAACTGAAGGGAGAAAAACAGAAACATGAAACTGAAGAGAGAAAAAATGGACAGGGAGAAAATAAAGGGATGAAAGAAGAGAAAAAATATTTGCCAAAGGTATAAACTAATGTTCACGAACAAGCAAATACAGAGTTCATGAATAAATAACTGTCCTAATGAAGCATCCTTGTAACATCGTTAATTAGGTACGGGTGTGTTTTTGTCGGTCATTAGAGGGATGGGAATCACCCCGGTGTGATACGATATTATGCAATACTCAAGTGATCATTTGATTAGTATTGCGATTCTGTAAATATCCTGATTCAATGTTACAATGTTTTTTTTTTTTTACATCTTTTTATTAGTTTCAATTCTTGAACCATGTCAAAGTTGAGTCACACATTTAAAGCTTTAAACCTTGAAAGTTTTCTTCAAGAGCTGCACAGTTGAATTGAACATGAGTAATTAAATGTAACCTCCTAATTAGGACTGTCACTTGTGCCCCACCTTCTTGAGTATGAGCGGTTTGCTTCCGGTGGAGATGTGCTCCAATCTCGTCTGCCTCCGCTCACCAACGCATGGGCATTACATGGCATTACAGCTCGTTCCATGCGTGAGGAAGCCTACAGCAAGGCATATGCTAGAACGCTGGCGTTAGAGGCTACTTTTGTTGCCTCTCATTGCGAGGCATTAACGCAGTGATGCTAACTTTGAGTTCTGTGAGGCAGTGTGTTGAGTTAATTTATCTATTCATTCTCATCAGTGTTTTCTGTTAAAATATTCTGAGATTAGTTTGTGTTTCTAATAGTTTGTTTCCCTGAGGTAACTTAGCCTGTTTAATTTGTATTATTTGCCTTTCTTTGGCTGACATGCCTGTTTGAAAATGCTGTCGTAACTGAGGAGGGCATTTGCGTCCACATCCGTTCACTGTATCCATACCTCCCCACCCCACCCCCTTCCTACCAAGAACATTAAAAATACAACAGTACAAAATTTAAGGTAAAATTAGAAATAAACTAAAAGAGCTACATTTGCTGTTAGGGAATAATCTAGTCATACCCCACAGGATGCTGTGCTGCCTACCAGTGTGTGAATGGTTTAGAGTGTGCCACCTGTCAGACTATAGAGGAACGGTCATGTTTCTCCACCTTAAATTCAAACCTTTTAATTAAAGATTCATTATCAAAAATTATTTTGGAGTCAGTGTGGCTATACAAAAGAATCACGATACATAACTGCATAGATTTTTTCCTCTCATCTCTAGTCATTAAACACAGACAGTGCTCGCTGCTTACGCGCGTGCACACGTGCACACACACACACACACACACACACTTACACCTAGGGGCAATCTGGAACAGGTTATTATCCTAATATACATGTCTTTGGACTGTGGGAGAAGACTGGAGTACCCCTAGAAAACCCAGACAAGCATGGGGAGAACATGCAAACTCTCTCAAAGCCCAGGACTCGAACTCAGGACCTTCTTGCTGTGAGGCGGGCTTGCTAACCACTATACTATATATATCAAGTGTTTCAAAAACCAATATCAGTGTCAGTCTCTAAGTATCAAGCTCTAAGTCAGCTCGGCCTAAACAAACTTTCTTTTTTTTCTCCCCAATAGAAAAACCTCTAAGGTACAAAAGTCAGCAGTGTGAGATTCTCACAGTTTCTCAGCCTCAGCTACATCACTGTGGTTCATGTTCAGGCTACAGAAGTGTGTAGGACATTTTTAGTTACCCCACTTGTATTGTTTTTGTTCGTACCAACTAATGGTATTACATAAAAAATTTGATTGGTAATATTTTACAAAATAAAAACGAATTAGTAACCTAATTTAAAGCCCCATCGCCCTAAGCACACATTGACTAAGGATGAAGGAATGAACTCTAGCCATGCCACGTGTTCATGTGCAATGTTTGTGTTAATGACCACGGTCTTTCTCTTGTTCCACGAGCTAAGCTCTGACTGCTCGCTTGTGCTCACATGAGCAGAAAAATCCTAAATTTGAACATGAAGAAGATCTTAAGGTGACCTTAGTTTTCCCCTCTTCTTCTAATCATGACACTTTTGTTTCATTCCTACATTTTATTGTCACCTCGTTTTCTCTGTGTTCTTTCTTTTTATTCCTGCTTCATCTCTCTCTGTCATTCCTGTTTATCTCTCCCTCTATTTTGTCTCCCTCCATTTTCTCGATGTGGTTTTGCGAGAGTGTTAAGATGGCAGGCTGGTGAGAGTTTCTGCGTATCGAATGTGAAATGAATGAGCGGAGTGATTCACCATGTCTTCTCTGCGCTTGTTTTTCTTTTTCACTTTGCTGAGCATGAGCAGTTTGAGTCAGGAATTTGTATTATTGTGTGTTTTATATATATTGGAGATGGTCACTTCGTAACAGATTATTTGATACGTCTTTGATACTGTTAAGAGGCAAAGAGGTAAGGTGTGTGTGTGGGGGGGGGGTGACGGTGGAACAGGGGTAGCACTGATTTTGACATTTGGGGTGATAACACAGTGCAGTGCTCACTCAGAATTAATACGCTGGTATTAAACCTCAAGCACACAGTGTAACACAGCGAAGTTTATGAACAGTTAAACAATCACACACAAGCACGATCATGTGACCAGCTGCAGATACTGTACGTTAGTGTCAAGATTTGAATGTGTTGTCTGTGTACACTTGTTTTTATATTTTCTGCTTATTGGGGAAAATGGGCAAAAGGGATGGAGAGAGAGAGAGAGAGAGAGACTCAGACAGACAGACACAAAGGAGACAGCCAGGTGTCTCTCTCAGTATCTTTTTGTCTGTTTGTCTACCTCTGTGTGTATTTTCTTTTTTGGTTTATTTTCTTTTTGTGTTTACGAAGTAGCTTCTTTCTCTGTCTATTGCATTTACACACGTAAACACAAAACAGAAAATAGTGACGTCTTCTCCTTCATGCTCGTCCCAGAGAGAGAGAGATAGAGAGAGAGAGAGAGAGAGAGAGAACAGGAAAAAAATCACACACTTTGCATGCTCGCTGTTTCGCAATAGGAACGCAAACACACACACACACACACACACACACACACACACACACACACACACACACACACACAGATGGATTATCAACGGAAAATGTGATGGTAGAGTGTGATAGTTGCCGTTATGTACAATGGAAGTCATTTCACCACCCCACTGCTGCAGTACCACCCTATACTAGTATAGTGTGTGTGTGTGTGTATGTGTGTGTGTGTGTGTGTGTGTGTGTGTGCGTGTGTGTGTGTGCGCGCGTGTGTGTGTGTGTGCGCGCACACGCTCTGTTTGCGACAGTCAACATGGCGGAATGTGAGCTGCTTTTCCCACTCTCAAACAGAGCGAAGAAGAAGCCGCCATTTTGCTCTCATTGTGTGTGTGTAGTGTTTGTGTGTGTGTGTGTTGTGTGTGCTTGGGCTGAAGGTGAGGTGGGAGGGATTTTGTGTGTGTGTGTGTGTGTGTGTGTGTGTGTGTTTCCATATCAACCCGTGCCCTTTTGCTCACTATTGGACTATGTTTATATTGGTTGATTTTTTATATTAGTCGTAGCCGTTTGGCTTCATTGCGATATTGCAGATTTACTAGCACATCCATCCACATTTATGCACACACATACCTCACCCTATATGATATCTGAACTTACAGAATGAGTAAAGTCCTTTTTTGTTTCTTTTTATTTTGTTCTTTTTTCCTTTTCATCTTTCCTTCTCTTTCAGTCTTGTTTTGCCATTGTGTCTGTCTGTATCTGTACATCTGTCTGTATTCTGACAGTTAGAATTTTTCTTCTTTCCTTTTTTTCTTCCGATTGACTTTTTCTGTCTTTCTTATCTCCTCCCTTTTTTAAAACTTTTTCTCTTTTCTTTCTTTCAGTACGTTTTCCCCTTTCTCATTATCTTCTCTCTCTTTTGTCTTTTTACTGTTTTCCTGTGTCCTTTTACTTTCTTCTGTCTCCTTTCTTCCATCAGTCCTTTCTTCCTTTTTTCCTTCCTTCCTGTCTTCCTTTTTTTACCCTCTTTATACTTTTTGCTTTCAAGACTGTCCTTATCAGTTTTGTCCTTATTTAATTTTTTTTATTAAAATTTTTTCAAATGTATTTTTTTTAAAAGAACAGGGGGAAAATTAAAAAAAATAAAAGTGGAACATTTTCCCTTTATTCTTTGTTTTCACTGGTTTTTTTCCCTCGTTCCCTCATATTTTCAGCTGATTAAATGACTCGTACTTTTTTTTTTACTACACCTTTATCAATCTGTTTATTATTGAGTGGCACAATAACTCTCTCACTCACTCTCTCTCTATGCTTTACAGATGGAGGATGGACAGACGCTGTTCGATTATAATGTTGCCCTTAATGACATCGTTCAGCTTCTCATTCGCTCTCACTCTGACCCGGCTGACAGTCCAATTCCCACTCCCAACAATGGAGAAGTCATGGCTGATAGCGTAACTCCTCCCAGCAACAACTCTACTACGCCCACAGCAACCACAGAATCCACGGCTTCCCCAGCAACGGTCAGCAGCAATAGTGTGTCGGCATTAGAAAGTCAGCCTTCAACATCATCATCTGCTGGCCTCATCGATCCAGGGATCGGAGTTTATAAGGTCAGAACAGGTTTAAAGGGTGTAGGAGTAAAGAGTTGGTGTGAAGGCTGTAAGCGTACAGAACAAGTGTAAAGGGTGTAAAGAGTGGATGTAAAGGGTGTGTGTAAGGAACAGGTATAAAGGTGTAGCTGTAAAGAGCTGGTGTGTCAAGTGTAGGTGCACAGGAGGTGGGTGTAAAGAGTGTAAAGGGTGTAAAGAACAGTTTTAAAGAGTGTAGGGGATGTGTAAGCTCTGTAGTTGTAAAGAGCTGGTGCCAGTATTATATGGAAGGGGACATGTAAAATGTATATGGAAGAAGGCATTTAAGTGTCAGGTGTAAATGCCAGGTGTAGTTGTAGGTTGCAGGTATAAAGGGTGAACATGTAAGGAGCAAGTCAGTAGATGTAAAGTAGGATTTGAGTGACAGAACAGGTCTTTAAATCCTCTATGTAAATACCAGGTGTAAGTGTGTTATGAGTAAAGAGAGGATGTAAAGTGTGGATGTGAAAGGAACAGGTATAAGGAGTGTAATTTGTAAAGCTAGTGTTTTGAATGTAGGTGCCAGACAGGTGCAGAGGATTGTGGGTAGTAAAGTTTGTAGGGGAGGTAACAGGTATGAAGGGTGGAGGAGTAAAGAGCTGGTGTAAAGGCTGTTGGAAAGGGAGACTTATAAAGGTGTAAGTCTAGCTGGTGTAAAGGGTGCAGGTGTAAAAGGTGTGGGTGTGAAAAGCAGGTGTAAAGTGAGTAGGAGCAAAGGGAAGATGTAAGGAAGTTTGTTTAAAGAACAGATATACATGGAGTAGAACTGATGTAAAGGGCGTAGTTGTAAAATGCATGTCTACAGGCCACTGATGTAAAGAGCATGAACATGTATTAAGCATCTAGAACTAAAGAACAGGTGTAAAGGGTAAAAAATGAAAAGAGTTGTAGGTATGTTAAGAGTTATAGGTATAAGGAGTATGTGTACAGGGTGTACATGAAAAGAGTGGCCATTAATGGTGTAAGTTTAGAGGGTGTTGGTGTAAAGAACAGGTGTAAAGTGCATGCATGTAATAAGCAGTTATAAAGGGGGCTTGTGAAAAGAACCAATGTATAAAGCTATGACAGCTATGAAGCATAAAGGTGTGAAGAGCAGGTGTAAAGGGTGTAGTTACAGTGGCAGCTGTGACGGGTTTAGGCAGGTATAAAAGGTTCAAAGGTTGCAGATGTTAAGGCCAGTTGTAATTGATGTAGAGGAAAGAGCAGATGCAAAGGCAATAAGTGTAAAGTGCTGTTGTAATTGGCATTGGTGGAAAGGATGTATGTGTATAGAACAGGTGTCAAGGGTGTAGGTGTAAAGACCATGTGTAAAGGGTAAATGTGTAAAGAATGGATGTAAAGGGAAAATGTAAAGAATAGCCAGAATAACAGTATATGTAAAGGATGGATATAAAGAGAGTTTATGCCCAGAAGAGGTGTAAATGGAGTGTGTATAAAGAAAGAGTATAAAAGGTATAGATCTATAGAGCATGTGTAAAGGCTGTAGGTAAAAAGGGTGCAGGTGTTAAGAAGGTGTAAGTGTAAATAAGAGATGTAAAAAGAGTAAGTCTAAAGAACAGGAGTAAAGGTTGTCCGAATAGCCATAAAGGGTGCAGTGGAGGGGGCACATTTAAATGGAGTATATGTAAATAATTGGAAGGGATTAGATGATGTGCAACTGTAAAGGGTGTAAGAGTAGTAGTAAAGGGGGCTGGGGACGGGGCAACTGTAAAGGGAGTATATGTTATATTAATGAGTATATGTTCAGATAGGGGCTTCAGCTGTGGACTAATGGTTCGAGAAACAGGATTGAGACCTAAAGGTCCCTGGTTTGATTCCCAAAATAAAAAGAGATGTGTGGCGGGGGAGTGAGCTGCACCTTTCCTTCCTCCAAGGCTGAAGTGCCCCTGAGCAAGGCACCTAACCCCCAACTGCTCTCTGGGCATCCCAGTGTGTGGTTGCCAACTGCTACAAGTTTGTTTGTGTGCTCACGGTTACATCACATTTATGACATTTGGCAGACACCCATATCCAGTTTACATGTTTATAATTTTTTTATACAACTGAGCAATTACAGGCCTCGCTCAAGGCCGTTTGATGGGACTGGGGTTTGAACCACCAACCTTCGGATTAGTAATCCAGAGCCTTAGCCACTGAACCACCACTGCCCTACCACTGTTTACGTGAGCGTGTGCTCACTTTGGATGGGTTAAATGCAGAGACAATTATTTTTCTTGCAGGGTTAATACAGTATATTAATAAATAAATTAATTGTTTAAAAATGTTAATAGTTGTTAGGGACTAGGTAAAGAGCAGTTTTAAAGGATGTATGTGTAATAAATTGGTGCAAAAGTAGTGTGTGTAAAGAACAGATGAAAAGAGTCCACATGTAAAGTACACATAGTTTTATTCTATTAGTACATAAACATAGGAGGTAGGATGTCCAAATAGTAGCTGAAAGGTCATTCATTTTCTGAACCGCTTAACCCAAACTAAGGTCGAGGGGAGGGTGGCGCCCATCTCAGTCGACTCTGGGCAAGGACAGAGTCTGGACCCCCTGACACCCTGGACCGTATACCCACCGCAGGGCAGAAACACTGAGGGCTATGCAGCTACTCTTGATTAAAAATCATCAGTGGTTCTTTTACATGCCTCTCACCACAGACAGTGAGAGACATGGCCGGCCTTTGATAACCCAGTTAGCTGCACTGGCGGGACAACAGTGACAACCCAGTGATAGTGGGGCTTGAACCCCCGACCTTGGGATTAGTAATCCAGCACCCTACCACCAGCCCACCACTGCCTCCCATTGCTGAAAGGTAACATATTAAATCTTGAGTATAGGAAGGTACGACACTTTGTCCACAGTACAATATTCCATAATTCAGCTTAAGCCTCTGATACACCAAAGAAGAGGAATTTTCCCAGTATGAATAATTGGGAAAAAAATAACAGACAGAAGCAAAGACCTGAGGGTATAAAGAGTCTAAATTAACTTGTATTGAACTACAACCTGACCTAAACTGACATTAGTTAGCTCATGTTAAGCCAATGCTAATGAGCTAATTCTACAAACATCTAGTTCAAAAGACAGGCAAGATGGTAGGATAAATGTGTGTGTACTAGCCCCTCGTATACTCATAGAATGCCCTTAAGGGGACTACCAAAGATACCTACTAAATTATGTTAGTACATACTGAATATTCAGATTTAAAGGGTGTAGGTGTAAAGCACAGGTGAAACACAGCACATGTAAAGTGCATACATAGGGAGTCTGTGTTAAGATCTGGTGTAAGGATAGTTACAAAGGCTGGAGAATAATATTAATGTTGTGCTTTCAGATTAACGAGCTGGTGGATTGCAGAGATGTCAGCATTGGCGCCTGGTTCGAGGCCACTATCGAGAAAGTATCTCTTTCCAACAAAGGCAGCAAAATCAAAGCTGAGACAGCGATGTCGTCTACAGGCAAAGCAGGGCGAAACGGCAAACGCATTAATGGGAAGGTGGAGACGGAGACAGACACAAACGGCACTGTCTCGCTGAACTCGAACAGCGAGGAACCTTCAACATCTCAGACTGAAGCAGAAGATCCTGGTGTACAGGCTATCAGCTACCACATTAAATATGAGGAGTGGGTCCATTTAGCATTTACATTATGTACTGATTTAACAGGCCACCGTATCTGCTTTACGTCTGTGCCTCTCTCTGTCGTTTTAAATACGTGAACGCGCAGATCTACTGATAGAAATTCACTGCTGATACTAACTAACAGCAGTTAACTGATAAGATCTCAGAGGCGCTGATTGATTCAGTATGTTATCCAACTAGCAGTCCGTTTCTGTGTGTATGTTCGCATTGTGTGAATGTGTTTATATGTGTGTGTGTGTGTCACTTTACTCCTTCCTCAGATTTCTGCCTGCAGCTGAAGGAGAGGCAGAACGCAAACTCGTCTTATTTCTCTCGCTCCATTTTCCCCCCTTCCATGGCAAATTCATCCGGAACGCTCCGTTGCCATGGAGACGAGCGACCTCTCTTGAGCAGCGAGCGTTTCTTTCTTATTTTCTCCCCTTTCTTCACACCATGTTTGTAACAGTAACTACACAAAATAGCTATAAAGCAATTAGATATATACAGCAAATGTTTTGCAACTGTAAATATGCTTATATGTTTATATTTGTGAAGCCATAAGTCATTAGGCACAAATGGCAAATCGGACGTGTCTGTTTTTGCACTTCGTTCAGGGATTAGGCTGTGTAGCTAGCAGCATGTTAAGGCACCGTTAATGGGATAAAGGCTGTCCAGTGCAAAAGGGCACAAAAATGAGAGGGTCCATATTTAAGCTAATAGAAAAATGAGTGTATGTGCTTCTGAAAAAAAGCTGATAATATAGTTTGTCAATGATTAGGTTTTTTTAAAAAGTGTGTGTGTGCGCGTGTTTGTATGTGTTGCTGAGTAAGCATTGTAAGGAGAGTGTTCATATATGATGGAAAACAAATGTTTTTTAGGGGTTTTTTTTAAATATTTGTCCGTTTTTATTAAGGCCACAAGAATAGTAAGACAGTGGGACGTTGTAAGAGAGTGGGGGGACGACACCTTTCCTTATTTCCGTATTTCTCATTTTAAATAGGATGAGCTCCAATGAGCAGCTCCAATGAGCAGGAAATAGTATTAGAATTAGTATTAAACTAGTTCTGTATAATTTATTTGGTGAAAATGCATTGAGCAAAGCTACTGTAGGCAATAAGAATAAAAAAATAAGTATACAAGTAAACAAGTATATTGAGGTAAAAGTATTTATAAAAGTAATAAACAAATACACTGAAAATACCAATTTTTCAGAAATATTCAAAGGTGTCACAAATATTTATGTTATTAATATTTTTTTTAACTTTTGCATATCATGAATGAACTTCAAACCATATGGAATGGTTTACTGAGTGAAGAAATAAAAAAAAAATACAGTGATGATTATACATTTAACAAAATGAAGATAAATCAGAAAACAAGTACTATTCAAGTATTTATTTCATGTAATATTCATATAGATGAGAATAAGTAAACAAACAACAATATATAGTTACAACAAAAGTAACAGTCTCAATTTTTGAGAAAAAAATGTTGATATTTCGTGTGGCCACCCTTTACTTTGATTACAGCATTTAACCTTTCAGACATAGTGTTCGCAGATTTTTTTTTATTTCTTCATTTGCTAAACCATTCCAGATGGTTTGAAGTTCCTATGCAAAAGTGAAAAAAATGTTTTTTACATTTTTCTGAAAAATGTTCAGTGTTTTTGTTTATTAGCCACCTTTACCTTAAAATACTTGACAGAATGATTTTTTGGTTCTCGTTGCCTACAATAGCATTGTTCAGTACATTTTCACCAAAAAAGTAATTTTTTACTTCTTTTTATTAGGAGCCCTTTTAGACAAAAGTGGTGGCGTATAATCTTCACTGTACACTACTGTATGATCTTTAGTTTATTCATCTATAAGCAGCTTTGTTTATTACAGGACCCAACTTACTATTTGGTTTTTATGATTGGAAGAATACCTGCTTGAAACAACAATCACTGACTGCACATATACTCATGGCATAAGAATTTTTTGAGAGGAAATTTAGTAGCATTAGTGACCAGATTTTAGTTTCTTGAACAAAAAAGTAAATGTACAAACTTTATTAAAAAACAACAAATCCACAGCTACAGTTCTGTACGTGAGGAGTGAAGAGCCCCTGTCTGTACCATTCACAGAAAAGGGGGGAGGAGAATAACAGCACAGAATAAGAGAGTTTTGTTTATCCCACATATGTCATTTTACAACAATATGTTATAATAATGTTGTATGTTAATGTCTCAGCACAGTGTTGTAAATTATCCTTAACTATTAACACTCTTTTTTTAAAAACTGGTCCTCCCCTCCTCACGCTGAATTAAGATGGTAGCAGCTGAGGGATTTTAACACAGTCGGGTGCTTTGTTGTTTTTCCCCGCTGAGCTGTGCATGCTCTCTTGTTTCTCTTCATTCTGTGTGTGTATGTGTGGTTGTGTGTGTGTGTGTGTGTGTGTGGGTGTGGGTGTGTGTGGTATCATTTGCGAGGGGAAAACAGCTTGTCAGAAATGCGAGCCACCTGGGATAAAAGCAGTGGAGACGATTTCTAAGAAAACTTAGCAGCCCCACGATCATAAAACAATAGGGTTTTTTTTCTCGAAAAGCTGTGTATGTTCTTTTATTCAGACAGTTTTAATGTTTAAAACAGTGTTTAATATAAAACACTTATTCGCAGAAGGTGGATATGGAATATTAAGAGGGAACGTTAAGGGGATTATTCTGCTATATCCACTGAGCATAAGGCATATAATTGTTTTATTGTATACTACTAGAGAACATATGAAATGCAAACTACAAGATTTTTATGGTTACTTTTTACATTTTTTATTTGTTTAAGCATTATTCCGAGTTTGTAGGGTGGATAATAAACAATTATTTAGTAAGGCAAAGTATGATATGAAGTATTACTTTTCGATGGGTTGTAAGGTCTACATAATTCTCCATATCATGCAAAATCCAAATTCAGTAAAGGAATACTTTCATTTATTATTAATTTAAAATATTTTCTCATTTCTTATTGGTGAAAAACCAATGAATAATTCTTGATATTGCATTAGTGCTGTGGGATAACCGAATTATATCATCGTTGGCATCGGATAAGTTGAATGATATAATCGTAGACATTTTGTCTACGCCCTGCGACAGGCTGCTGAAGCACTGCAGCTAGGGAGAAAATAGCTGCCTGCTTTTAAGACTTCCTGTTCATCTCAAAAGCCAATAAAGTCATGCTTGATGAACATTCATTCATTCATTCATCTTCTGAACCGCTTATTCCTAATTAGGGTCGCGGGAAGGCTGGCGCCCATCTCAGCC
>JAOUQZ010000019.1:15973004-15985925 GCA_028564935.1 Neosilurus hyrtlii
CAAACTCCACACAGAAACGCCCGAGCTGGGAATCGAACCCAGGACCTTCTTGCTGTGAGGCGAACGTGCTAACCACTACGCCACCGTGCCGCCTGCTTGATGAACAAAAAGGTCTAATTCTTGAAAAGAAAAAAATAGCTCTACTTATTTAGCATTCCATCCTTAGGGCTCACTGATGCTATCTAGCTAGCTAGAAACACTGTAATGTGATTGTCTGTTGTATTGTGAAAAGTACATACAGCTTATGTGACTACGCAACCACCTCTCCTTCCTCTCTGTTCTGTACCACTTTGTTTTGTATCTCAGCTAGGCAGCCTTCCATCTTGCACAGCACACTTTTTTGGTTTAGTGTAGTTTCAAAGCAAGGTAATGACTTGTATAACCAGAACTAATTGTTGGCAACATTTGAATGTGACTTGAAGGAAAAAGTCTATGACATGTCAGCCTTTAATATATGAAAAAGCAAATTGTTGGTGAATCACTGTTGTATAATAGGAACAAAATTTGGCATATGTTTTTCATGGTGATAGTAGAGTACACCCTGGACAGCTCGCCAGGCGATCGCAGGGCAAAAACACACTGATGGCAACTCAAAGGCCTACTCTTTACGGACGTCAGCAATGGTTCATTTACATGCCTTTCACCACAGACAGTGGGAGACATGGCTGGCCTTTGATAACCCAGTTAGCTGCACTGAGGGAACAGCAGTGACAACCTGGTGGTAGTGGGGCTTGAACCCCTGACATTGGGATCAGTAATCCAACACCCTACCCCCAGGCCACCACTGCCCTGGGGCCAAACTTTAATGTTCAATAATTCTAAAACCCTTGGTCATGATCTTATAAATATTTTCCAGGTCTTCAATCAGTTGTTCTTATTAATTCTTGCAAAGTTCATATCTTAAATAGCCTTTGAATGAAAGAAAAATCAAAATTGAGTTACAAATATTACAGTACCGGACATCTGCATCGGCCATGACACAGCATGTCAGGTGTCAGGAGCAGTGCTGCAACAGGTGTTTAACCTGTCAATCAAGTGTCGTCTGGGAATACTGTCTGGCTCTGCTGAACTAGTTTAGAAAATAACAGTGTCAGATGATTTGCGGATTTGACAGTTGAGTTGCAGATTTGCAGAATTAAGATGAACTTCTCAAGTGGCAATAAGGAGTTAATTGCGACATATTTTACTGCAAAGGGGTGGACAGGAGCCAAGATGGTCCGAGAATTTCCGGGGACAAGTGGAGCAAGTCATCTGTCAACAACTTGATCAGAAAACCTGACAACAGGGTCTACGGACAGAAAATTCGGGAGAGGACGGACAAGGACAGCGTGTACTGAAGAAAATATTGAGCATGCGGAGGAAGCTTTGTGTTCACAGGATGACAGACCAGGCTTTTAAACATAAATCACAAAATAAAATTGCCTGAGATTTAGGTGTTTCACATAAAGGATAACAAAAGAGACAGGATTGAAATCTTACAAGAGAATCAAGTTTTGAGGAAGGAAAACCCGATGTAAAAACCTGGTTATTAGGATGGACTGTATTCCGGTAGTGTGATTTTGAAGACTTAATTTTGATTTTGCTCTCATTCAAAGGCTTTTTAAGATATTAACTTGACATATGTAGGAATTACTAAGAACATCTGCTTAGTAAATCCAGTACTACATTTTTTATAAGATTTTGGGACTTCCGGTTGTGACGATGTAGAAGAAAGTCGGAAGAGGTCTCCCGATTGAACTTCTAATATACCTGTGTAAACGCCACAATTGACTCGGAAAAGTGACGAGTTATAGTTATTGCTTTAAACTGAATGTGAAATGAGAAGATTTTGGGCAAAGGTTTCAGAATTATTGAACATTTAAAAAAACATTTTTTTTTTGTCCCACCTGATTTATATATATTTATATAAATGTAAAGTTGACTGTTTTTTGATCATATTACAATTATAGTAATTAGAGTAGAGTAAACTCGCCATGATTTACTCAGGGAATTGCTTAAATATTCACCATTCAGCTGAGTTGTTGTAATCACTGAAGCCAGTAGCAGGAATAGCAGTTCTTGATTGCACAAATGATGCTATTTTTACACACTACTGTTCTTTTTTAAAATTATTTATCAGAATAAGATAAAAAGTTATACAAGATTTGGCTAATAAAATGGTAGTGTAATGTTATGTAATGATATATGATTAGCTGGTAAAGGAGGCAGTTAGTAAGAGAAAATGTTCTATCCTCACATCAGACATTATCATTTTATTCAAATCTGTCAAGTCTTTAATTTCTCTTGATGTGTTTAGCCATGAAGCGATTGAGTGTTGTAAGCTCTACTTCCCATTGTTTTCACATACCTCCATGTCCCTGATTTGAAAAAGCTTGCTTGCTATTAATGCACGCAAAATAAATACGCTTAGTAGAAAAATATTCTCACGTCAGCCAGCTCACATCACATATGATAAGTGTAGTGTAACAGGATATGGGACTCGAAAAGAAGCTGATACTCATAAAGGTTTTATAGGTACACCATTAAGCTGTGTTGTTCTAGTATGAGGCACACTAAGTTAAAATACACACAAACTCACTGAAATAAAAACTAATAAAGCAGATACAATATCTGATATTGTGACAAGTTCATCAGTCATCAGTTCACTTAATATGTAAGAGTTTGGAATCTTGTACTAATTGTAATTCTGTGTTTAATTGCAGTCAGTAGATGAAGTCTAGTAGGTGATGAGTTTGTGTATTGATGTCGGTTCTGGGTCAGTATTGGCGTAGACATTTTCTGAGACCTTTGTGTGAGAGTATTTCATTTTGTAATCTTTTAATTTTATTTAGTAATCTTGGTGTTGATCTTGTTGCTTATATTGTCATTCTAACTGAACTTCTACAGTTTTTCCCTGTCTTGACCACCAGGTTATTTGTACAAACTTTTAAAAAGTCACATGTCTGCAGTTACCCGGAGAATGGTGTGGTGGAGATGAATGCAGAGGATGTGCGTCCTCGCGCTCGGACACTTCTACGGTTCGAACAGCTGGAGGTCGGACAGGTGGTGATGGTCAACTACAACCTGGAGCTTCCAGAAGAGAGAGGATTCTGGTATGATGCTGAAATCATCTCGCTCAATCACGTCTCCAGAACCAAGAAGGAGGTTCGCGTCAAAATCCTTCTCGGGTAAGAGTGCCCTGCACACTTCATATGGAGCTTACTGTTATATATTATTATTTCAAAAATCAGTCTCTTTTCATCGTGAATGGAGTTCATTAGCCAAGATCATGTTGAAATTTTGCTTATTGCATTCACTAAAATAGGAACACCTGTACCTTCATGCAGTTATCAAAGCAGTCAATCATTAGGCAGCTGTACAATGCATAAAATCCCAGGCAAGAGCTTCCGTTCTAATGTTCACATCAAACATCAGTATTGGAGCAAAATTGTGATCTCTGTCAGAGGAAAGATCTGAGGAGAATGACCAGACTGGGTTGAACTGACAGGAAACTCACTGGTTTGAGCACTTACTCTCTGAAACTGGATGGTTTCTTGTCTTAACGTATTTAGTTTGGGTGAGTCTGTGCCCATCATAGCCTCAGATTTCAGGAGTTAAACCTGGTATGGTATTCTGCTGTTGTTGCCCATCCAGGTTTGATGTTCTGTACAAGCTGAGCTGTTTTTCTGCTCACCATGGTTGTAAAGAGTGGTTGTATGAGATCTCATAAAACATTCCTGGCAGCTTAAATCAACCCAGGTATTTCCCTTCCACCTTTCTTGCCAAAAAAACAAGCATTTCCACCACAGGTCTGTCACTAAAACCTCCCACACACACAGTTTTCCATTAACTCTAGAGACTGCTGTGTGTGAAAATACCAGGAGATCAGCAGTTAATGAAATATTCAAACCAGCCAATCTGGTACCACCACCATGCCACAATGTTTTATGTGAACATGAACTGAAGCTCTTGACCTGTATTTGCATGATTTTATGCATTGTTCTGCTGCAGCATGAAGAGCTGATTACATAACTTTATAAATGTGCAGGTGTACAGGTGTCCTAATAAAGTGGGAAAGTGTATATGATTATGAGCCGTTACTGGTTATAAAAGACCTAAATCTCACTCACACATTACAATTTCATGACCTTGATTTACTATCTCATCTAAAATGCAAAATAAAGTGCTGAATCAAGTGCTATTTTATAAGCCATTAAAATGAGTGTGGAAGCTGTACTGTTAAAGTAATCCAGGTCTGTGGTGATTAATGGGGTGTGAATTAAACCCAGGTTATTTGCCTAATATGTGGGGCCGGTGACGTAGTGGTTAGGGTGCTGGGCTCATGATCAGGAGGTTGTGGGTTTGAATTTCCATTAGACCCCCCCGTGCTAAGACTGGGCAAGATCTTAACCACAAATGTGCCTCTGTACCAGTAAAAATACTGGGAAGGTAACCTGCAATGGACTAGCGTCCCATCCAGGAGGAGTTGAACACCTAGTCGCTTCACGCTACGGAAACGGGGGAAAAGCACCAGCCTAATAAGCCACTAGGCTTCCGTGTAAAAGCTCAATAGATTTACCTTGCCTTACCATGTGCCTAATATGAATGAGTATCACAGAAAACTGATTTAAGCAGCAAGTTAATACCCACTATCCCACTTTCGTGCCAGGGTGAGCCAGAGATATCTCTAGTCTATCCAAGGCTTTTAAGGAAAATTAGAGGAAAACATTCCAAACTCCTCTGTTACACTAAAAATATGTACATTTTCATCATCGGGTAGTTTTTCTTACATATGAAATTGCAATTTGCTAAAATGCTTTCGAAAAACAGTTTGAAATAAAAACACCGTTTGTAGTTTGTTTCACTCAGAATAGAGAATAGACATAGATGCATCAGATCCAATTAGTGGCAAAATGCCAGAAAAATAATATTATACAGGTATTACACTAACAAACAGACTTTTGAGGTTCCCGGAGAGGCTATACCCCTAATAATCCGGGAACCAAGAAGGAGGGTGAAGTGTTTATGGGTTTTTTTCATTCCACGAAGAATGTTGTATTAACAAGAGTGCGTTTTGATGTGCAAAGACATATGTCATGTATACAAGCTTTTGTTATGTTTGGGTTTAATGTTGTTATGCTTGGGTTACTTTTAGCCCCCACCTGAAAACCCCTTTGCATTCCTATTATTTACATTTACATTTATAGCATTTGGCAGACACTTTTATCCAGAGTGACTTATAATAATAATTTTTTTATACAACTGAGCGTTTGATTGAACTGCTGACCTTCGGATAAGTAACCCATCACCTTAACCACTAAGCCACCATTGCCCTATTATTACACCTATAGCCCAAATTAAAAGGTATACCACCATTTTCATAAAGTGTCCCTCACAGCAAACAAAAACAAATACTGTACTTATGCAACTATTTACATGGAGAGCCTATATATAACAAAAAAGCTAGTCTATGCTATCTGCAGCATTATGTAGTTCACTGATTCTTGAAAATTGGTACAAAACATGTCCTTCACAGAAAAGTCATCTTTATGTCAAAAATCTGGACATATATGATGAAAAATACATATGAAAAGTTAAATCTGAAGAAACTGTATATGCATATCTTGTTATTTTCATGTGTTCTCCTCTGTTATACCAGTATTTGTTAGATTTCTATGTTCTGTGGTTTGAAAGTACATGTTTTTGTCCTCTATGAGAGGTCAGATTTTAAAACTTCCTAAAAACTTTTAAAACCTCAACAGCTTCAATAATATATCTATGAAAAGAATTATAAGGAATAAAAACAAATCAAGAAATACACAGAATGAACTTCAGACATTTTTTGCAAAAATTTAGATGTCAAAGTTGTGTCCTCAATTTCCATCAACACTGTCTGATTTTTTCATAATCCTGATGAAATCAGGCAATATAGTGGTCAGCTATTTCTCAGAGGACCCCTTTTCTACCTCCTTTTTTGATGAATGCAGCAGTACAGCACATGCTCTGGTAAGTTTTATTTTTATGATGCTTTAGACAAACAATCCCGAAATCACGGCAGTCACAGCTATTACATGTCAACACCATCTCCCACTAATGATCATTTTAGAAAGGAATTCTTGGATAAATATTGACATTTTTGTGAGATTACTTAGGCAGCTGTCAACCAAGAAAAACCAATATGGCTGCCTTGAACAATATATACTTAGCATGACAGAAAATTCCATTTTATCAACACCGTCAGATTTCAACACCGTCAGGTTTTTATCTCTGATGGTGTTAACCTGTAATCTGGTGGAGTTGACAAATACTCACTTAATCTTTTAAAGTATGGATATAATATTACTTATAAACATAGTAAAACTAGTGTTCTAGTGTTATCACAAATGTACACATAACCTGATTTACATTATGTAACATTGAGTACCATAAGAAGTTGGCGTCTAGATAATGTACAGGGTATACTCTGCTTAAGATTGTACTTTAATAAAATATTACATTTATAATTTTCAATCATAGGTATATGTGAATTGTATTATTGAAATTAAAACCTTGTTCTACTGTACAGTTCTAAAGTTCTAATATGGTTTTCATATTACTTTTATATGAGGTGTAGGGAAACATGGCTAGACAAAAACTGACAGCTGAGGAGCAAAGGAAAAGAAATAGAGAATACCAGAGAAAAAGAAGAGAAACAATATACAGTGACCAAGTGAGCAAATGTCAGATGTTAAAGAAGGAAAGACAAAGGTGGAAGAAGAGGGTTCAGGACAAAAAAAAAATACAACAAATATGTGATTTGAGAGAAAGCAAAAAGAGGCATCTGAGTAAGGCATGGAGAGATGCACAAAAAAAGTCCAGACAGCGAAAAGTGGCACACCAACTAGATCCACCCCCAGACAGTCCTCTAGATAAGAGCACTGAAGAGTCAGGTAGGAGAGCACCGGCTGTCAGAAGTAAAAGGAAGAGAAGAAATACTAGGAAAAGGCATTCAAGAGAAATATAAGTATTGAAAGAAAAACTTCAGAAGATAAAGAAAGAGCGAAATTAACTCAGAAAGTAAACATGGCGAACAAAAAATGCTTAGAATAAAACACAATTAAATTCTCCAAAGACAGAAACTGAGAAAATAGTATCATGGAAGCTAAATTAGAAATCCAAATGTCAAGAAAACCCTTCTCTTTCACAATGTTCTCAGAGCAGAGTTTCAGAAGAACAGACAGATTCCTCCATCAAGGGATTTGGCACTTGCACTAAGTATATCAGGAAGGATCCTAAAGAAATATTGACTTCTATACCAAAGACCAGCACCAAAAAAGCCAACATTCCTACAGGGCATCACCCAGACTGTTCAGGAGTTCTTCCTGGAATCTTCACGGATGACCACAGATAGAACTGACACCATTACTAGGAGAAAGGTCAAGCACCAGAGAATGATCCTCACAGACTCCATCAACCGTCATAGTGATTTCATCAAGAAGAATCCAACAACTTAACTGAAGCTAAGTTACTCCTTATTCTGTGCATTCTTTATAGCACCAAAACCTTCTGATCGGAAGACATAAAAATGCACACTTAATGCTTGAGGTCCTTAGATCGTCAGGTGTTGTGAAGTCAGCAAAACTGGAAGATAGTTTTCAATTAGTTTGTTGCACTCCACCAAGTGAGACCTGCCTTTTTCACTCCTGCTCACCTTGTATAAGCAAACACACAATTCCTAACCAAAAGAAAGGGGAAATCCATGTTCTGTGGGAAGCAGTGGGAACGAGTTCAAGAAGAACCAGCAAGTGGGACCCAAATCAACACTAAACTGATCCAGCACAGTGGCAGTCTTTTGGAGCTCATCGGACTGTATGACGAAAAACTGAGAATTGAAACCACAATACATGCTTGTTCAGTTCGAAACCAATCATAGATGTACAGAAATACAATTAATACCTGTAATGACAATACGATAATTGTGCATGTTGACTTTTCAGAATCATGGAGATGCAGATGCCAGTCTGAAGTTCAGGCCTGCCATTTTGGACAAAATCTTCTTTAAATTACCCCAAACACTGGAATGTATTACACTTATTTTGCACAGTTTCTGAGTCAAAGAGACAAGATGCTGCTGCAATCTGGACTCACATGAATCCAGTCCTAAAAGATATCCAGAAAAGGTTTCCATTGGTGACCACCGTACACTTCTGGTCTGATGGTCCAAGCAAGCATTATAAGAACAAGAAGAACTTCTTCCTTCTATGTAAGGTACCATTTAGTCTCGGTTTTGAAAGCGTGACATGGAACTTCTTTTCCACATCCCATGGCAATGGGGCATCGGGGGAACTATGAAAAGAACTGCTGACAATGTGATTCTGTGAGGGAATGATGTTGGAGATAGACACACATTCTTTACAAAAGTCTCAAACAGTCGTTCTCTTGCAACCACTCAAACAGGTGCCATTGACAAGAAAAATACCTCAAGTAATGCCACATCTCAATGGTTTCTGTTAGAGACAGCTTTCCTGTTTTTGCAGTGAACCATTGGTTTGACAGTGCTTTAGTCCCACTTCTTTCTATTTCAACTGTGACCCAGAGGAACCAATAAAGTATGTAAAAAGAGGAAATTCAGATACTGAGCACAGAGGAAGAGAAAAGAAGGCAATAGAGGCAGGACTGAGAAAGAAAAAGAACAGAGGAAGAAAGAGGATGGGGACACACGCAGGACTGAGGAAGAGGCAAGGCAGACAGAGAGGAAGTACAGTGACGGGCTGGACAGGCAAGGAAGGTGAGTCCTTTGGCCCAGTTTGTGGAGGAAATGGAGAAGGAGATTGATGTGCAACAGGAAGAGACATTGAAAGGGAGGGACCAGGAGAGATGGAAGTAGAGACAGCAGGAGAGATGGAAGAGGATATGGAAGGAGAAATAAAGGAAAAACCTCAAAGGTCCTAAGAGCACAATTTTGTAAAAAATGTTAACAGTATTAGTAAAGGAGACTGGCTAGCAGTAATCTTTGATGGCCACTGGTGGCTGGCAAAGACTATTGCTGTTGACACTGAGCACCAAGATTGTACTGCAATTTTTAAGCACTTTTTTTTTTAAAATAAACTATTATATGAACAAATAAATGAGAATCACATAAAAAGACTGCATTCAATGAATAGAATTACTGATACTTATATAATCTTTTTTGACAATTTTGTTATTTCTTACTTTTTCAGTGAATTGTCACTTTTATCTGTTCTTTATTAGTTTTCTTTCATTCAGTTTAGTTTTAATACATATTTGTTAATATACTTAAGCTGACGATGTTGATTGATTGATGATGATGTCAACACCTTCACCGCCAGATGCGCTTTTTTGTTTTTCAAAAATATTTATTTTTTTCTCTGTTTATATTTGTTATATTGAAAAGTCTCTCATTTGCCTAAAATAATAATCAAATAATTTTAATAATCAAAATATAAAAAAATAAAGGTAGTGAAAAATGAATTTAAAAAGTGTGATTTTCAGAATAGTATAAAATTAGAAGGAAAGTTTACATATTATATTTTAATAAATATCAGAATCATTATTTAAATTCTTGATGACAACAATAAAGTGAAATAGCACACTAGTTAGTCTAGTATGTTTGTTTGCATTTACAAATTCATGATGTTAAAAATGTTTATCATTAAAAAAAAAAAACTCTTCGGTAGGCAAGACCTGTGTCTACAAACATATTATTTTCAAATGAATGTTTAATAACATTTTAAAAATATAGTTTTAAAACCTGTTTTGTCCCTTGTCTGAAGAATCAGTGAGTTACTTTCTAAAATAAGAATTCCTAGATAATTGTAACTATATCTCGGATATTTTAGCTGTTTTTACAGTGTATTGTATCACTGTTTCTGCTGGTTGTTTTACAGAGGTCCAAGTGATGTAATTGGAGACTGTAAGCTGTTGTTCCTGGATGAAATCTACCAAATTGAGAAACCTGGAGCTCCTTCTCTCTCTGTCAGTGATGGCCAGTTTAAACGTAGGCTAAACTCACAATATTACACCCTATGTCAATCACTATAATTAGTAGAACAAAAGGTGTTTAATCGGCATTGTGTGTGTGTGTGCGCGTCTGTAGGTAAGAGTGGGCCAGAGTGTAAGCACTGTAAAGCCGACCCGGAAGCAGAGTGTCGGTTCTGTTCATGTTGTGTGTGTGGGGGGAAACAGGACGCACACATGCAGTTGCTGTGTGATGAGTGTAACATGGCATTCCATCTGTACTGCCTCAACCCCCCACTGGCCACCATTCCAGAGGATGAAGACTGGTGAGAACACACAAACACGAACACTCGTATATTAATGTAGTGTGACCCTGTAGGCTAAAACAGTCTGCTGCCTTTTTTTATTCGAACTTTCAAAACTAATATTGAAACGGCCTGCAGTACTCCACTGCTCCACTTTTCACGTTGTCTAGAATCCACTGCAGACTTACGGCTTAACAGCTGCCTCTGTACCATACAGCTCTGTACAGTACACTTGGGTTTGCACAGTACAGTGCGGAAATGATGTTTAAAATCCACACCTATCTTCGCCGCTGTATGGCAGAACTGCATCTAAAAATTCAGAAACACATCATGGGTTGGCCTTTAGTGTGATTCGAAGACAGATTCTAAATACTGAATAGAGACATAGTAATATGATGGCAAAAAAAAAAAAAGGATGACGGAGCTTGATTATGTAGCATGTTCCTAGCAGTGATATTAACATACAAGTAGAGATGGGGGTCAAAAATTGATTTAGTTATGTATCACCACATTGGTTCAAATAATTTTATATTGTTTGAATGCTGCCCTTGGTTACTGAGGGGGGGAAATCATATTCTAAGGAGTAGGTTACATTTAATCACTTGTTCAATTTATTTTTGCAGCTCTTAAATCGGGATTTCAAAATTTGAAGCTTTTTAAAAATAATTTTTTAACTTGTATATGGTTTAGGTTGGGGTGGCATGGTGGACATGTGGTTAGCATGTACTGGCTCATGGGTTTCTGTGTGGAGTTTGCATGTTCTTCCCGTGCTTGTTTGGGTTTTCTACAGGTACTGTAGTTTCCTCCCACAGTCCAAAGACATGCACATTAGGCCAACTTGCTGTTTCAAATTGCCCCTAGGTGTGTGTGTGAATGATTGTGTGTTGGCCCTGTGTGCACCCATCCAGTGTCGGCTGAGATAGGCACCAGCCTTCCTGCAACCATAGTGGGATTAAGCGGTTTGGTTAATGAGTGAGTAAATGGTTTAGTGTTTTAAAAGTGTAACAAAAAAAAAGCTGAAAATTTTGTAATAACAAATCGGAGTATTTATGGAATCACAATACTTACAGAATCGCAGTACAAATCAAATCGGCACCTAGGTATTGTAATCATATTGTACCGGATGTCCCCTGGTGATTCCAATCCCTGCATGCAAGTTCTTAATTACCGTGTTTCTCCGATAAAAAGACAGTCTTTTTTTTTTCGGTTCAAAAAACACCATAGGGCTTATTTTCGGGGTAGGTGTTATTTTAATTAACATTAACAGGTAAGTGAGTCCTCCACAACTGCTTTCTTGTACTCAGCGGTGTAGCTCCTCCTTTTTGCACTCATGTCTGGGGTCAAAACAGACAGGATAATACCAGTAAAATGAAGACTGTTATACTCCTCCAGTCTTGCTTTAACCCCATCATGCCCCTCAGTCCTGCTTTATAATACTTTACTTACTGTTTTGTTCCCTTAACTTCCTCTTTTTCTGTCTCCTCCATGGCGCTGCTGTAAATAGCGCTGACACGTGTGCATTCACAGAAAATGAGGGGAAGGTGCAGACAAATTTTGGATTTAGCTAGGTCTTATTTTTCGGAGTAGGGCTTATTTTGGACCGTTCTGCTGAAGTAAGTCAGACTGTGTAACTACACAAGTCTGTTGCTTTTTTGCAGTCTGATATCCATTATGGCCACAACTGCTGCCATCTAGCTCAAAAAAGCCATCACTGATCATTAACATTGTTGGTGTGGATGTTGGGACGCCTTCCACGAACTAGATCAAAACTAGACCATTTTATTGCTTCTCAGCCCAGTGGATGTGAGGGGTATTTTTGTTACGTGCAATATCCATTCTTCCATCCATCTGTCCATAAATGCATTATGCACTAACTCAAAAATGCACTAACTCAAAAATGGCATCACCGATGTTCACCACTTTTGGTGTGGATGTTGAGACTGGGCAATTACACAAGTCTATTGTTGTGGTCCGTTGTTCAATATAGCCGCCACAGCTGCCATCTTGAATTTGCATTCTGCACATTAGGTCAAAAAGGCCATCACTGATCATTGTGTGGATATTGTGACTGTAACTACACAGACCTACTGATTTTCGTCATGGTGCAATACCTAATATAGTCATCACAGCTTGAAATTGTGTTTCGTGTATTAACTCGAAAACACCACCATCGTCACCATTTTTGGTGTCCACCTTGGCACTGGGCATAGCTTTTATAACATGAAGCATGGGCTGAGGGGTATTGGCTGCTTTGCAGGGCTTTTTTTTCTCCACACAAAGGCAGGCTGTTTGTACGTTTATAACAGGTCATGGAAATTCAGCATTTTAGTTAGTGAAGGTTGGGGACATTAAATGTAAAGTAGGAACCATGTTATTAACATTATTCATTTTTAATATATTACAAAAAACCTTTAATCACTTTAATAGAAGTTTCTTTTAAAAGAAGTGTTTAAAAGAAAAGTAGTGTTTAAAGGTTCTTTTTGAATTACGTCTTCAACACTTCTCATAAAAATAAAAGTTCTTTTACTTTTTAAAAAAAATTCAAAGAAGTGTTTAAAAATTCTGAAAGCGGTTCTTTTCAGAGAACTTTTTCATTGTTTACTTAAAAAGGTTTTCTTCAATTTTCAGAGCCTAGGTTGGTATTAATCCAAAAAATAGATCAGATATTTAAAACACAATA
>JAOUQZ010000019.1:16031312-16042361 GCA_028564935.1 Neosilurus hyrtlii
GATTTGGAACAGCCAATTAGCCTACTGTGCATGTTTTTGGATTGTGGGAGGAAACCGGAGTACCCGGAGGAAACCCATGCAAGCACGTGGAGAACATGCAAATTCCACACAGAAACATCCAGGCTGGGAATCGAACCCAGGCCTTCTTGGTATGTGACGGATGTGCTAACCATTATGGTACCTCGCTGCCCCCCTACCATTTTATCATTATTATTTCCCCTGTTGTCTCGGTGCCATGTTTATCTATGATCTAGGGCCACAGTGGAAATAAGTTATAAATTTTTTTTCTGTTACCCTGGTTGTATATATATATATATATATAATTACTGAAATTAAAATTAAAATTCAGCTCACAAGTCCATCGCAGGGACAACACAACAACCAATCACACGCCCACTTACACCTATGGACAAATTGGAACAGCGAATTAGCCCATTGTGCATGTCTTTGGACTGTAGGAGGAAACTAGAGAACCCAAAGGAAACCCACGTAAACACAGGTAGTACATGCAAACTCCACACAGAAACGCAGCCGAGCTCGGGACTCGAACCCAGGACCTTGTTGCTATAAGAGGGAGATGCTGACTGTGCCTCCTATATATTATATTAGAAATGTAATGTTTTTGTTGTCTGTTTTAAAAGTGTAATTTTAATACTCTAAGTAAGGACTTATTACAGACTCTTGCTCCTATTTAACAGTTAAATTATTAACGGTAAAATTTGACTTTTAAGCAAAAAAGGGGGGAAAGAAAAGGAAATGTAACTGTTCAAATTCATTATTCAGCAGTTTGGCATCACGCTTTCCTTGACTTTTATTTTGAAACCGTTTTTTTTAATATTGTAGGGAGGAGCTCTACTGTGTCGTCATTACGAATCAATTAACTGATTCGACTCTTTTGAACTGTCTCTGTACGTTTGTGATTTGTTTGCTATCCCATCCCTGTCGTTCCTCAACACCTTAATCAAAGAATAATAATAATAAAACATCTATAAGATATCATGTCATGGAAATGTTTATACGGCGTTAAAGTTTCTGCTTCCTTTGTGCGCGTGCATTTCTCCGAGTCACTTCAAAGGAGTCATTTAAAAAAAAAAAGACTCACTGGGGAATCGCCGATTCTTTCTGCAGCTTCATGCCACATTGTCGGCGGTGCTGTGCGCCTGATGAGTGTCGAACTGACCCGGAGCTGTGGAGCTGAATGAATCGGGAGGAGAGTCGCACTGCCCCGGCGGAGAAACGATAAATAAACCGTGGAAGTGTCTGTACCGCGGTTACACTGGACTATCACACACATCTGTCTCAGGAAGGAAACAAGTCTGTGAAGGTAGTAAAAGTGATATTTTGGGGGGTTAATGGTTTGGAGACAGCGCTGTCCGGGGCTCGGCGTGAAGGAATAGCGGCACTTTGAGGCCTAATGTTACAGCTGAACAACAAAAAGAGCAGGATACTGTGTATCCATAGGGAACCGTCTTTGACGTCACGTCCGGTCGGCAGTTTCTTATCTGGTGGAATCTTAAAACATTTGTAAGATTCTGTTGTGAAACCTGAGTGGAATCTCACAGCTGCTCGTGTTCAGTTTCTGTTTTTTTTTTAAGATAAACATTACCTATATACCTCGTATACTCATATGGGTTAGTAATAATTCTGATACATTTTAAAAATAATACTAAAGTAACTGCTTTTTCCCCCCCCTGTGGGTTTTTCCTCTGGTTGTTATGGCATTAAGGGAATCAGATGACGTCACGCACAGTCCTAAGTGTCAGAGTGAGTCCACATCATTCACAGCTGGGTGGATTATAATAATGGTTTTCTATCAGATCTGTAACCAAAATGGGAAATGGTGACTGTAGGTCACTGAACAAGTCCACTGAGGTGTGTTTTGATTCAGAGTTTAAAAGCAGAAGCAGAAGTTCTACCCCCCCCCCCTTATTTACCCTACCTGAATACTGTCATGTTTAATGGTTATATTTATAATGTGCTGTTAGCTGCTACTGTGTGTGTGTGTGTGTGTTCTTATCTTTAGTTGTTGTTAATAGATTTCAATCACAGTCTTTCCTTCACTTCTCTTTTTTTGTTCATCACATGGTATATTTAAGCCTAACAGACATCCTCAATGCTCCGCTTTGACTTATTTGTCAGGAATGGCAGGAATTTTGGACAGAGAACGATACACGAGTTATTAAATACAGTGTAAGAGACTTTACAAAGAAGTAATCAAATGTTTTTTGTCATAATATTTGGCAATGGATTTAACGACACACTATCTATTCATCTATACACACACACGTATGTATATATATTCTTAATATGCCATATTATTTTTTTTCTGCTTGAGTGCCAACAAAATGAGTCACAGTGGAAAATCTTATGATAAGCTGATGAACAGAAGAGAATCGAACAATTGAAAAAAAGGATTTTAGTATTTAAACAGCTGGTTGTTCTTCCAGAAAAGAATCGGTCAGTCAGGACCAAACAGTTTTTTTTAGGCGAGTCCTAAAACTATGAAATTGAATTTTTTTCCTATTAATAAAAAGTATGCATTTGACAGTATCGGCATGTTAATTGTGAAAAAACACTGTCCTTTAAACTAATACCCAATTCTCTTTATTCTGTTTAACAGGGTATTTATTTTCATCATGACATTCCAGTTCTGTTTAGTTTAACGTCTGGATGGTAAAAATCAGCAGCGAGTCTTTTATCTTCAGCTTTGTGGTTTAAAGAGACTTTTGAGTTCCCATCAGAGCCGATGATTTGCAGTGGTCTGGAATAAATTCATTACAGGCCTGGATTGTGGTTTATGCAAGCTGATGTGGGTTATCACAGAGACTGAACATGTAAACACAAAATAACAGATTTATATAAATGAGAGCTGTTAATGTCTTTAAGAGTTAAAGAATAAAAGATGACAGGAGCATGCGATTATAGGAAAATAATCAAATCCAGGATGGTGTGAGGTGACTGTTAGCATGCTGAAATGGGTTATTTTCTTATCAAATCATGCCACTTGGCAATTTCTTTTATTAAAACATGTTATGTATTAAAATGCAGCCTTTTTATTCATTTAGAGTCACATTTAATGTCTCTGGACGTTGTCGAATCTTGTTATTACAGCTCTAAACAGTCCTTTCTTTACCAGCTTCTCTTTTTCTTCTCTCTTCCTAAGTCAAAGAAGTACAGTTTTTTATATGACTGGAAAAACCACAAAACAGAAACTCCTCCATCTGGAAGACTTTCCTGTGTGGGGGAAAAACTTCAGTTGCAGCTTTACCTTTGACAATTTTATAGCTGGAGACATTAGAGACTCTCGGAATATTAACTAATTTACTATTAAACGGCTCTTTAGAGAAAACTTTACCTTGTGTGGGATTATTTGGGCTGTTTCGAAATCAAGGTAAACTTTTTGGGTTCACAGTAGCTCAAAAATAAAACTCCTCGTTCTTGTGGTTTCTTGTTACCAGTCAACACCTCATGAGACTAGAATATTTTATGTGAAGTATCAGAGCTACAGGTCTAATGGTGTCTAAATCACACTGGGTGAAAGTATAACAGGTACAGGGTCTCTACAATAACTAGAATGTAGCACAACTTGTAAAGAATTCACAGCTTTAAGAATAAAAGTTCACTAAACACATTATCTGAGCAGGTTTCATCAACATTAGTTGTATATATTAACTGCACTAAAAACAGCATCAGTGAAAATTGTTGGTTTTCTGGAGAAGACATGCTTATCAAGCTGATGTTGAACTTCGTACAGAAAGTATTTCACAGGTAAAAGCAACTGTTTTTCTTACAGTGGAGAGAATTGAATTCTGTACTTGGTCAAAATTTGAGCAATATTTTTCTCTGATATCACTATTTATTGGAACTAAGAAAGGATTTCACTATTGTAGCTGCGACTCTTCTTCCTCTATGCAACACTAAAGAAGAGACAGTCATAAAGTATACAAGTGCCCACTTAAAGGGGTGCCTTGTATCATTTTACAAAGACAACCCTAACCATGAAACAACCCATGTACATTTTCTTTCTCTCCAAAACATCCACATCCCTGTAATAAACTGTTATTATATAAATGATAATGTATTAAAAATGAGTGCAGTGTCATAAAACATGACCTCCACCTGCTGTCTAGAAAGCTAACTGATCAGTTAACTGATAGAAAACTAATCAGCATCTTCTGACCAATCAGAACCCAGAATTCAACATTGCTCATTTATAAACACCATTACCATCAAGTAACCATTTCGAATATAAAATTCTTAATGATGCATGTCGATTGTGTTCCCTGAGGTCGTCTCTCCACATCACGTCACAGCTCTGTGTTTATGAAGCTTTTGGTTTAAAAATGTCCTTCGATTTAAAAGACGCACAAAGCACTTCATTCATTCCTTCTGCTCAGTGATGGAGTAGAGCAGTGTGTGGTTATACAGGACTGCAGCCTGGTTATTAAAACACTGTGGCATGTAAACAGCACCACCGGCTTCAATAACCATCCTGTTCTCTGTGCAGGTCTGAGTCGCAGCAAAGCACAAGCCGCTTCACTTGCGCTTTCTGTTCAGAGAGAAGGAAATATGCATGTTGTTACTTGTACATAAGTGTCTCCTTCACTTCAGCTCTGTGACTTTCTGCTTTTGTTTATTCAGTGTCATGACAAACAGTTTTTACCCCTTTTTGATTTCCTCATTATTGTTTATTCAAAACATTTTATTGTTTCTGATCTCCTTTAGGCCACCCCAGAATAATTTTTTATAGCCATTCAGAGGTGAACTTGCTCCTGCGCTTCAGATAATTGTCTTAATTTAACCCATCTGCTCTTGAGTTTTAGATCATGGACTGGTTGTTGGGCATTCTTGTTTAGTACTTTTTGGTAGAGAGCTGAATTCATCCCTCCCTCAGTTAGGCCTTGAAGCAGCAGAGCATCCCCACACCATCACACTACCACCACCATGTATGACTGTGGGCATGATGTTCTTATTCTGGAAAGCTGTATTAGCTTTATGCCAGATGTAATGGGAACATATCTTGCAAAACGGACTGATGGAGATGTTTTGTCAAAAGATTTGGGATAATCCAGGTGGGTTTTTTTGGCAAATGTTAGATGAGCCTTTGTTTGTGTTGCTTAGCAGTGGTTTTTACCTTATCTCTATCGTTTTCTGTGTACTCTTGCAATAATTTGCAAAGTCGGCCACTCCTGAGCAGATTTACCACTGTTCCATGTTGGCTGTTTTGGAGATGATGGCTCAAAGGGTGGTTTGCTGGAGTTCCAGAGTTTGAGGGATTGATTTGTAACTCTTTTCTAACTGGTGGATTTCAGTAAAATGTGGTGTTCGAAACATGTTAGGGAAATTCACATTGCTAGAAAGATTGATAAGTGATGTCTAAATTCAACAGGGCTGGCAGTGGTCAATCTTGGACGGTAATGACTAATTTATTTTAATCAATTATACTTTATTTGCATGACAAAGGGGCAATTCTTTTTTTTTTTTTTTTTTTACAGGGTGATACAGGTTTGTTGATGAGTTTTTGTCCTTACTTAAATCACAAGATCATTTAAAAGCTTAGTTGTTTATTTAGGTGTTCTTTTGAATTATAATACATTTGTTTGGAGATCAGAAACAGTTAGGTGTTATGAATTAATAAAAAAATAGGCCTGTAGCAATAGTCAATTAATCACTTCATCATATGATTAAAGAAAAATAATCACAATCATTTTTATGACCAGGTTTAATTGCCGTAATTAATGTGTGCTTATGTACATAAAAAAACAATGCAGCTCACTTTCTTTGTGTCTGACGGACACGAGAAGGAGGGGCAGAGAGGGGTGCAACATATTACAATTCAATGGAAATCTAAAATCTTAGGTTTTTTATGATTTTTAAAAAATAAAATGGCAATCATGATGGTTTCTGGGACAATGCATCATGTAATAAAAAAGTTATAGTGACTAGCCTTGTATTTAGAAAGGGGGCAAATAATAACAGTACTGTAGGTGACAGTATGTCACTGAATTCTAGAAACCTTTCAGCAAGCCTGTTGTAGACCCCGAACCTCATGAAGCTGACCCAGGAAGCACTTAGTGTACCATACTAAACTGGAGCATATAAGCCTCTATTTAATTAGTCACCAAAGATGAGGTGGATGAGAAGGATTGAATTCAGCAGCATCCTTCAAGCCGAATATTGTTTGGGTGTATTTATTATTATTATTATTATTATTATATTACGTATTCACTTTTTACTTGTTTTAGGCATTACAGTGGAAGATGAGGTCGGCGTGCATGCGCGTTTATCATATTTATTGGTGCAAGGCTGTGCACAGAGACACACAGTTTTGTTCTACAGCTTACAAATAACTTAGACATTAATTAAAGGCATTATTATTTAAGTTAATTAAATACTTCACAACCTGTACATGCTTTCAAAACGGAAGGGCATCAAGGCAAGCTTTTCCACTGCCATTCAAGGAAGCATTTACGCTATAGTTGTTTTTGTTGCCTAAACATTAATTTATTCAATCATTTGCCGAACTGCTTAATCCTACTAGGGTCGCGGTGGGGGGGTGGGGGTGCCTAACTGATCTGGGTGAATTGCCTAACTGATCTGGGTGAATTGCAACACACACACAGCCATTCACAATCACCCTCACACCTAGCGGCAATTCAGAACAGCCAGTTAGTCCAATGTGTATGTTTTCGGACTGTGGAAGGAAACCGGAGTACCCAGAGGAAACCCATGCAAGCATGGGGAGAACATGCAAACTCCACACAACCCTCGTGCTCTTTTGCATGGCACATCTTTTCTTAACATGCTGTATTGATGAGGGAAATCTCTGCACTCTCTGCTTTTATCCCGTCTCAAGCGAGCACACAAACAGTGAGCACATTGTGAGTGCAGTTGGGGTATTAGACACCTTACTCATGCTTCAGCCGTGAAGGAGGAGGAAGAGGCGGGCTCACTCCCCACTGGCTCGGACTTCAAACGCTTCATAAGGTGGCTGGTGCTGAAATTGGCAGCTCTGGTACCTCCTCTTACAATTGTTATCTTGCCTAACATACATGTCGCTGTTGTAGCGGTAAGAAATCTTTCCAAATTGTGGACATTATGCTAGCTGTGGCTGGCCCAACTTACAACTGGAAGTTCTTTGGGCCGTGAACAAAAGCTGACAAGATACACTTTTGTTCGGTGTCAGCACAACGCTAAACTTGACATATTGAACATTCTACACTGCTAATTACAGTAGGCATTAAGGGACACTGCAGGTATTTAATTTTTGTTTAAACTGTCATATTGATATTTAAGGATTATTTTCGGCATGTTGAACAGAAATCTGAGTCAGGGTTTGATGGCCATCTGTGAATGATTGTAGGGATTCAGAGACTCTGCGGTTGTGGTTTAATGTGGGCTATAGCAAGCGCGTGCATGTTGACATGGGTTACTCTCCTCTTACCTCCTCCTTCAACGCTTTCTTTTACCTACACCCACCCCTATCAACCCTCTCTTCTTCCCGTCTCAGAATTTCAACTATGTTATGATTTCTACTCACTGTTATTGTCTGGCAGAGCTCTGGGGAAAATCCCAGCATGTCGAACATCAGACCTGCTGGGCTGGCACCCCTTAATGATGTTTATTGAGAGAGGCGGAGTCACTGTGTCAGGCTTAAAATGAGCTCCACCCACTCCTTTTCTGTTTGCTTCTTAATAATTAACATATTGTCATAAGTATCATGTTATTGTTTTAACAACTGCTGTCTTTTTTTTTTTTTTTTTTTTATGAGGGAGGGGCGCGAGCAAGCACACCCTCCGTGACATGTGATGCTACCGCCCGCATCTTTTCGAACTGCTGCGCATGCGTATTTGGGGGCCTAACACACTCGGAGGGAAAGTGCTATCCGCCCGAATGAGCTCGCAGACGGCCATAATTGGCTGGTGATCGCTATGAGTTCCTCCTCCCTCCCGTGAGAGCTCGGCCAATTAGCTCCCATGTCACGGATGGCTGTGGCGTCAACCCGGATTCGAACCTGCGATCTCTGGGTTGATAGTCTCGGGAGCCACAACTACTGTCTTTTTACTCAGAGGATAAATTGATGTACCCCTTTCACCGTGCTTCATCACCAAGGCATGATGGGTAGTTATGCATATGTTTTCATACACAAGTGTAAAGCATGTGGGTGTTTAGGCTGAACCTAATCTTCTGTCATCAGATCTTCAAAGTGGTTCAAGGTTTAAACTCTGTGCAATGTGCGATCTTATTAAATTAATTATGGATAGCGTATCATGAACACTTTTTGTACCTGTAGTTTGTGTAATGGACACCACTGTGGTATTTTGTATCCAAAATACTTTTGGAGACAATTTTGTTTTAAGGTTTAAATTTATAGGGGTGATATTGTGCTTTTTTTCCACTTTTTTGATTCATACATTTTGTTACAGTTTTGAATAGCCTTGTTAGACGATTCCAGGGTGTCAGTTAATAAGGTTAGCTCATGTTTAAGTTTTCCCTCTGGGCTGCTTGAGCTGGCAGTAAACACAGTGTTTAGGGAAATGTTTTGGTGCATCATGGTGTGCTTGGCCTTCTGATTATCTGGCCTTTCCCCACAACCCCTCCCATGCACAGTGGTATCTTCGCCCACTCAGGTCTGCTTCTCAGTGCATTGAAAGGAAAGGCAACCCACTTCAGAAAGGTGACCAATGAGAGAGCAGAAAGGCTATAAATGGGAGGAGGAAGCCAAACAGGCTGTCCAGCATGAGCACTCAAAATCAGTGTTTCAGGGGGAGGTGGGAAAGCAGCTTCTTGAAGGACTGAATTTTTTTAAATTATGAATCGTTCTTTGGTGCTCCACTGGTGACTGATATGAAAAATAAAAGTCTGAAAATGGGTATATTTTCTAATCTTTAAAGACTTTTTAACTTTTGAAGTAGGACTAAAGTTTTGTAATTATTTATGCAGTACTAGCCTTGTGCCCGTCTCAATAAATATACTAAAATAATCTACAACCAAACCTGACATGGACACTTTTTTAACTACAAAAATTCTAATATATAGCATAATTAATATATCGATTATTTAATCAGGGAAAAGTAAAAATAATTACTTTTACCATTTAAAGTTCAAAAGTGCAAAATGTCATCATCTGATCAGTTACTTTCAAGCAGAAGGTTCTCTTATCATTGTGTTGAACGAGTCAGTAATCAGGACTTTGATTGAGTGATAGACTGGTGACCTGTTTATGGTTGTACTTTGCCTGAAATCAGCTGAAGTTGGTTCCAGCTTTCCCCCACGTCCTCGAGGGATAAGTGGCATAGATAATGGCTGGATGAATGGAGTCAGTAATCAGCACTGTTTATAGGTTTCCAAACAGGTCACTGCTCGTTTCTTCTTGTACCTTGTATTGCAAATCCTTTTGCGAGCTATGTGGCTTTGTTGTTGGATTCCGTCTTTAGGCAAATTAGGGACATTCCTTTAAAATAAAAAAATGGAGCGTAGTGACAAATCTTGCAACTTTGTGAAGAGATGTTTCCCACTGTCCTGAAATCAATATTCTGCTGATCAAGTAGAGCTGGGCCAAAATAAAGAAATAAATAAATACATTTTATCTATTAATAATTATTAATAATTTTTGATTTAGGGAGCTGTGTAAAGTAAAGGTGATTTATTTTTAACTTCAGTGGCTCTGTAAATTCTGCCCACGGTTCTCAAAAATGGTTTCATTTAAGACATGTTTGACGTTCTTCTCTGAGTTGATGATGTTAAAATAAAACCTAGCTGAATAATGTCTTTGCTGTTTAATAATAAATTCATAAAATTGGAAATATATATCAGGTGTAGGTTGAAAATAACTGGAGATTTTATTTTTAGGCCGTATCGCCCAGTCCTAGTTGATAGACTGGGCACTTTTTTTTCTATGATTAGTAGCTGATCATCTCTGTCCCCCAACAACCAATCAATGAGCACGTCTGTTTCCAGCGAGCAATCACTGCTTACCTCTTATGGGTTGGGCATATGGGTACTGAAAGAGGCATACCCATGGTATGATCACCTCTGTTCTTAATGACCTAATCTGTTCTGTGATATTCTGTATCCTTCAGAAAAATCCATTTTCAAGCATCACTTGAAGGCCACTGTATAGTGATTTACTTACTCCATAATTTCCTCAACACTGATTTTCTGATTCACTCAGTAATAGACTCAATGAGCTATTTATTATGTGTCAGATTTTTTAACACAGTCTCAGTGTAATGTTAATTTTAAAACTCTAGGTATATCTTCCTCACTATGTCCGCATCATATGATCAGACGTCTTCTCCCGTGTACGGTATTGAAGCGCCTGCTCAGATTTCTTAAATCCTTTTAAGGATATTGAAGGGGAACTTCAGAGAGGCTTGGCCATGCTAACGGCCGTGATGATGCGATAAGAAAAGCAGCTACAGCCTTCCTCCTACCCTGTCCTCCAACCCCATCCTCCAATCACACGGTGTGTGTGCGTTCAAACAGTCCAGCAGTTCTTCCTTCTGAAATCTGTGTATAAATAGAGGCCGAGAGGCCTGCATCAGTATTTATGACTATCCAGAGCACAATACTAATGTTTAATAGACCATGTGCTCTCCGAGGAAAACGGCAACTTCTGCGATTAGGTAATGGAGACATTTTTTCCTGATGTTGTCCATGGTTTCTAGATGCTTCTCAGATCCTGTAGTGTGATTTTATTTGTTTATTTATTATTTTGGTGGATTGTCATCTTGATCACAAATTTCATTTAGAGGGGTGCAGTGGCGTTTACACAGCGTTCTGTTGTTAGTCAGAGCAGTTAACGTCTTCTCTTAGTGTTCTTTTAATGAGAAGTGCATTATTTATCAGGTGTACATTGCAGATAACTAATTATTAATAATCATCAAAACAGTTATTATCAATATTGACTTATTGTTAATATGAAGCTGACCGCCTTGAGTCCTGTTCCAGTATTATTCTAAATATTATGGTGTGTGTGTGTGTGTGTGTGTGTGTGTGTGTGTGTGTGTGTGTGTATGTATGTGTATATATATATATATATATATA
>JAOUQZ010000019.1:16070817-16100636 GCA_028564935.1 Neosilurus hyrtlii
CTCTCTCTCCCTCTCTCTCTCTCTCTCTCTCTCTCTCTCTCTCTCTCTCTCTCTCTCTCTCTCTCTCTCTCTCTCTCAGGACATCAGTGAAATGGTTCACACAGAGAGACCTGATTGGCAGAGTGTGATGACATACGTCACGTCCATCTATAAGTATTTTGAGACCTGAATTGGAACCATTTCAATCTCTCGTGTCCATGTACTAAAGTGCTATGCTACAGAGACACTTTGTCACACTCAAGCTGTGGAATTCTTTTTTTACTCAAAGCTACAGGTCTGCTAGTTATTCCATTCATTATAAGCTACTATTCCTCTTTAATCCTACAGCGTTTTGTAGTGACTTTATTTAATGGCAGGCCATAATGATAAAACTGCTAATATTATAATCAGTCATAATATTTACTGGCTCAGAGCATTTTAACGAGTTTCTCACCTTTTCCATCTCAGCTTTTGTGTGTTAACGTGAAGGAGTTTCAGATGTCGAGGGCTGAAAGGACTGAAACCCTGAGCTGGTTTGTTTTTTTTTCATGTTCCACTGATGATCACTCACTCACTTGGTGCCTAAGACGTGCTGATTGTGTTATTGTTGAGACGACACAGCCACGTCCCCCAGCACGTTCCTCTTAGGACTGTTTAAAAAGCACACGATAGGATTGTATGCTGAATTAAAATGTGAATTCGTTCCACACTCGCAGGTGAGTTCTAAGCTCAGATATGTACTCGTGCTGACCTCGTCACTGCACTGCATTAAATACTGTATTATATAGAATCCATTTCTAACCCGTTTTGCAATTAAAGAAGAGATTTATTGCTTTTGTTAACACTCAAACATAATGGTTTTATTGTGTATTAAAGAATTTAAAGTGCATTTATTTTTTATTTTTTCTGACATTTCAGTTATGAGTTATAAAAATTGAAAAAGGCACAATCAATATTTTTTTTTGTTAAGGGAGTGCCTTGAGAGAAAGTTGTGGTTTTTTCCCCCCAAAGCTGCTGTCATTTTAAAATGTCCTATTTCCCCACAAATCCTCTTACAGGATCAGCTGCTGTTTGGACCAACATTGTTAATTTGGCCTTTTAAACAAGTGCTGAGAAATAATGTAGAATAAAACGCATTAAAAATAATAATATAATCTGTACTATTGAAAAATTCATGTTTGCAAAAATGTATGTTTGCCAAGATGTTTATTTTCAGGTCAGAATGAATTTTTTTTTGTGGTGGATGTTGTTTAGATTGTATTGTGTATAGTTTATTTTTAACTCCGTTCACTCATCCTTTTAAAACATGGAGCTTATGCTAAGTATAAGTATTAACTTGACCAATGTTTCCACTTCATTTCAAATGTAGGGATGCCGTGGATATTTTATTCGCTTTGTCATCAGTATAACTTGCAGGATTTTTATTTGAACAGCGTGTTTTTTAATTATTTTTTTTAAGCATTCTTGGAAGTCTAAGTCTAATACCAATAAATCATTAGTCTGACCATCAGTGGCTCCATTGTTATTGGTCCTGAGTGAGGGCAGGGCCACACCACCCCATGTCCCCAACACACACACAAATATCCGACAGCTTCACATTAACTAAGGTGTGTGTGAAACCAAGGACACACAGAAGGAAAACATGAGCTCATCCCCCACATAGAGTTACGTTCAAACGTTTATATTCACTCATGGACATGAACATCATGGTAGTATTAAGACTTCCAACAGTTCTTTTTACTGGGGAGAAATTAATATACATAATGTACATTTAATTGGGGAAAACAAGAATTTGGTGCACAAATTTTCTCATCTTTTATCAGCTTCTGGCAGAATTCTGGTTTTATCACTCTTCTTGATAACCTTCACTTACATTTGTTGGTTTCCTGGCATGGACCAGACATTTACTGACAGTCAATGGGGTTATCAGGATTTTGGGAAGGCTATTCCAAAAGCATAGTGTTAGCATGCATTATCCATTCCACAGCCACCTCTGATATGTATTTGGGGTCAATGTCCTTGGATTGAATGCCTCACATTTACTCCTCCAAACATACCTCTGATCTTTGTGGTCAATCTTTCCTCTAGAATGCTTTTTCTTTGTGCATGTGGTCGGCTGTACAATTTGAAGTTGTTGAGGGAGCCGTGGCTTCTTGCTTAGTCAGCAGCCACCCAGTCTATGGTAATGTAAAACTCCCTTGAATGTAGGTAGTAACCATGGTGTTTAAGCTGTATCCAGTTCATGGCAGGACCATGTCTTAAGTTTAAGTAAATGGAAACAGTGAAAGGCAAACTGAAAAAAGGTGTTTATAGGTAATATTTACGTGTTTTAACCAAGAAACTGAGTCGGGTGAGATGAGCTCTGTGCTTTGGTCCCATTCCACTCTATTCCATGTTCCTCGTTCAGAATGAAAGTAAAGTAAAAATAATAATAATAAATGAATGTATACAGTGCTCTGTAAAGAGGTTTTAGTATATATACCACGGGAAACCTAAGAAACGCAAACTGAAATGAGATTTCTATAGTTGGTGAGCTCAGCGCTTTGAACCAGCTTACTGCTCTGTATAGCCAAGAGCATCCGTCCTCGACTCATTAATCTATTTATTCAGAAACAAAAGTACCTAAAGGTGTTTTAATATACACTATGGGAAACACAAGAGAAACAAGCTACTTTTATGATTTATTTTTTACATTTTATAGTGTGAGTGAGCCATTATGAGGTAAGAACAATCCACTCGGAATAATGCCTAATATCTCTGAGCCAGTCAGATTGCGCCTTTTCTTTATAGTATATACTAATGTTTATTAACCCCGGGATAGTGAACCAATCAAATTGTGCCGATGAGTCATGTGGGGTTTTTTTTTGTTTGTTTGTTTGTTTTAAAACGTGGATGGCTGGGTGTTTGTATGTCTTACCTGGGGAAGAGATGGCAACAGGATGTTCTACAAGAAGGAGGAAAGTCAGCAGAGGGAGTGAGATGCCATGGGAAATGTTCCGCTGGAAAACCTTTGGTCCTGCCATTCACGTGGATGTTATTTTGACATATACCACCTACCTAAACATTGTTGCAAACCAAGTACATTGTCCCTTAATAGTAATTTTATTTGTTAATGTCTGTAGCCTCTTTGAGCAGGATAATACACGCTGTAACATTGCAAAAACTGGTCAGGAATGGGTTAAGAAACATGACATGGCATTAATTTTGCCTCCAATTTCCCAAATCTCAATTAGATTGCAGATCTGTGGGATGTAATGGACAAAAAAATCTACAGTCATTATATACATATATTATATACTATCACTATTTCAAAAGCTGAAACTGCACAGATCGCTGATTTACAGTTTAATTAATAATTAATTTATAGTTTTTACCCAAAATGCCTTGGTGATGCACAGTGACATAGTGGTTAACATTCAATTGTATTATATACTAGAAGGGCCCTTGGTCGGTTTGTAGGTTATTTGGAAATGTGACAGGGAGCCGCCATATTGGAAACAGTAACATGGAGGTTAGAATGCAAACGCATGCTGGGACACCACTGCTATCATACTGAAAAAAGCAAAATCCATGAAAGTAATATTGTGTTACACCATAAATTGCGATAATTACCAGAACACAGAATCCAGAAGAGCTGGAATACCGTGAAGAGTTTTAACCTATTAATAGCTCGATAAGTTCTAGGCTGATTTCTATGAAGAACTGTTATATTCTTTCAGACTGTCTAGACTTGATCTATTGTAGATCTAGATTTCTATAAAGTATAATTCAGATCTAGATTCTAGAAACACTTATTATATTTCAATTAAAAACAGTAGTATAATATTTATACAGTGTACCGTTCATGGATGTATTTATTATGTACTGGAATACAATTTTCAACCTGAAGTGTACAAAAAACACAGTAACTTAGCCTTTGTGTGGTAAAAAAACAAAACCTGTGTGTTCTCTGAAATATCCATGAAGTCTTTATAAGGCATTTCTCAAGTGCCATAATTTTCTATGTATATACTATCATGTTTGCCCATATTGTACAGGAATTTAATGATTATTCATTAATATTAAGAAATAACGCATAATTGATACTACTGTAGAATGAGATATTAGCAACCAATTCATTATAGCTTTATAATAATATTCATTTATGAAAATTGATAGAATAACATGAGGCTAATATAAGTTGTTCATATGATTCAAAGAAGCTTCGAGGTAAAAGTTAGTATGCATGTATGAAACATCTCTTGGGTCAAACTGCTAAAATTTACAGTAGAGTTAAGCAACAAGTGTAGTAAAGTGAAAGTAAAAAAAATTATTAAACCCCTGGTTTGAGACAATATACTGAATGAATAAAACGTTATAAAACGTTCAAGTGAAATATGGTTGTTGTGTATAGTAAGCTGTTTAATATTGTATTGAGAACAAGTGTGGCATTTTACCTGATAAGGTTTTTACTATACCACTGTATAAAAAGAAGGGTGACAAAAAGTACTGTAATAATAATAATAATCATTATTAATATTATTATTACTATTGTTATTATTATTCTCTTTTCTCCCTTTTCCCCTCCGGAAAAAGATACGGGACAGTAGAAATAAAAACTAAAAGATTCAGTTACAGCTTTTATCCACAAGCTGTTAAATGTGCCTTCCCACCACCACCACCATCACATACACTGACTGAGTAACCATCATCCAGACCATCTTCCTGGACAGTGCAAAAGTGCAATACTCATGTTTGAGTGCAATATTTATGCTTAGAGTGGGTCTCAAACATCATTATAGCATCATGCACCTTATGATTAAAAAGCTCTACCTCTTACCCTGTGTATGCCATGCACCCTTGACATATCATGCACATTTCTGTGTATGTGTGTATATGTATGAATATGTGGATAGATGTATGTTTGCATATACAGGATGTATGTATGTGTTTATATGTGAATATCCTGTGTATATATACTGTATGTGTATGTAGGTGATGCACATATTTAGATTAGTATAGTTCCTTAGTTGTCTTTTGTGCAATTTTTTATGTAATTGCTGCTAAACTGGTTTTTATTGTTCATTGCAACAGTTGACTAAAGATATCTTTAACTTATCTTATAGAGATACAAGTTGCCTTGGTAAAGTATATTTTATTTTCTATATGACTAAAGCTTATAGTGTATTTTAATTATAGTATAATTAGTATTATATAGTATATAAAATAGTATTATAAAAATATTATTTTTTATTTCTTAGCTATTTTAGCTATGCGTCTTACAATATTTTTATATTTTATGTAAAATTCACAATAAAATGCATTATACTTGCATTAACATCTCATGTGCACATCAATAATTAAATTCGTACTTTAACATTTCTAAACAGGGTATGTAAAAAAATGAACCAGTGTTTTATAGTTTAGTGCCAGCATTAACAAACACTTTGTGCTACTACGTTTAAAAATGTATGTGCAGTAAATTTTTAAAACTAGTAGCACAAAGTGTTTGTCAAAGTACAAATTGAATTATTGATGTGCACATGAGATGTTAATGCAAGTATAATGCATTTTATTGTTTGTTAAAATATGTACAAATATGTTGAAGAAATCACACACACATTTACACATTTATTTCTCTTAAAAAGGTTATAATGTCTGTGACGTCTTGAGGCTTCTATAAAATAAGATGTTTTTGCAGCAAGCCTAGCACGTAAATGCAGCTATACAGGTTTGTTTACATGTGAAACCTGCTCGTCTGTTCTACATCATCCTGCTTCCAATATGGTGGGGCCAAATCGCCAAATTTTTTATCCAATTGCCGTTCCGGTCTAAATACAGTTCCCTGGTGGTTAACACGTCCACCCCAGAGCAAGAACGTTCTGGGTTCGAGTACTGGCCTCGGCTCGGACGATTCGGTGTGGAGTTTGCATGTTTTCTTCATGCTTATGAGAGTTTCTTCTGGGATCTCTGGTTTCCTCCCACAGTCCAAAGACATGCACATTAGGCTAATTGGCTCTTCCTAATTTAATGGGTATGAATGTGTGTGTGTGTGTATTGCCCTGCGATGGAATGGTGAGCTGTTCAGGGTGTGCCCCACCCTCACCCAGAGCTGTGACCCTAGCTGGATAAAGTGTTTCAGCAAATGAATAAATGAATGAATTAAATTATTCATCTTACTCATCATTTGGCGAACTGATAAATCCTACTAGGGTTGCAGGGACACATGGCAAAGGTAGGGTACACCCTGAACAGCTCGCAAGACCTTTGCAGGGCAACACATACATACAACCGTTCATAGGAGCAATTTGGAACAGCTTAATGTGTATGTCTTTGGACTGGGGGAGGAAAATTGAGTAGCCAGAGGAAACCCTTGCAAGCACATGGAGGACATGCAAACTCCACACAAAAACGCCTGGGCCAAACTGCTTAATCCTACTACTAGGGTTGCGAGGAGACTGGTGCGTAGCTCAGCCAACACTGGCTACACCATGAATAGCTCGCTAGACCATTGAGGGAAAAACATTGCAGGGTTTTTAAAAAGTGCACCATCGCAGGGCTGTGGTGGCTCAGTGGTCAAGGCTCTGGGCTAGTGATCTAAAGGTTGGGGGTTCAATCCCTAATACCACCATGCTGCCACTGTTGGGTCCTTTAGCAAGGCCCTTAACCCTAAATTGCTCAGTTGTATAAAAAGTGGGCAGTGGTGGCCTGGTGGTAAGATGCTGGATTAAGATGGTGTTCAAGCCCCACTATCAGCGGGTTGTCACTGCTGTCCGTCCCCCCAGTGCAGCTAACTGGGTTATCAAATGCTGGCCATGTCTCCCACTGTCTATGGTGAGAGGCATGTAAAAGAACCAGTGCTGATTTTCGTCAAGAACCAGTTTGTACTAGTTTGTAAAAGCCTGTTGCCTCTTGTTTCTTGTTTTCGTTTGTAAAAGAACCAGTGCTGATTTTCGTCAAGAGTAGCTGCATAGCCATCAGCGTGTTTCTGCCCTGCGATGGCCTGGCGAGCTGTCCGGGGTGTAATCTGCCTTCGCCCAGAGTTGGCTGAGATGGGCGCCAGCCTCCCCGCGACCCTAATTAGGATTAAGCGGTTCAGAAAATGAATGAATGAATGTATAAAAAGTATGATAAATGTAAGTCACTCTGGAAAAGAGACAAATGTAAATGTACCATACATACCCCCACACCTCTGGGCAATCTGGAGCAGCTAATTAGCTTAGTGTGCATTTTTACTATGAGAGGAAACCGGAGTACCCGGAGGAAACCCACGCAAGTGAGGAGAACCTGCAAATCCACACAGGAAAGGGAATAGAACCGATGCCCTTCTGAGGAGACTGTGCCAACTACTATGACAATCTAATGAATACTAAGCAAATGAGATTTTTCTTTTGCAAATGATGTTTCCAACTCATTCTGTTTGTTCATGTCTTGTGGAAAGTGATCCACCACAGCCTTAACAGTCTCCCTAACAGGTTTCTGCACAGGTTCCCCGGCTGTCAGTATCGACTCTGGGTATCGGCTCATTATCGATACGCCTCGCGCTCTAATATGGGGATCTACAGCCTCAATCAGTGGTGATGAGGTTGTGATAAGGTCCTATTGTGGCGGCTCCAGTGTGATCAATAAACAGGAAGAAATCGTGAGACTCTACACTGAGACACGCACAGGACTGAGACACATCGGCTACGTGCCAAACCGCATGCTGCTAAAACAGGAAATGTCACAGTCACAACCATGAGGCAAAACAGTTTCACTCTAAAAGCGCGTCCAGGCTAGAAACGCGTTCAGTGACGCGCTCATCCCCAGGATCCTGTCCAGTCCTCCTCCAGCGCGCCGTGCGCCCTGCGCCCTGCGGCTGCGCTCCAAACCGCGCACCAGTGCATTAACCCCCCTGTGCACTGATCACACCCGTCAAAAAAAACACTACACACAGGCAGCTTCTAATTACTGCTCGTTTCTTTCAGTTCCACTTTTGGTTTTCGGGGTTTTTGTTTTCACAGCAACTCGTTATCAGTTTTTTTTAAGCGCGTGGAAAGAAGTGCGCCTGCAGGGTGCCGGTTGTGAGAAAGCGCCACTGGAGACACAACAGTGTTTTCACATGAACCAGCCTGCAGTGCTGGGGGGAGGGGGGGAGGTATGCGGTTTGGGACACAGCCTCTGAAATACAGCTTCTGAAACACACAAACGCACCAGAAGTTAATTCTACACGCGCTTCAGCTCGGAGGAGGATCCATATCACAGCGCACCAGGACTCTGCAGCACTGTGGAGGTACACACACTGTGGAGGTACACACACTGTGGATGTTTGGATGGACTTGAACAGTTTCTGAGACTTTTTTTTTCCTGGTAAAAAGCCAGAGCTTCTACACCGCACAGGATGTGAACAAAAACCAGGTAAGGAAGTGTTTGTTTGTTTGTTTATTACTACTACTAATATTATTATTATTATTACTACTACTACTACTACTACTACTACCACTACTACTACTACTACTATTATTAGTATTATCATTATTACTACTACTACTACTACTACTACTACTGTTATTATTATTATCATTATTATTACTACTACTACTACTACTACTACTATTATTAGTATTATCATTATTACTACTACTACTACTACTACTACTGTTATTATTATTACTACTATTACTACTACTATTATTATTATTATTATCATTATTACTATTACTACTATTATTATTATTATTATTATTATTATTACTACTATTACTACTACTACTACTACTACTACTATTATTATTATCATTACTACTACTACTACTATTATTATTATCACTACTATTACTACTATTATTATTATTATCATTATTACTACTACTACTACTACTACTACTACTACTATTATTATTATTATTATTATTATTACTACTACTAATATTATTATTATTATTACTACTACTACTACTACTACTACTACTACTATTATTATTATCATTACTACTACTACTACTACTACTACTACTACTGTTATTATTATTATTATTATTATTATTACTACTACTACTATTATTATTATTATTATTATTATTACTACTACTACTATTATTATTAGTAATATGTGTGATGTATCATGTGTGATGATTTAAGTGTTCATCTGAGACCTTGGACTAAAAGAGTGAACTAAAACAGAACACAGGAAAGAAGCGATTCTAGCTGTAAGTAAACCTGCATATAGGTAAAGCTCTACATTTGTGATGGGTTATATTATTATATTGGGTTATATAATAATATTACTGACAACAATAATAACAGTAATAATGACACCACCAATATTAATGAAATAATAATAATAATCAAAGGTTTTTAAAAAGTGGTCTGTTGGGCGTTTTACACCCGAGCCTACAGGCTCATCAGGGCTGGGGCTTATCCCGGTTTCTGTAGCGTTAAGCGACTAGGAGTTCAGCTTATCCTGGATGGAACACTAGTCCACCGCAGGTTACCTTCCCAGTATTTTACTGGTAGGCATTTATTTATTTAAACTGCTTTGTGGGCAGACGCTCACTTGTGGTTAAGAACTTGCCCACGGGTCATAGCACAGTGGGGGTCTAATGGGGATTTGAATCCACAACCTCATGACCATAAGCCCAGCATCCTAATCACTACACTTTCTCCGTGTATTAGTATATTACTTAATATATTGCTTGGAGGTGAAACCCAGTGCCTTATTTCACACACAAAAAAGCTTTTATGAGTTTCCTCATTCCATTTATTTGAGGGCTAGAATTAAACCTGTAGCTGTTGTACCATGACATTCATTTCAGAAGATAAAATAAAACTGACACACTGAAGGTATAAAAGACATCCCTGTGAGATCCCATTCCAGCCCAGTTATAGTGTAGATTGGCACCATCACATGGCCTGGCAGACTGTTACTGAGTTCCAGAGCCAAGGGGTCGATTGTTGAGACGATAGCTGGACACTGAGCAAAAGCAAGGTTCTCAATGTCATTCAGCCTGAGATTAAACTAATTTTCAAGAGCCCCCTTGTGACCAGAGCACAGATTTAATTTTAAAAATGAAATGAAATCTAAATTGAAAATGAAAAATGTACCATCATATTAATGTAATCAAGCTATTAGCTATGATCATTCTTTTTATTCCTGAACTTTCCACTCATCCTGATGTAGATTTGAAACACTGGTTTTCATATGAACATCACTTCCTGCTTTAAGATTTTCAATGTTCCTTCAGATGAAATGTAACAACAGTTATACTTTCATTTAAGATGTGATATTTATGATAATTCATAACCATACCTTGTTAGTAGTTTTCAACAATCTCCACCAGTGTCATGTGAGTATCAGTCACATAACCCCTGGCTATACACCACACACAGTACTCACAGAACACAGTACACAGAACCACGGCTTTACAGCAACAAAATTAAAAGCCCTTTTTGTTTGCTTGAAGAATGCTTTGATGGAAAGTTCCTTAAGCACACGTGTGCTACATTTTATGATGGGAAATGATTCATCAGTATTTTTTTGTAGCATCAATGATAAAAATATTCCTCAGGGACCCAACAATGATAACAAAGAGGGATTGCTATGGTGGGAAAATTTTTTTCTGGGTTTTTTTCCCCTCTGAAATGCTAACAGACAGTGGAGATGCCTCACTTGGGGTGTAAAGGGTTAATATTTCTAATGAATTAGCAGATGGTTACAGGAGATCCCAATATATTGATCCTTCTGGAGCCACATTCCTCTTTTTCACATTTACAGGGTTAGAGGAATTGAATTATTTAAGTGTCTCCTCACATGGCCTCTAGAACATGTCCAAACAAAGCAGATTTGACCAAAAAATGCTGCTTATTTAAAGATTCTCCTTCCACACAAAAAAGAATGTGACGGTAGAGTAGGTGCTGAGTATAATGTTTAACTATAAATAATGCAGAAGATGTGTGAATATATTAACCCCATTTCCAGAAAAAAACACAATTCAACTTAATGTCACTGACATTAAGTGCAAAGAAATATAATATAACATAACATAACATAACATAACATAACATAATATACTGCGATGGCCTGGCGAGCTGTCCAGGGTGTACTCTGCCCTCGCCCAGAGTCGTCTGAGATGGGCGCCGGCCTCCCCGCGACCCTAATTAGGATTCAGAAAATGAATGAATGAATTAATAATATGATATAATTTCTGATCAACCTAATTGTAAATTGTAACCATAAATAAAGTTAGAATTTGATACTTGCAACATACTTAACAAAATGTTTATTATTTTACATCACCTTTTAATCATCTCCTTTTAATGACACTTTTAATTGTTTGGGAAATGAGGGAATTAATTGGAATTTTTGCCCATTCTTGCTTGATTCGCTTCGTTCGGCTGCTTGACAGTCTGCGGTCTCTTCTCCTGTACATAATGTGCCATCCATTTTCAACAGGAGACAAATCTGGACTAGCAGCAGGCCAGTCAATCAACTACAAAGCCACACTGTTGTAGCTCGTACAAAATGAGGCCTGTTATTGACCTGCTAAATTAAGCATTGACTTCCAGGGAAGTGACAGTGTCTTGGTGCTAAAATGATGTCTCTTTAAATTTCCAATATATGCCTTCATGTCAATGGTACTCACACACACATGCAACTAAACCCATGCCGTGGGCATCACAGATGCTGACTTATACACCTTTCGATGATTATGATCTGGATGCTTATTTTCATTTTGGCAAGGGGAACTCACTGTCTGTTTTTCCTGAAAACAATCTGAAATGTGGACCCATCTGAACATAATACATGGTTCCACTGGCTTTCGGTCAGTCTGAGATAACTTCAGGCCCAGACAACTTGGATGAGTTTCTGCATAGATTTGATGTATGGCTTCCTGCTTGCCGAATACAGTTTGTGGTTGCGTTTCTGAAAGCACTAGTGGACTATGTTGAGTAACAATGGCTTTTGATGCATTCTCAAACCCATGTGACTATATTTGTTGCAGTAACATGGTGGTTTCTCAGGCAGTTCCACCTGAGGATTTAAAGGTCATGCATATTCAACAGTGGTTCAACCTACTTATTACTTTAGGACTGTTACCTAAATATTCAGTAAACTTTTCAATCTTAGTTTAATTTCTAAATATTGAAAATCATTTCTTTGTACCCTAATTCTGCACAGGCTCATTCTGCACAGGCTGCAGCGGTGCAGCTTCATAGACATGTGTTCATTGGTCTGCACAGATTGAAAATGTATGTGCATCATGAAGAAGAGAACAGACCACAGACTGTTGAGCAGCTTAAGTCTTGTCTTAAGCAAGAATAAAAGTTCCAAAAAAAACTGCAATAAAGTTTCTTAAATGTTTTTCTGTTGCAGCTTCAATAGTGTGCAGTAATGAAATAATTTATAATGGTAATTCATCATTTTTAAAAAGCTGTTTTGTATGAGATATACAAAACATGCCATAGTGGTTAGCACGTCCATCTCACGGCTCAGCAAGGGTGGGTTTTTTTTCAATAATAAGATTTTTAAGAGACTTTACAATCGGGGTTAATCTAAAAATTGGCTCGAAGGCAAAATTTCAGAGTTGTGCTGAAAATTAGAGGTCAGATGAGGTCGTCAGTGTTGGTTTACAGCTCATTTGAAAGTGTGTGTGTGTGTGTGTGTGTATGTGTGTGTGAGAGAGAGAGAGAGAGAGAGAGAGAGAGAGAGGTTTTCATCATGTTCTGGGAATGTTTATTCATTCATTGTTCATTTTCTGAACCTCTTATTCCTAATTAGGGTCACAGGTAGGCTAGCGCCCATCTCAGCCAACACTGGGCGAGGGCAGAGTACACCCTGGACAGCTCGCCAGGCCATCTCAGGGCAGTCTTGTGGGGATGTGTTTACAATTATATGGACTGGTCTTCCTTATTGGGATAAAATGCAACGTTTATGTATTGTCCCCCGAATTTATGAAAATCAGACAGTTTGTGTGTGTGTGTGTTTCACTTAGAGATGACACTACCATCACCATGTCATATTTATCTCTTGTGGTTATTTTGATAGACAGAGCTGTGCAGTAAGGCTTTCTTAATAAATGTTGACTCACTTATCAGAACAAAACAGAAGGGGAAAAATTCCACTGATCAATTGGAAGAACAAAATTGTGCGTCTCCATTGTGCAGGCAACAGTCAGTGAATATGTGTAATTTATTATTATAGCAGTCTTTACTGTATTATTTATACATTTAACTTTCATAAGAGCACTTATTACATGCAGTATAGTGTAATACATGCGTAAATAAAGTTTGCTGCTTTATATCATTTATGTGGTTGTTCTGCACTTGCTTTGGATGATAAAACATGTTAGCATGTTATTTCAGGTGTCAGTAAATCACATATAAAGAATTGTCAAGTACAACACAATTAAGTTTGAATACACATTGACACCAAGCAGTTTTATAGAAATTTGGCTATAGATTTTGTTCTCTAGTGAATACACTAGTGAAAACATTAGAGAGGAACGTCTACCTGAAATTATATCAGGAAGAAACTGGACTCAAAGGGAAATTCTTCTTGGTGACACCAGATAGAGTGACTACATGTACAAATGTACAGACAAACAGTATCAAGTTTACTGAAAGTATGTTCAGTTAAAGTCCTGAGATTAGAGCAGGACAGGCTTTATCATTATAACAGTTCTTTGATACAAAACTACAATATCCAGATGAGATCATCCACAGAAGCAAAGGTCATCCGCAACACTTATCCTGTGTAGGGTCATGGAAAAGCTGGAGCCAGTCGATGCCAACACTGGGCGAATGGTAGGGTTAGCCAGTTAGCCTAATGTGTATATTCACTATACCATTGTGCCCTCTGGAGCTAGCGTGACAAATAAAACCAGTTTATTCTTAGTTAATTATAACTTTAAATATGTACTGTTAGTGTAATATCTGCTCTCAGCTACACTCCATACAATTGTTCGATAAATACCTGATTAAAACAGACAGATTTTATACTAATTTCACCCTGGAGCTAATATAAATAGCACAAAATATTTATTATAACCAGAAGTACTGTATATTTTTATATTATAAGACTATTATTATTAGTAAAAGGGTTTAAAGGTAAATTAATAGGTCTTCATGCTCCAAATATCCATCCATCCATCCATCCATGTTTTAAGCCGCTTAATCCTAATTAGGGCCGTGGGGAGACTGGCGCCTATCTCAGCCGACTCTGGGCAAAGGCACACCCCGAACAGCTTTTCCAACCATTGCAGTTCCGAATGTAAATTTAAAGCTTAATCAGTGGGTTCATTTCTTCTAAAGAAACAAAGCTTCTAAAGAACAGGTGACAAGTGCTGAGCTGTAAATACACACTTGTGTATGTTACACTTATCACTTTCCCCATCACTGATTGTGTATCTACAGAACTGACTGGATTAATAATAGAGCAGGATTAAACCACATTTAACATGAAACTCTCTATCAGTGCTTAAATGTGCATATAAGTAAGGTTTGTGTTGCACAAGCAATCAGTAATCCAATGAAGAAGCTGAAAGCACAGCTCTGTGGTATTTGTACATAGATCTTTGAGGTGGCACAGTGGTTTCTTCATGTACGTGTTTTTCTTAAGAATTATCTTAAGACTAATGTTAGAAAAGTCCCCTTTTTACAACACTGTTTAGACTGATGAAAACAGCTTAACAATAAAAAATGAAATGAAATAAATACAAAAATACCCTGTCAAAAATACCATAAAAATGATCTGATATTAATCATAGCTTTGTGTTGTCCTTTGTGTGTGTGTAATGATAAAAAAAAAAGTTAATGTCCCCACAGCGGATAAAGCACTGTATCAAATCTATCAGCATATATATATATATATATATTACCTTGAACAGATAAAAGCCATTATCATCAGCATGTCTCCCTGTGATTGAGGCTCGGTTTTCAAATCAAAGGGAGAGAAGCACAAATGAGATATCAGAGGACATCAGCTATTTGTTTTATGGATATAATTGAGTAACCGGAACAGTGCATTGTGTAATTTAATGATTTATGGTGTGAGGAGAACGCCTGAGTCATTTCAGAGTTCAGGTCAGCAATGCTGAACAGATTCATGTGAATGTGTGCGGAAAAGAATCACTTTTTGCATTACTAAGCCAGTAATAGCAGAGGTCAAATGCATACTTCCTGGTCTTATGATGAACTGCAGTTATTTAAAAAAAAAAAATTGTGTCTTAAAATACATCAGTATTGTTGGCTTTAGGATGGTCTGCATGGGGATGGTGGGAAAATGACCTTCTGTTTCAGAAAATCATTGCTTTCTTGACCCTCGGAGTAAGGCTGATCTTCCAGATGTGATTGTTCTGTCTGCAGGGTTTAGTGACCTTCTCTTGAAGCGTCTGTTTCTTCAACGTCAGTCTGGGAGAAAAAAAGGAACAGGAAGGTTGGACAAGAGTGAAGATCACGTCCGGAGGACGAACAACACTGGTGTAAAGGAAACAGCATGCATAGTATAGGAAGGAAGGGTTGAAGTCTCTTTCTGCCCTACTACAGACTGTCCTCACGCTTGAGCCTGGAGCTCCGTGGCCCAGCGATGAGTGCCACTGCGAGCTTTCAGTCCCACACCACACCTGCCATAAAGCAGCTGGCATGGATAGCACAAATGTCTTCTACATCAGCCTGGAGCTACTGATTGCTGCGCTGGCTGTGGCTGGAAATGTGCTTGTGTGCTGGGCTGTCATTCTCAACAGCAATCTCCAGAGCATCACCAACTACTTTGTGGTGTCACTGGCGGCGGCTGATGTAGCCGTAGGAATCCTTGCCATCCCCTTCTCCATCGTTATCAGCATAGGCTTTTGCAGTCACTTCCACGGCTGCCTTTTTATTGCCTGCTTCGTCCTCGTCCTCACACAGAGTTCCATCTTCAGCTTGCTGGCCATTGCAGTGGACCGATACATCGCTATCAAGATCCCGCTCAGGTAAGAATCTGTAGTTAATATTTTAAAGATTCAGAACACAAGACACTGATCAGAGAATCACAAAGCAACATGGTGGTCTTGTTGCTGACATTCAGAATTTTGCATTTCTTCAGTGTTTCACAATGTAAACACACCTTCATTCATTCATTTTCTGAACCACTCGATCCTAATTAGGGTCATAGGGAGGCTGGTGCCCATCTCAGCCAACTCTGGGCAAGGGCAGTGTACACCCTGGACAGCTCGCCAGGCCATCGCAGGGTGTAAACATTCCTTATTATAGTAATTTGTGCTATGTTGTCCTGAAATTGATTGAAAATCTAAAATGTTAAAAAGGATCTGCAGCCTATTTCAAGTAAACAGCTAGTTATTCATGACTCAAGAAAGATTGCATGCTAACATGTCGCTGTTAAGTGTTGTCAGAAAATGCAGGTAAAAAAAGGAGAAGAGGACAGATGCCTAAATGAATCAATTTGCCATGCAGATTTCTTGGTTGGCCTTTTAGAATAGATGTTCAGTGATTATTCGGCCCTCGACAACCTTTAAATTTAGTGATGTGGCCCTCAGTGAAAATGAGTTTGACACCCCCTGCTGTAGGAGGTAGGCATATCAGTGTCAGGATAAGTCTTTATCAGAGTAAGGTGGTTTATTACAAGGTGTTAATTACATCAAAAACAGAAAAAACACATTACAGTTTGTCAAAAACATCTGTAAAAAAAGTCCCTTAACCTTCGATGGGCAAATGAAACGAAGTAAACCTGTACAAGATTGATGGGGAAAAATGAGTATGAATAAGTGCGCAAACAACCAAAAACATATTGGGTCTCATTCACCAACTGTTGTAATGAAGGAAATTTGTTTACCAACCATTCCAATGAAGGAACTTTGTTCTTAAGGAGCACTTTTTCACACATTTCAGTGCTGAAGTGATGTTACGGAATTGCTACTATTTCCCTTCTTTTTAAATTTTCTTCCATTTTTCCCACTCACAGTACGATTTCACAGACTGAATTTTTTTTTTTACTATATTAAACTTTTGTAAAGAATTGATTTCCTTATGTTACAAAGCATCATGCATATATCAGTTTATGACATACCAATGTCTTATTCATCAACTGATAGCACTATTTAGAGGGCAGTCGAAATCCAATTTTTAAAGACTGGCTCAGTGGCATGTTTACTCTTAGTCAAATAAATTTCAGCTCGTGCAACTTGGGAGAGAACTTATTTTCGAAGACCACCTGGATTGACTTTGCATCGACGAATATCTTTTAGGACGGTTTCAGTCACCATTTCTCATGGAGCCGTGCAACAGCAGCATTTCAGAAGGAGCTTGGAGACCGGGTGGGTATAATATCAGAAGCATGTGAACAAACTGAAGAGGATATTGTTGAATGAGGCCCCTTGTCCTTATATAATGTTGGGTGCATTTATTGGTGCCACTCACACTCATCTCTGACTCATTTGCTGAACCACTTAATTCTATTAGGGTCGGGGGGAGGAAAATGGAGTACCCAAAGAAAACCCACACAATCACAGGAAGAACATGCAAACGACACAGAAAAGAAGACCCTTTTGCTGTGAGGTGGACGTGCTAATACCACCATCTATAAAAAACGTACCTTCGTACAGAGGTTTCATAATTTAAATAAAATATTCTACACATGCACCTTATCTTAAAAATAAATACATTTACTTATAAACTCATTATAAATATATGAACTTAGAAATGTCTGATTTCCGTTTAGGAGTGGATTGGAACGGATACTCGTTATTCTCCCCAGGGAACAATTCGCTTTGCAAATAGTAGTCTACACAGCCAGTACGCATCATAAAACAATAAAAGACATAAATGCATGAAATAATCATAGTAGATATCATCATAATAATAGTTTCAGTGGGATAAAAGCACTAAGAGCCCATAAGTCATTTGTTAAAAATGTGTGTGCAATAGCAACTAGGCATACAGCTTGTTTTAAAACCCAACAGCTGAGGGAACAGAACAGATGATTTCAGATGTTTGTTTGATTTGGCCCTCTGAGGGAAAGTGTGCATAAAGAGAGTGTTGAGAGAGCACCATGATGACCTTTGCCCTCTGAGTGGCTCTAACTTGATAAACATGACCATTCAATCATTCAAGCCTGTGGCAATGGTCTTTCAACAAACTTTAACCATCTTTCCCAACCTTTTTAGATAACCATTGTGGAGGTTGCCAAACCAACAAAGCATTCCTAAGTTGACCTGTTCATGGGCACCAGAGATCATAGATTTGTGCGATCAAATGTGTTCAAAAGAATTCCATTTTAGTGGTCATGTAACTCTATTGTGTATAATGCGTTTTTATTTATTACAATCCTGAGCTATTGCACCCATGCAAGAGTGCTCTCATATTATCAGCATGCTCTGTGTGTATTTTAAATTGATATACAGTATTGTGCAGATTTTGATCTCTGGTATTCACTCATTTCTTTATTTGCATAATTAACAGAATGTTGATATTGCATTTTCCCATGATGCACAGTGTCGCAAATTTTCCATCACAATGCATTGTAACACAGTGCTTCGTTACATCCCTAGCCGCCAATAGAAATAGACCCTTTGTATTTATTAATGATTTGTCTTAAGTAATGCATTCTGAAGTGCTATATTATCAGCTCAGATCCAGCCAAACCTTAAAGAACCATTGGGTGGTGCTTTACAGTGCAGATGATGCCCCAAGGCATTTTAAGTCAAAGAAGTGGAATGTTCTGTAATGGCCTGGTCAATCACCTGGCTTGTATCCAACTGAGCATGCATTCCACTGGCTAAAGGCAAAACTGATGGCAACCTGTCACTATACAAGCAGCAATTGAAGCCAGCTGCAGTTAAGGGCAGGCAAAGGAGAAACCCAGAGCCAATCATTGATCGCAAAGGATTGTAACAAAAAATGAATTACAATTACAGTAAGTTTCGATTATGTTTAGTAGTTTCTCGAATTCCTTTTGATTTCTGCCAGTGCAGACACTTAAAAAAGCATCATTTAAATTCCAGTATACTGTACTAGACAGCTAAGTAACAACTCCTTATTCAATGTCCAAACATTTATTGTCCTGACTGACATATATACATATACATATATATATATATATATATATATATAAAAACATGTAAAATCTACACAGAAACACACTTGCCGAGCTTGATACTCGAACCCAGAACCTTCTTGCTGTGAGGCAAACATGCTAACCACTACACCACGACACCCTAGAGCAAAATCAGATTTACCCCACCATGACACCCTAGATGAAAAACAGCTTTTATATCTGATTTTGCTTTAGGGTGTCATGATGGTGTAGTGGTTAGCACGTTTGCCTCACCTCTAGAAAGTTCTGGGTTCGAGTATCAAGCTCAGCAAGTGTGTTTCAGTTTGGGTTTTACATTATTTCCCTGTGCTTGCATGGGTTTTCTCTGGGAACTCCAGTTTCCTCCCACAGACCAAAAACATGCACATTGGGCTAACTAGCTGTTCCAAATTACCCCTAGGTGTGGATGTGAGTGTGAATGGTTGTGTGTGTTGCCCTGCGATGGACTGGCGAGCTGTTTAGGGTGTACCATTCCTTTGCCCAGAATCGGCTAAGATAGACTCTAGCCTCCCCGCAACCCTTGCAGGAATAAGTGGTTCAGCAAATGAATGAATGAATGAATCAGTGAATGAGTAAAAAATGCACCCCAGATGACATGCAAATCATTTCTACATCAAATGACACGAGACTCTTTAGCCAGGTTTAGAAACCATGCATTTTAATAACTCTGTTTTGGATCCCTTTAGGGCATTTTAAAATGTAGGCGATGCACTCTAGGGAAAAAAGTGCTTACAGAATAGATTAATATTTACATCATGGTCTCATGAATGAACTAACTGTATGAACTTAAGATAATTAGTGGATTGTTTGCATATGTATTTGCACATTTGTATCTGCATTTTCATATTTTGTTATACTGTTCATGTTGTGTGTGTGTGTGAGAGAGAGAGAGAGACAGAGAGAGTGTGTGTGTGTGTGTGTGTGTGTGTGTGTGTGTGTGTGTGTGTGTGTGTGTGTGTGTGTGTGTGTGTGTGTGCACAGGAACTGAGACTCCATAATTTCTTTTTATTAAAATTAGCTGTTGAAGCACAAAGTTTAAATTGATGCCCTCATTTCTGACTACATTTCCGATTCAAATCCATAACAGGGAAACAAGTTAATAATAATAGAGTAATATAATACACCCTGGGTCAACAGCATCTCAATCAGCATCTATAACTCATATTTGCTGGAGGTGAGGTGGACAATGCAGAATAGTTCATATAGAAAACAATCTTTATAGTAATTTCTCATTATCAGTGAAATATAGGACAAACATTTATTGTTCAGGTATATCCTGTGACCTGCATTACAAGTTCTCCTCCTGTTTGAAGATGCAACATAAGTTTGCTCAGGTGCTTGTTATTGGTAGACTTTCCAATTTATTTTTGAAAATGTTGCATGCTTTGTAAAAAGCCATTTGAAGGTGGGATAATATGCTGCATAAAGGCTGTGAATGTAAATCACACAATTCCCAAACATCAGTAGAAGTGAGAAGAAGCTTAAAGTGTGAAAATCATGGATACCATATCTCCATTGTTTATTTATTTATTTTGTTTGCTTTTTTGGATGGTTGGATGTTTATACGAGATACGTGAGTCAAATATTGTATCTGGAATATTTTGAGCATATAACAAAAAGCACTGGATGCATGGTGGTGGAGTGGTTAGTACATCTGTCTCACAGCAAGAAGGTCCTGGGTTCGAGTCTTGCCCTTGGAAAGGGAATTTCTGTGTGGAATTCACATTTTCACGGTTTCCTCTGGGTACACTGGTTTCCTCCCACTGTTTAAAGAGATGCACATTAGGCTGACTGTTCCAAATTGCCCCTAGGTGTGAGTGTGAATGGTTGTATCATTGTTAGCCATGTGATGGACTGGTAAGCTGTTCAGGATCACTTTCGCCCAGAATCAGCTGAGAAAGGCTCCACCCTCCCTGTGACCCTAGTAGGATTAAGTGGTTCGTCAAATGAATGAATGAATGAATTTTATTTAGATACAGAATGTACTGTGGATCTGATTAAAATGTGAATTAATAAATATAATGTGTGACTAGATTAAATGGAATAAAAATAGTGTGTCATATATATTTCTGCTTTAGACATGAGCAATATGTAACATGAGACCATTTTATGAATTGTTTGGGAAAATAATGAAGTTTTAAGACAGTTGGTATTCCATTTTAAATGTATTATAATAGCCATGGTTATTATGTAATAGTGTGTTTAGTATTGGGCTGATTTGAGAATTGTGTTTATGAGCCATTGGGCTGGTTTGGCTCCAGTCAACCCTGAGTAAAACAGCTAATGATACTAAACTGATGGCTAAAATCATCCCTTAATGGTTAACTAATTTATCATCATAGCTTTGGTTAAAAATGAACCCTTTGAGACTGAACTGTCCTCATATGATATTTACATGCCATATTTTCTCCTGACTACATTGTGTGTATATCACTGTAATTAAAGTGTAACTTCACACAGTTACTGAACCCTTAGTGACTGACTTACTACATTTGGAGATTTCATTTCTGGGGTTGAGGTGTTCCTGTGTGTGAGGTCTTTCGCTGCAGATAGATTTATGTTGGAGTAAATGGAGCACCAGAGCCGATCTTAAGTATCTTAAGTATTACCAGAGAAGAAAAATGAAAGACTCCATCTGTATGCGGATGTATTCTGTATATGCTATTATATGCTCTGAATATATAACCTAAACATTGCAGGTTTACAGAAGCCTGAAATAAATATTGTCCGTGTAAAAAGATGGATTAATTGATTTTATGGTAATCCAGGCTCACATGTACGAATCTGAGATATTATATATGTGGGGTCGAGTTGCTCCTGTGAGGGAGAAGGATTTCTGTTGAAGTTAGTGCAGTGTGTGGAGCCGAAATGTTCAGATCAAGCGTTACTGCTGCAGGAGGTGTTGATTGGGTGAGGTTCTGCTGGTTCTCATGCTCTGAACTCTCTTTTTGTGTGAGTCTGTCAGTTTAAATGAGTCTCTGTGCTGCTGTCCTCTGGGAAGAAGATCTCAGAATCTCCAATGAGGATCTAGATTATATGAGCAGTTGCCAGCAGAGGCCATTTGGGAGAAAATATATGCAGCACAGCTGGTTATTGTACACGCTGGTCGGAACGCAGGGTCCCAGCAATCTTTCTGTACACCAAATACTTTTAAAGCTTTTAATAATTTGTAAACAACTGCCTCTTTCCACGGCAGTGTGACACTACACATCCTAGGATTGGCAGTGTAGCAGCACTGCTGCACAGTAACACCTTGTTGTTGATCAGAACAAGGTGTTAGTTGTGTTTCTCAGAAAGACAAAGAGAAGCCATTACCAGACTATTCGACTTCTCCGACATCTTCACTGTGTTGAGCACTGTTGTGTCAGAAGTCGAGCACAGAGGAAATTGTTCTGTTCTATGTATAATTGTACGGAAATGCTGTAGAAACATGTCAGCGACAATGCAGCCTACTCTTTACGAAAGTCAGCAATGGTTCTTTTACATGTCTCTCACCACAGAAAGTAAGAGAGTAATTCTAATAATTTGATTGTGCAACATCTATCTGAGCCCTGCGATGGCCTGGCGAGCTGTCCAGGGTCTACTCTGCCCTCGCCCAGAGTCGGCTGAGATCGGCGCCAGCCTCCCCGCGACCCAAATTAGGATTAAGTGGTTCAGAAAATGACATGACATGACATCTATCTGAATAAATTCATTTAATAATTTTTTATTCGCCAAACTGCTTAATCCTACTAAGGTCACACAGAGGCAGAGAGGAACCTATCTCAGCCAACTATGGGCGAAGGTGGGGTACACCCTGAACAGCTCCCAGTCCACTGCAGGGCTAACACACACAACCATATCCATTTAGCCTAAAATGATACTCTTGGTACTGTGGGAGGAAACTGGTGTACCCGAAGGAAATCCACATGAGCATGAGGAGAACATGCAGACTCCACACAGAAACGCCCTTGCGGACCCCGGGGTTCACACCGAAAATGATATTTCTGTGAGGCAGGCGTGCTAACCACTACACCACCATGCCACCAATTATGTTCAGATTTAGTTTTTAATTCTAATTTCAAAAATTTTCAGTAATTTTATTAAGTTGTGTAGAAATAAACTGTAGCAATGTGTTTGTGTTTTTCAGATACAACAGCCTGGTGACAAATCAGAGAGCTAAAGGCATCATCTACCTGTGCTGGATCTTGTCTGTGATCATTGGTCTGACACCGATGCTCGGCTGGCACATGCCCAACACCAACTTCACCAGCAGCTTATGTCCGCACGGCATGGCTGAATGTCTTTTTGAGAGCGTAGTCACAATGGACTACATGGTTTACTTCAACTTCTTCATTTGTGTCCTTGTGCCTTTGGTGGTCATGTTGGTTATCTATGCTCGGATCTTCATGGCAGCTCGTCGGCAGCTCAGGCAGATGGAACACAAGACATCATACAGCCACAGCGAGGGCTCGTCCTCATCCTCTTCTACTCGCTCCACACTGCAGAGGGAAGTCCACGCTGCAAAGTCTCTCGCCATCATTGTTGGATTGTTTGCTGTTTGCTGGCTTCCTCTACACATTATCAACTGCTTCACTTTGTTCTGTCCACAATGTCCACGCCCACCACTCTGGATCATGTACCTCGCCATTATACTCTCACATGCAAACTCTGTGGTGAACCCCTTCATTTATGCCTACCGCATCCGAGAGTTCAGATTGACGTTTCGGAGGATTATAAGGCAGTATGTCCTTAGGCGGCGTGAAAGGTTCACCAGGAGCAACACCTCCACCAGGATTAGTGTCATTGAGTCATCCTTCACCAATGTGACTAATGGCAATGTGGTAGATGGCAGACCTAGGAAAACTAATAAAATTGTTCAGGGAATTCAGTGCACAGATAAAGACTGGGGCTTAAGCTCAGAACCAGGGTGCAGCATTCTTGATCAACTTCCTGATCAGATTAGCAATGAAATTCCTTCAGAAATCATGCTGGTGAAGGACTGCTGTGTTATCACCAATGTCAATCTGAGCTCCATATCCACAAGGACAAAACATGTGGTGGAACTTACAGAGGTCTCATGAAGCATGACATTAGACAAGTTAAAACAAACATATCGCCTTGTGTGGTCTGCACGTTCGAGGTCTGATTCTTGCTGCAGTCTGGAGCCAGATAAGCCTTGAGTTATGTGTACCTACATTAGTGTGGGAACCAGATGAACATGGCTATTAATTGTCACACATCTCATGTCTTGGGTTTATCAGATGGTTTCCCCACATCTCTCACAATTACAAAACTTTTGAGGTTTTCAGTTCTCTAACAGAAGCTATGCTCCAATGAATCCATCCAAATCCAAAACAAATTTATTGGCAAACACATACATTTTTAATAGTATGGCTGTTCGCATTCAGCTTCATTTTGAATGGTGTTTGTGAAACATTAAAAAGAGGGAAAATAACTGTATGAGCTCTCAGGCCCTAAAGAGTCATCAGTGTTGTTCACACTACCAAGTGACAAAGCAACTAGAGACCATTAATTTTCTATGTACATGCACGAAATGGAGCTGTGAATTCAAAGACGTTTAAATTAAACGAACAATGACATTTAAATTAAGATTTTTCTAATGCATATTTGTTGGATGTTATGAAGCAACAGATCCAAATGATTGGTACTCTTGACTTCTGAGCAAAACCTGTGGTGCTTGTGGTTTGATTTCTTTTTACTTCTCTACACATGACTGGCTTCCGTTCCACAATTAGTTCTTGTTTACTGTTTCATCATATCCTGTAATATACAGCTTCTCTTTAAATATGTATAGAGGCAATATGAAGATATATAAACCTTAAAAGGAAGTAGCTTTCTTGGTATTCATGGCAACTAAAGTGCCAGTGAATGTAAATCATTTATTTCTACATTTAAATCTAACTTAAGTAAGCTTCTAACTTAACAAGCTTCATGCAACATGAGGGACTTGACACCAGCTAATGTGGTTAGGTAAGACCTAAATACGTGGCACGAAATGTGGTGTATGTACTCGGTCACAAAACGCAATAGGAAAGAATTTATAGAAAGGAACTTGATGGAAGGTGAAGCTTCAGCTAAGGCATTTCTCTCAAACTTCCTAACTTCATACCAGTGTGCCAGTTTGTGAGATGTTGTTAAGTTTATACAGTTAAGATGTATTCACATATAAATCCAGGAAGTGTTGTCAGGTAACAATGAGGTCATACTGGTATGTAAAATTACACTCCATTGACCATCAGTATAATGGCCAGTATAATTTTATGTATATAAGTAGGTAGGAGGGTATGTAGATAGGAGGGTAGCTAGCTAGCTAGCTAGCTAGATAGATAGATAGATAGATAGATAGATAGATAGATAGATAGATACCATCATACTACACATCATAATATAACTTATGTATCTGATAAATCCAGGCATCATCACAATGTTTCGAGGGCTCCATATCATTTCAGAAGATTCCTCCACAAGCCAACAATTTCGTTTTTTGTTTTTTCTGAATCTTACCAAATAAAATGCAAAGTTCATATCAATGTTGTGGGAATTTATTATATAGATTTAATTTAACTAGATGGCAAAAATTTCAATAATATTAATAATTTATTATAATAATTTTGCATCAAGCAATATTAAAAAAACTAGAAAATGTTAGAAAAGAAGATGTAGAAGATGTTCAGTATTTTGTAATGTGCACAACAGTTTTATGAATAACTAATTAATAATGAGTGACTAACATTTTGGCCTAAATATGTTGTTTATTTTTGCTCCATGAAAGAAACTAGATCCCAAAGAAGCCCCTCTAACTAACAGAAAGTTTGTTAGTTGTTAGTTGGACAGCTAGGTCGCAGTTATTTAAAAAAAATTATAATAATAAATAGATAGATAGATAGATAGATAGATAAGTGAGTGGGTGAGTGAATGAATGGTGCATGCATATGTATTCATCCTCTTCAAGCCCCTAAATAAGATTTGGTGGAAGTCGCATAAGTAGTTAAATCAGGACCACCTGTCTGCAGTCTATGTGTCACATAATCTCCGTGTATATACACCTGCTCTGAAAGGCCCCAGAGTCTGCAACAACATGTATCAAGAGTCCTCTCCACGCAAGCAACCCCAGTAAGACCAAGAAGGTCTCAAACAGGTTAGGGACAAAGATATGGAGTGGTACAAATCAGTCGTGGGTGATAAAATATCCTAAACCTTGAAAATCCCACAGAGCACCTTTACAAAAAGGAGGAAATATGGCACCACAGCAAACTTGCCTGTTTAGGGCTATCCACAAAAACTCAAAGACCATTCAAATTGGGGCAATAATCAGACCGGCAACAAACAAAGCTCTGATGGTGGAAGTATCATGCTGTGGGGATGGATTTATTGGCAGAGACTGGGAAACTGGTCAGAATTCAGGGGATGATGGATGGTGCTAAATACAGGTAAATTCTTACAGAAAAGAAATTCTTGAAGGAGATGGAGCAGTTTTGCTTTATAAATTGGTAAACATCCAAGTGTCTAGATGTGCCAAGCTCAGAGAGGCATACCCTAAGAGACTTGCAGCTGTAATAGTGCTGATAAACCAGATGTTACTACATTAAGAACAGGCTTTTGCATATGTGCGTGTCTACGGTGCCAAGTAGTACAACTTTTCCATGCTGCACAGTGGAGATACCGTGAGGAAAATAGTTTTATGTGATGTAATTGACCCTTACAGCCTTCAGAAGATGGAGTTATCAGACAAAATTCTATGGCCGAGTGTACAGTTTGTAGATATTGTGAACTGACTGGAACAGGAGAAAGCCTACCTGTTTCTGGATTCCTGTAATTATACCATCAGTGGGTAGGTGCAGGAAATAACAGTAAAATCTTGCCAACATGTAAATGTTCTCATGAGTGGGGTAAGTTTTCTGTTTAATTTTTAACAGTAACATGCAGATAGTGACGCTGCTGTGTAAGCCTATCTGTGTGTAGCTCAGCATGAGTCCAGTTGAATGAAGCTCAGTATTAAATTTTCAGTGTTCGAACATGGTTAGATATTAAACATGATATAACTATGACTATATTTAGATATGATTTAGATATGAGTCCGAACGATTTATAATAAAGTATAGATATTAGTGCAGTGGTTCTGAGCTATAATTATTTATAATTAGTGTCTTATTAAAAAATAAACAGCTTATTTATTGGTAAATAAAATGGCTACTCGTTATGTACCGGGGTAAAATAAGCAAATGCCAACAGCTACGACCTGACAGTTCAACCACCACTCGGTGCAGCTAAATCAGGTGAAAAAGCTCACTGCACACACTGTGATTTTCTTGCAATATAATTATTTATGAGTGTCTTTCTTATGAATATAAACAAAACATGTACACTAACCGGTTATAACATGGTCACTTCAAACGAATCCTTTATTACAGCCAAATCCTTGGCTTCTTCCCTGTGACCGGTAGCCCCTACATTCCAGCCAGCTCCTCAGCTGACAAACGGAATGTTGACTGATATCAGCTTGTAAAATTCTCCAGAACTTGCTATGACTCGCATACTGTCTCAATGCAGGAGGGCTAATATTAACCTGATGTGTGTAGCATGCAACACAGAAAGTAGTGACAAATAATCGGTCAGTGCTATTGCTGCTAAATAGGGCTATACAAAGTACTCACTTTGGGTGGTGAATAGTTATTTGGTTGCATGTTAATGGTTTTTTTTTTTTTTATTCTTTTCTTTTTCTTGATTGCTTCAAAATAACAAATATTTGTAACAAATGGAGTGATAATAAACCCCAAATATCCACTTTAATTCCATTTTGTAAGTCATCAAAATAGGCCAAGGGGTGAATACTTTTGCAAGCCAATGATGTGCTAGTGCTGCACAATATTTTTCCAGTTCTATTTACTTAAGACAATTTATAACAGCCAATTGTAAGATAGAATAACAGTAGTTTAAAAAAAAAAACACGGAATCACTGAGACAGTTAAAGGATCAACTCCTCCTAAAAATATTTGTAAACTTTATCCAGTATAAATCTAATAACCTTCTCCATTCTAACTTTCTTAAACTTCTCCACACCAATCTTACTGGTTTCCACCTGTGAACACTTATAATCATTCTGATTAGTTCAGCATAAACACAGCTATTCCTAGAGCATTCCAGTTAAAGTGTCAATGAAAGCAAACAGTAAACTATGGGTGTCAAGGAACTGTCAAAAGATCTTACAAGTTGTGGAACAAGCAGGTAAAACAAAAAAAAAAATCAAAGGTTTATCAATCTATTGGAGCATAATTGTCCATAATCAAGAAGTGGAAGGAGTTTAATACTACTAGGAGCCTTCCCGAAACAGGATGTCCCTCCAAACTGGAAGTAAGAGCAATGAGAAAATTGTTTAGAGAGACTACCAAGAGGCCTTTGCACAAGTTTTTTTTTTTGGAACAAATGCTCCACAAATGTGGCTTATATTGGAGGTTTGCAAATAAGCCAAATCTTGAAGAATCTGATGTGTATTTTGTGCAAAGGTGTTATGGACAAATAAAACCAAAATTAAAATATCTGGCCTTAATACTGAATGGTATATCTGGCAGAAAGCCATTACAGCTTACATCCAAACAACACCATACCTAGAGTACATATGCAGCATTTGACTGAGCATGAATAGTTCTCTGCAGATTTGTGGGCAAATATTGAACAGTATACATGTGCAAACTTGGTAGTGGTAGAAAATCCCTACAGACTGGCTGTATTCAAAGCACCAAGGGGGACCCTTTTTTGTTTCTGGAGCTGATGCTGTTGATGGAACTGATCTTTATCTTAGTTGTTATATGTTGCATTTAGTAAATGCAAATGGAAAAAAAATCTCATCAAGTATCAAGATTAATTTCTTTCCGTGTGCAAAATCTGAGGCCGAGAGCTTCTGTTGTAACGATTTTATCGGCAGTTTTTTGAAAAATGAGTCTCAGAATGATGATGTTATCAAGGCCCAAGTTAACATGTACAGGAAGTATAGAATTTTGATACATTCATGCCATTTAATGACAGATTTGTGTTGGAGGTGAAATTAAAGTCATTACCTGTGCAGTAAGAAACTATATATACACACACCAGCATTTATATATTTATTTATGTATTTATATAAGCACAAATTTCTGAAATTATGTTTGAAGCAATACTTCTCCATGGTAACTTGGGTCTCGATTAACTTGTGATTGTTAATGTGTACGTTAATGTATAAGTGTGTGTGCATATCTGTGTAAATAGTACTCTATCAATGGGAAATTCTCCCACCTTGCACTCAATTTTGCCAGGATTGACTCTGAATTTACCAGGACTCTGACAAGTATAGAGTGGCTTACTGCTGGTGAATGAATGAATGAGTTGTAAAGACATGAAATGCATTTAATTTATTCTTTATCATCTTATAGGATAAAAATACACTCCACTACTATATATTATGCCAACACAAATAAATGCAGGTTTGTGAGGTTTGCCTAAACAGTTCTTCAGCTATTACTATCCTTCATCTGAGAATTTTACAAACAAAATTTTATCTTCAATCGATGACAAAGATTTTAATCCAGATGACTATTGATCCTAACTGCATTCATAGACATGTAATAAACAGTAAATCATAAATAGTGTGTTAATAAATGATAGATTAATACTGTAATAATAGGTATTAGTGCACTATTTTACACACACACACACACACACACACACACACACACACACACACACACAGCAATGATGATTTTGTTTAGATAGCAGCGACTGACGCCAGAGGCTCATCCTAATGCGATACAAATCAGAT
>JAOUQZ010000019.1:16126166-16139355 GCA_028564935.1 Neosilurus hyrtlii
GTGTGTGTGTGTGTGTGTGTGTGTGTGTGTGTGTATATATATATATATATATATATATATATATATATATATATAAAGGCTATCAGTCTTCCCAGTCTTTGTTTTTGTAGTCTGTTGTAAAGTCAGAAAAAAAATCAGTTTTTACTAGGACATTTTCAATTATACAAAAACATTGTTGATCATTTTTGATAAAATTACACCATAAGCAAGTAATAAATAATCATTACCTATCTGGGAACATGAAAAATGACCGGTGCCATAAACAAACGCATTTACTAATCTTTCGCGTGTTATGGGTACTCGGACACACTCATGCTCTGTCTATCTTGCAGACGAAGTAGATCTTCTAATTATCTAATGAGATCCTGGCGTTAGACCTACAGGAAAAGTTCCATCATGTAACATGAACATTATTTAGCTCATTTGAAAAGTAATAACTTTTTAGAACTGATCACTCACTTGTGGACTGCTGACAGACAAACACTCCTGCGGAACGTAAATCGGCGCATCACAGTACCTTCCGCGTAGCTCACATGGAAGGTAAAAATTATTTCGATTTTCATCCAGCTTTATTTGCACAGCTCCTTTTACAATGGACATTGTCTCAAAGTAACCCTACAGAATAAACAGATTTGGTTTTCTTTTTTTTTTGGTTAAATCCTTTACATGCTGAATAAGCAAGCCTGTTGTTCCGGTGGCAAGGAAAAACTGAAAATGGAGAAACCAAATGGAAAAAGGAAACTCATCCTCATTTGGGTGAAACTGGATTATGTAGAGTGTCGAGATGGTCCATGACTGTATCATGTGGTTGAAAAGTATAAACTGTGGAGCAGGAAATTCACTATACCTTTAATATGAAGTCTTGTTTGTTTCTGTAATTGTAATTGTAGTCGTACATCATTTTAGCAAAACTGTTTGCATGAACAGTCTAAAACCTTCATTACAGTTTGATTGTATATTTAGGTCCATATGGAGTCATCAGTACATAAAACAATTAGTTGCATAGTGTTATTAACTGAACGTGCACTTTTTGTAATAATGAGAAAACGTTAGCATTCGCCATATTAAACTGAAGTGTATGTGTGCACCCTGCATCCCTGCTCTGATTGCTTTGTCTGTTTCACCATGTTCGTGTTCCCACAGGCGATGAAGGTCCTGTCCAAGAAGCGTCTGATGCGGCAGGCTGGTTTCCCAAGTAAGTTTAGGCAATATGACAGATGGACTCCTCTGTGGGGTGAATGTATAAGCTGTGTGTGTGTGTATTGAATCTCAGATCCACGTTTCTGTTTGTACAGGAAGACCTCCCCCTCGAGGGGCCCGCTCTGCTCCTGAAGGTCCACCTCAACCCAAAGGCCCCCTGGAGCGGGTGTACCAGGAGATCGCTATTCTCAAGAAGCTCGACCATCCTAATGTGGTCAAGCTGGTGGAGGTGTGTGAGAATATAGGGCTGTATTTTCTGGGGTTAACCAGTAGAGGGCACTGTTGTGGTGCTGACCCTTGCTGTGTATGTGTGTAGGTGCTGGATGACCCAAGTGAGGACCATCTGTATATGGGTACGTAACAGCTGAGAGTGAGCAAACTTTATGTGAAATATCAGTGATGTGATTATGATGTCATAGCCTGGTAACGTTTGTGTGCGGAGGGTTTTTCTAAGGCACGTGATGCCGAACCAATCACATTTTTTCAAACTGCTGCTCATCCATATTCGGGAATAGCCTAACAAATTGCTATCCTCCTGCTTGTATCCATGAGCTCACAGATGCCTGTGATAAGTTAGTTCCTGTCCCATAATCGTTTATGCCATCACTCCCTCTCAGCCAATCAGTTCTCACAGGCTCCTGGCTACGGACAGCTACGTGCACCAACCGAGTCTCGAACCTGTGATCTTTCGAACGATAATGCTGCAACTAGCTGCCGAACTACTCGGGAGCCCATCCTTATGAATTTCAATGACATAGTCGAAATTTCTGTCACTTTTCTTGTCTAAACTGTCTTTCCATTTACATTACCTTGCTTGAATAGTTAATATCCCCGATGCTGATATCCGCACATTCTTTACTTTCCAAAATAATAATGGTTTCGTAATGTTATACTATAAAATGAGAAGGTATAAATAAACTTGATTGGCAGACCCCAGAATCCCAGAAGATACCAGTTAACTTCCTCAGACTGTTTGCCCCCCATAATACAAACTACTTCTATAAAAACATTTTGAAACATTAGGTGATTTCAGAGGAAATAATTTGTGTACTCAGCATATATGACTTCAGTACTTGTGTCCTGAAGTCATATAACCTCCATCCAGCCAGCCAAGATTAGCACAAAAACCATTTGTTCATAAGTGAACACACACATTGTATGTTTAACATTAGGATAAATGATGTAAGTTAGTTTACAGTGTGCTCAGAATGTTCCAAATATTTTTACTCACCCTTGGGAGCTTATTACTGGCTGGAAGGGCTCAGTCACATCTATCCATCAACATATTTCTGGGTCATGTGATAAATGTCCTTCCTGGATGCATCTGTATTAATGAAATATTTTCAACACTAAGTATTTAGGCTGTGTTTGAGAATTTGAGAATGTTAATTGCCCTCTTGCACCGATGCTGGCTGCAAATTTGACAACAAAATGGTAGATTTTTGGTGTCATTTCAGTAGAATGGGAGGGAACAGAGCCATTCTTTTAGTGCTTATACCACAGGTGTCAAACTCAATTCCCGCGGGCCAAATCTGTCCCGCCAACTCATTTTATGTGGTCCACAAGAGCTTTCAAAGACCATGATTATCGTATATTCTTTGCATCAAACATTACCATGAAACCTAATTCATCATCCTACCACTATATCAAGTAAACAGCTAGTCATTCATTACTCAACAAATATTGCTGTTAAGTTTTGTCAGAAAATGCAGGTGAATAAAGGAAAAGAGGACAAATGCCTGAATGAATCATTTTTCGATGCAGATTTCAGATTAGATGTTCAGTGATTGGCCCTCGATCACCTTTAAATTTAGTGATGCGGCTCTCATTGGAAACGAGTTTGACACCCCTAGTTTATACAGTCAGTGGTTTAAACAAAAAGCTATTTCTCATTAAATTTACATTATTACAATCTCATGTCAACACAATTTCTTTCATGCTCATATTATGAGCAGTATATTGATGTCTATTTGTCTTCAATCTACGTTATTTTGTTTGCTCTTTCACTTGTCTCATCACAGCTGTTGAGAACAATGAACACAAAACAAGTCGCACATTTTTATTACAAATTATTCTTTGTACATTGTTGCAGCCCACACACACAAATTTACACTCTTAATTTAGGATCATAAATGAATCGGGGACGTCCTTTGCGCTGATTGTTATTTCATCTGTTATGCTTTTTCAGTTATGAAATCTCTGTCATTTCATCAGATACTAACCTAAGGTGTATAACATTCACTTCTTTCAATCAGTTTACTCTTTATTATCAACTCTGCTCTCAGCCAATCAGAACACCATAATAAAGTCAAATTAATGTGGGAAATGTTTGCGACATTAAAATTTTTAGTTCTTGAGAGTGGAATTTCAGACTGCCTCACATTGTTTTACACAGAGATAATAAAGGGAATATTTATTTATTTTACAGTGTTTGAACTGGTCAAGCGAGGGTGAGTAGGATTTTAATATGTTTGAATGCATTTTATTATACTGAATACACCCTGCCTGGCAAAAATTAAAAAGGCCCATACTCTAGTATTCTGTTTGGCCTCTTTTACCCATGATTATAGTGTATAACTGCCATTACGTTGTTTCGATAAACTTAAGCAACATGGGTTCATTTTTCACCAATATCTTTAATTGATGATGCGAAAATTGAGCCACTCCATGAAGTCTTAGAACTCTGTGGTGGCAGTTCATGTGTATATTTGCTGGTATCAAGGCAAGAGGGGGTCCAACAAAATATTTATTTCCACTTTTTTTTTGACTGGGCAGGGTAACATTAATTAATATAATCCTCCTTTCATCAACCGACGTTTTTCTGCTGCAATGTTGGTCATGATACAACTAACGAATTATGGGGGGGATTTTGTTTCTCATTTAATTGTTATTTTATTGGAACACCCACTTCATTTGCTTGAATGGAAAATACATACAATTCATATTTATTCATATATATATATATATATATATATATATATATATATATATATAAAAACTTGTGTGTTTGTTTGTCCACAGTCCACGAGTGCACGCTTGACAGACACACACACAAAATTTTTCAAACGATCTTGCGCAAGCAAAGATGGAGTCTGAATTGTCTGCATGACTTTAACTTAAAAAAAAAGGAGCCATGCGAAAGTTCACTGAATGCCTGTGTTTGCTCCACCAGTCAATCATTCATTTCTTCATTCATTCATTCATTCATTCATTTACCGAATTGCTTAAGCCTATTAGGGTAGCTTGGCTCTAGGCGAATGTGGGGTACACCCTGAACAGCTCACCAGTCCATAGCAAGGCCAACACCCACACAACTGTTTATACTAACACCCAGGGGCACCTTTAGAAAATACAGTTCACCTAATGTGCATGTATTTGGACTATGGGAGGAAACCGGAGTACCCAGATGAAACCCAAGCATGCGTGAGAAGTACTTACTTACTAACTCTACGCAAAACCACTCAAGCCTGGGACTTGAACCCAGGACCTTCTCGCTGTGAGGTGGACATGCTAACCACTACATCAGTGTCCTGCCAATTTATACAATTATAATTTTTTTGTTCTGTTTACCAATCTATTAAAGGACTAACACAAAGAACCATTCACACTCACATTCACCTCTGTGGGTCAATTAAAGTAGCCTTTTGACATGATGCCCATGTCTTAATACTGTGAAAGGAAACCACCTCCTCCATCTTCTCGCAGTGAGGCGACAGTGCTAATCACTAGGCCTCTGTACAGCCTCAATTAAGAAAATAAATTAGTTAAATTCTTTTTCTGGATATCACTAAATTGTGTCTCATGCGTGTGATGTTGTTGGTGTACATGAACAGCGCAGTGATGGAGGTCCCCGCTGATAAAAGCCTGAATGAGGAGCAGGCTCGCTTCTACTTCCAGGACCTGCTCAGGGGAATTGAGTACTGTGAGTTAAAATCCACCTTGAAATTTGCCTCAAGGTCTATGAGTTTGCTGTTGATAGAAATAAAGATGTTGCTTCTATTTCCCTGCAGTACACTATCAGAAGATCATTCACCGCGATATTAAGCCGTCTAACCTGTTAGTTGGTGAGGATGGGCACATTAAAATCGCTGACTTTGGAGTCAGCAACCAGTTTGAGGGAGCTGATGCCCTGCTGACCAGCACGGTGGGAACACCGGCATTCCTTGCTCCAGAGACACTCTCCGAGACCCGCAAGAACTTTTCGGGAAAGGTCAGAGAAGTAATATGGTAATAATGGTGGTAATGAAGAAATGATGAATATTAATATATGTGTTTATTTTCAGGCTCTAGATGTTTGGGCCATGGGGGTCACGCTGTACTGCTTCGTCTTTGGCGTGGTGAGAATGATCAACACACACACACACACACACATATGCATATGCATGAACACTATCCACTGTCCCACCATGGTGCATCTCAAGGCTATCCAATGGTTGTACCTTAGAGCTTTAAAGCTGGGGTTGGTAATCTGGAAAGCTAGCAGCTTTTAAAGCGAAACCCTCCTCTGACCTTGGAGGTCCTTCCAAAGCAATCTCTCGTTCATACACAAAATATTCGCTCTGACGGCAAGTTTAAGGTAGGGTCACAAAGGAGCATAGAGACACGGAAGCATTTCATTGGATATATCCCAGCAGACTGCACTGCAGTGATTGGTCTGCGTATTTACAGGATTATAGTGGCCACAGGTGACAGATTTCACAGATGATCAGTTGTTGATTGCTGTCAGGATGTTAAGATCATATTAATCAATATAGCAATTTCTCTATACAGCTGAAAAGTTACCAAGTCCAACTTAAAGACTAAATTAAAAAATTCCATTTGCGTTTCTACTCTTATGCCTACAGCCCAGCAGCTTACCCGCCCATAACATGCTACTTTGCTATTAATATCAACATCCACATCTAAGATTCCTGACCTACATGAGAGCTAATGAGAAAAAAGTCCAGTGGAGAACAAAATGGAAGTTTGTATGGTATTGCTGAGCTGCGCTTTATGGCGAGCATTCCATCAAGAAGAGCCAAGAAGACAAGAAGAGAGAATGAAAGTTTGGCAAAGGTTACACTAAGAGGCTATATAGGGCAGAGCGAGTGACACACGGTGCTGTTAAACAAATTTAAAGTCAGGTGTACCACCATTCATTACCATTCAAGTGTTCTTGCAAACAAATACTTTTGTAACTGTTTACATAGAGAGCCCACATATTACACAAAAGCTGGTGTGTGTACTAACGCAGCAATGTAGAGTTATGATCTAAAACTTGTGTTTAACCTAAAACTGAGGTAAAGGAAATATTTCTTACCAATGATTTATAAAGACTTATTTTGTGACGTATGTTCTTTTTTTTTTGGTGGCACGGTGACGTGGTTAGCACTTCCACTTCCCCGCACAGAAGGTCCTGGGTTTGAGCCCCATGTAAGCCTTAAGTGTTTCTGTGTGGAGTTTGCATGGTCTCCCCATGCTTCTGTAGTTTCCCTTTAGGTACTCTAGTTTCCTCCCACAGTCCAAAGACATGCACATTAGACTAAATGGATATTCTTGAATGCCTCTTGGTATGAGCTCAAGTGTGCATGGTGTGTGTGTGTGTGTGTGTGTGTGTGTGTGTGTGTGTGTGTGTGTGTGTGTGTGTGTGTGTTGACCCTTCGATTGTCTGGTGAGTTGTTCAGGGTGTAGTCCACCTCGTCAGGAGTTGGCAGGGATGGGCTTAAGCCTCCCCGTGACCCTAATAATGGATAAAGTGGTCCAGAAAATGAAATGAAAATTAATGTTCTTTTCTTACATCATGTGAGTGAGCTTTAACATGGCAGCTAAATCTAGACCCATCTAACACAGTTTACTTTGTGTCATACATTCAGATAAATCATTTTTGTCCCCCCCCATATGTCCTATGGGTAATTGTTAGGCCATATTTTCTGGGCTTCTAGTCACTATGTAGCCCTGAGAAGGCGCAAACAAGCCCTAAAAGTGCCAATAGAAACAATAATGGCCTTGGCTCACACTATCTCCCCCTTTGGCTCAATAGTGGGATCGTGGCTAGTGATATCACTGACACACAAAGCAGTGTGATGTTGTGAACTGTAAAGAGTCTGAGTGTGTGGTCTGATACACTGTGTCCTGCAGTGTCCATTCATGGATGAGCGTATACTGAGTCTACACCAGAAAATCAAAACTCAGCCTGTGGAGCTTCCTGAGCAGTGAGTGACCATCATCTCTTCATATTTAAATTTTTTGTACAGCTTTTGAAAGTTTCAGGGTGTGCTTTTAGAGAATAAGAGAAACCCATTAGGGACTAAAGGTGTGCCCTTACGACGATCATGATACCGATCATGTGTGTTATAGTGTTATTAATATATTACAGTGTTTACATTTTGTTGCAGTGCTTAATGATGTCAGTGTTTATATTTTCAGTGTTTTGTTGTAACACTGTTTAAACCTTAATCTAGTCTTAATATTAATCGACTGTTCTGTAGTTTCAGGACCCCATTCTCCCCCTGCTGTATAGATTTTACTCTTTAACCCTTCCTGTGTTCTTGTATCTCCATCACAGTGCTGACGTGTCTGATGATTTGAAGGACCTCCTTTTTAAGATGCTGGAAAAAAATCCTGAAAACAGGATAACTGTGCCACAGATCAAAGTTAGTCTCTATGAAGCGGTGTGGTCTTTCATATCTGCTGCTTCTGAAGTCCACACTGTGGTCCCATTATCCCATTTTGTGTGTGTGTGTATATACAGGTTCACCCTTGGGTAACACGGAATGGGGCAGAGCCTCTTCCTCCTGAGGATGATAACTGCTGCAGTCTGATTGAGGTGACCGAGGAGGAAGTGGAAAACTCAGTTAAGCATATCCCCAGTCTGGCCACAGTGGTGAGAAAACAAACACAAACTGGGTTTCTTTGCTTCTGGGATTTTGCTTTTCTTTAATTTTTCTATTTAAAACAAGCTTTTCCGCCACTGAATTTATGCACACACATTCTAAATTATGTTAATTCTGAACTGTTTATTTTTGGCAAACTTTACTCAGTCACTGACTCACACATTTGCCAGATTGCTTAATCCTACTTGGCTTGCGGGGAGCCTGGAGCCTATCTCAAACAACACTGGGCAAAGGCAGGGTACACCCTGAACAGCTCACCACACCACTGCAGGTTTTTGGCAAACCTAAGTAATAAAAGTTAATAGTGATATTTATGTTTACTTTTATTACATACCCCAAGATACTCGAACTCCTCCACTTGGGACAAGATCATGGATACAATCGGCTGAAATGAGCTTCCTTAGCATGTTCGTGGGGCTGTCCCTTCAGAGATAAGCTGAGAAGCTCGGCCATCTGTGAGGAGCTCGGAGTAGAACCGCTGCTCCTCCGCGTTGAAAGGAGCCAGTTGAGGTGGCTCGGGCATCTGATTATAATACCCCTTGGACACCTCCATGGTGTGGTGTTTCAGGCATGTCCAACTGGCAAAAGGCCCCCAAAAGAGCTGGGGGAAGTGGCTGGGGAGAGGGATGTCTTGACCTCATTGCTTAGGCTGCAGCCCCTGTGATTCGACCACAGACACAGCAGAAGATGATAATGACGATGACTTCTATTACATTGCGCTTGCTATCATGCCCCTTTAACAATTAAATTTCCCGTTAAAGAATCAATAATAATAGTTTATTGTGTACTAGTTAGGGTCATATTGGACTCTGAGCCTATCCACAGAACACTGTTTGTGAGGTCTAGATGGGACTCTGTCATATACACATTCAAAATCAAGCACTCTTTCAAACATAACATGCATTTTTAGTAAAGTAGCTTTCACACCTATTAGTATTGTTTGGGAGGTAGGAGGAAACCATAGAACCTGGAGGAAACCTAAAGACACAGAACAATACATAAATCCTGAACCAAACTGGGGATCCTGGAGCTGTGAGATGGCAAAACATTTGGCTGTTCAACCATAGCTCTGTGAATATGTGATGTGTGTCAGTATAGAGGTGAATGTGTGATGTAAGTAATAATAAAAGTATTCCAAGATGTTGGTTGGTTCATGGTTAAAGAACAGTTCAATGAAACCACTTTGCTGAAAATGTATCATATATCACCTTTTAATGTATTTTTGTTTTAATTGTATTTGACCATATTAAAACATATGGAGTATGAAAAGTATGTATAACAATATTGTATGTTACATGTGGTAAGTCTGTGCTTGTGATCATGTGACCTTGTTTGCAGATCTTGGTGCGCACTATGCTGCGTAAGCGATCATTCGGGAACCCTTTTGACTGGAGCCGCAGGGAGGACCGCAGTCCCACTACACAGGGACCCAGTTTGACGTAAGCCTGTCACGCCTCCGCAAATAGCCTGTGTGTGTGTATTGTGCAATAGATGGATTATGTTTAAGTGTAGTGTGTAGATTGTGATTGTGGTGCTTCCCTCTGTCCTGCCCTCTAGAAAAGGGAGAGCAGGGAATTTACGATACTGCTACATTCACGGTAACCAAAGGTAAAAGGACTGCTGGTTTGCTGAACAACCCCCCCCCATTTTATCCTAGTGTTGCTGAATGACCACCTTCTGCTTTATGGAGTTTAAAAGCTGACAAAGACATCTGATATGAATATTCTATACAATATAGTGTATTTTCATACATTTATTACATACATCACAGAAAAAAAAAGTTTGTTTAATGTGATATGTGTGCAATTCAAGTGTATGAAATTCATGTACAAATCATTTTGTCAGCTTCTAAGCTTTGGGACATTGTTGCTCAAGTTGCATATGATCAGCCATTCACCGAAAGTGTTATGACATCACCACTAGACAGCTTTCACTCTGTGCCTTAACATACAGCTTTAAATAAGCAACATTACTTAAACAGATCATTACGAGCTAACATTAGTCTGCAGCTATGTAGTTAGCATTCAGTAACCATTAATAGAATTATTGTGCAATATATATAAATTAAAACCAGCATTTCTTTGCTAAACATTACATGCTAAATTAAGCGGTGATGTCGTAATACTAAGTTTGCAAGTGGCCAATTGAATGTAACTTAAACTTCCTTCCTTGTTAGCCAGGAAGGCATGGGAATGAGCATGCACGTGAAGCATGACTCAGAACGGTCGTGTGTAACACATGACTCATAAAGCAGTTATACAGATGAATTCCTTTTTCCTCCTCATGTGACCCGCAGTAAACATCGTAAACTCCATCTGAAGGACGCTATAAGGAGTCAAGTGTATGTCTGCAGTTTGCATGTTATGTGTCATGGCAGACCAAAGGTTCAGGTATGACACCAGAATGTTCTGTCCCAGATGAACTAAACCTCGGTTTACACTGGGGCCACCATGTCCACGATCTCCAATATTTGAGAGAATCGTGATGAGTGTGGGGGATTGTGGGATCAAATTGTGATGATCTTGAAGGAATCATGATGATCGTGACAAAAATTTGGACTGTCACAAAGTTTGCCACGATTATTATTACATTTATTATTACATTTATGCCAGTTGTGATGAAAGTGGGAATCGTAGTAGAGTGCAGTAGAACTTAACAGACCTTAACTGAGTGGAACATAGCTTGATGCGCTATCGTAGGGGATCCTGGAAACACGATTCCTTCAAGGTTCATCTCTTGGATGCATCCTGCCTCCTTTTTATACTCCAATTGTGCTCTAAGGTCATAAATCATAAATCATCATAAATCGTGCAGCTCCTCGCTTTTTTGAATCATATAGATCGTTTCCCCAGTGTAAACCCAGGTTCTACTTTCACTGGAGTGTAGTCCAGGTTGAACAGGAATGGCCACTATATTGATATTAATCCACAAATTCATGGTATGAAAAATGAAAAATGTATTGCAGTTTGACTGTATTCACTGGTGAAGAATGTAACAGAATCAATCACAGAATGTGAGACTATCCATCAGTCATGCTTTTAAGGTTTTATGTATCTACACTACAGCTGGGCGATAAATAGATTTTATCCATTAATTGAAACTTCTGGATTAGCATTATGTAAACTGAAAATCACCATTAACTTTAAAGTTTACAATATTTTCTTACGAACCCAGCCCGGGATTTCTTCTCTGCCTTGCACTTGTTCCATGATAGGCTCTGCTACCCACCACCATGTAGAAACAAAGCATGTCCCCCGTCCACCAATACACATTAGCAAGATGGCAGCATGTGCATCAACAAGTAAGGATACCATCCTGAAAACTGGCAGTGTCTCCTTGGTAATATAGAGTCAGCCCAAACCACTGTCCGCTATAAAATCTGAAGTAGTGCAACAAACTTATTTCAGCATCTCAGGTGGAGCTTTGCAGCCAATATGCATGCTAGCGACATCTTGCTAAAAAGCTAATGATATTGGCTTCCTTTTCATGTAGTACTTCATATGATAATAAGGAACCCGGTGGAAAGAAATTACAGATGTGGTCACTATATCACTGTACCATTGCACACATATGAGCTACCAAGCCAGAAGTATTTTACCGAAGTAGCCTTGCAGCATGTGTGAAATCCCAGACCAACTACATGTGAAATCAATCTACATACACCAAGCTTGGTGAAATAACTCCACACACCACCTAGAGGAATTCCAGCAACAGTTACCCCCATTTAACCACTCTGGGGTGCTATAATATGTAAAAACATGTTTCAGTAATTAGTCGTGAGTGTTGGCCCTGCAGTTGACTGGTGAGCTGTTCAGGGTGTCCCACAACCCTAGTGGGACTAAGCGGTTCAGAAAATGAATTAATTAATATTTTAGTAATAAATTATCTTGTCTTTTGGTTTACAAACCTGATTTTTTTTTCAAGTCATGCCTTTTGTGATCTGTGACATCATAACATGTTCCCATTTCCTGTTCTGAGACTGTATCTGACAGCAAGCTGCCAAACTGTATATGAGCTCATATCTTGGCCAATCTTTGTTCTACTGACAAACGTTTTATGAGTGCATACAGCCATGTTCTTGACAAAATACTGTGATGTTTCCATGGCAGCTATGCACTCCTGGACTGCTTGACTCACTTAGATTTATGTTTTGTTGCAGTAAAACAACAGAGAATCATGGAGTTGAGATCCTAGGTCAGGGGTGTCAAATTTCTTGGTCACCAAGGGCCGAATAATCACTAAACATCCATTTCAAAAAGGGCATTAAATGAAATTAGCAAAATGATTAGTTTGGATATTTGTTCTCCTTTAATTTTTTTCCATTTTTCGTTTCTGGCAACACACAGTCCTTCTTGAGTCATGAATGACTGGCTATTTATTTGAAATAGGTTTCTGCAAACTAGTGGATGGATTTTTAATTATGTTTCATGGTAATGGTTGACGCAAAGAATGTATGATAATCATATTCTTTAAAATTCTTGAGAGTCACATAAAAATGGGTTGGCGGGCTGGATTTGGCCTGCAGGTCTCGAGTTTGACACCTGTGTCCTAGATGTAGGGCTTTTTCACCATGCCCTTGAAGACAAGACACACTGGTTTAATTGCTGAAAAAAGGGGGAAAAATCCAGGCCTTGCTGTTAAACAATAACTAGTGGAATAAACACATGCATTCACAAATCTTTTGTGTGGTGCCAACTGGCATATATAATGTCTTGTTGTATAAAAGGGCGTAACGTTAGGGTATGTTATGTTACCTGAATGATGTGTTCACACTAATAACATTACTACTGTCATTACATTATATGATGTCATTAGAGAAGAAATTAGAAACTTACCTCTTCTGAGTGTTGGAACATATGCATGCTCTGCTTAACTTGAAGATGAAGTACTAATTATCTGATTAGATCCTGGCGTTAGACCTACTGGAAAGTTCCTGTCTATGTAAAAGTAATGACTATCATAATATTACTTTAGCACAATTTCTGTAAGCTCTCAAATGTCTAGTAATAATAACATGAACCACATAGAGCTCTCTCAAAAGGGAATATGGAATACCGGACCCGTTGCTACGGGCCGTTCGGTCTCTGTATTGCCGGAGCCAGAGCTTGGTCCACATT
>JAOUQZ010000019.1:16149461-16180172 GCA_028564935.1 Neosilurus hyrtlii
AAAGGGACGTTTGGGAGTCACTGCTTAGGCTGCTGCCCCCGCGACCCGACCCCGGAACAAGCGGAAGAAGATGAAGAAACGAGAATTTCATGAATAAATAAAAATTACAAATGTAGTGATGTATAACATAAGTATCCTGATATTTTCTCAGAGTCGTTTTGAATAGTACGGCTAAAAATTACAATATATTTGAACAAACAAACATTTTACTGTTTAATACAGTGCAGCCTGGAGTAAAGATTTAATACTCTACAAATTTACATCAAAGGTTCTGATTTGGAATATGCAGCAAATTCTGATCAAATTGGACTTGTTTTGACATGGATATAATCTTTTAATATTCCACTTATTTTAAGACGAAGGTTTTCTTCAAGTATAGCACCTTTAACTGCAGGCACTGTGCACTTACCCACTCATTTGCCAAACCTCGTAATCCTACTAGGGTCGTGGGGAGGCTGGTGCCATCTCAGCTGATACTGGGTGAAGGCTGCGTACACCCTGAACAGCTCACAAGACCATCACAGGGCAACACACACAACCATTCACAATCATACTCACACTTGGGTCAATTTGGAACAGTCTCAGCTTAATATGCATGTCTTTGGAGTGTGGGAGGAAACTGGAGTACTCGCAGAAAACCCGTGCATGCATCGGAGAACATTTAAACTCCACACAGAAATGCCTGAGCCTGGGAATCGAGCCCTGGACATTCTTGCTGTGAGGCGGACGTACTAAGCACTACACCATCGTGCTGTCCCAGGCATTGTATTAAAGAGAGAACATGTTTACTTGATATGTAAACAAGACTAACACTTTCCATGTGATGCAATTATATGTACTTCTAATGACCCAAGTTTAGGAAACAAACTTTCAAATTACAGCTGTGTTAAAACTCAGTGTGATCTAAGTATAAGATATAACCCTAATAACTGTTCCTACTGTTTTCAGAAAACATGTCAGACCATTCCAGTTCGCACAGCCGAAGCGGAGACACAGGTCAGGAGTGTGTTAAGCAGCAGCACACAGACCGATCCACCAGAGAATCTCACTGATCAGCTCACACTCCACTCAGATCTGTCCACTGAGCCGCTTGGGCTGAGAGATTTCCTGCACCGTGTGGAGGACCTGGTCATCCAGGAGCTGGTGAAGAACTCAAAGAGCCATGCTTTTGATAGATATGAAGTAAACTGGACTGATCAGCATGAGAGGGTGAGGATCAGACATGCAGGTGAAGCTCAGAGATGTTCAGTGTGTTGGTGATGTGCTGTGATATGCTGTGTTTCCTGTTCAGGTGTCATGTTTATTCAGGCTTGGGTACTGTCAGGCTCAGGACAGGGGGCTGCAGGTGACCAGTGTGTCCTGGAACTGCACCGGTTCTGTTATAGCATGTGCCTTTGGACGGTATGCCACCTATTTTTATCATTATGTATAATAATGAACAAAGCAATGCAGTGTTGAAGGCACTGTGTCATGGTTACTGTATATGGTCCAATATTTACAGAGACAAATTAGTAAACAAGTGCATGTGAAACTACCTAAACTGGATTTTTGTAATATAGATAATGTGTTTAGCATGTTGGCTTCAAAAAACAACAAACAAAAGTGTAAAGAATAAATTATGCACAGTATGGGCGACACTTCTGATGGGTAAGTACGCATGAGCAGATGTACATGATGTTACAATGGCTGCCGTGAGAGAGCGATGAAAGGGTCGGCTTGATGGGAAAAAAATGTTCCGGGTTTAAAATGATTTGCTCATTTAGCATGTTACGACCAGAAGGAATAAAAAAGGGTGCTCCCAATTTTAATTATATACCTTAAAAAATTTGTTTTAGAAATTGCGAATATTAACAATGGCTGATCCGCAAAACAAGGAATGAAAAAAAGAATGTCCTAATGTATCATTTTTTATAACTGGTTTATTTTTACTATTCATAAAGCTTTGCTTGTGTTTACTAGATTTATTTCAGTTTGTGTAAATTGTAAAGTACAAATTAAAATTTTTTTTTCTCCCTTAAGTAATCACACATTTTACTAAACACATTTCTGCGTAATTAACTAAACACATTGCTGTGTTAATTTAATTTAAATTCATTGTTACATTTGTGACACCCCATATTACATTTACTTTTTGTCTGCATTAAGGACAGACAAAATGTAACATAGTTTTTTATGCTCAGGCACATTTGTGATTATCCTTTTTTTTTTATTTATACTTGGTATACTTGTTGGTTTTTTTCATTTTCTTCCCTAAGTTCCTACCCTTCAATTATTGCCTTTCCTGTCACATGACCACCACCGACCAGGAAGGGGTGTAAGCATGCTCATACCTCATCCATGAAATACAATGCCTTCTTTCAACTTTTTCGGTCTAACACACTCGGAGGAAAAGTTCCTATCCACCCTATATGTATGAGCTCACAGAAGCCCATGATTGGCTAGTGATCACTGTGAGTGACAGGGAAGGGAACGTAGGCCATCTCCCTCCCGTGAGAGCTCGGCCAATTAGCTCCTGGTCACGGATGACTGTGGAATCAACCTGGATTTGAACTTGCAACCTCCGGGTTGATAGTCACACACCTTGTCGATGCACTACTCGGGAGCCCCATTTGTGAAAATCATTATGTTGTTTTGGTGCCCCTCTGACATGGGGACCGTGATAGCCATTGTAGCCAAACGTTGCACTTTTTCTGCTTCACTAGCTCAGCTGATCTCTCTTTGCCTGCACTCTAATTAGCTGTTAGCATATCACAAACATGATGCATCTATAGCTGATTATTTAAAAAATAAATAAGTGAAGATCAAGATGAGGAGGCTGGTGGAAGGGGAGGGTCATTGAGAGGTCCCAGCTGATGAAACTGCAGGCTGCAGGGAGAGGCCGACTGAGCCAGTGATGGAGAACTTTCATCCAGAGTGGCTAGCGCTGTACCTGTGGTTCTGGTCCAAGGGGAATGCTCTGGTGTGTGTATTGCAGGCAGTGTGGCCTGTCCATTGCTGGCAAACCGAAACTTGTTATAAGATCAAAACATGTCACGCTTGAAACGTTGAAATTGCACAGTGACAGTGAGAATCACAAAACTTGCATTGCCCGAAGCACAACCTCACTTCTTTTTCAGTGGTTACATTAATCAGTCAAGAGAGCAGAAAGAATTGGTCATCAGGTTCAACACTGATTCTAATAAAGTGAAGGAAAAACTCCAGTTCACAAGCACCAAGTGCCACCCAAACAGAGCACCAAACTTAAGAGATGCTTTTCTAACATTGACACCACATAGTGCATATACTTGGATTTTTATGCAATATTATGGGATTTACGGAAAATATATAAAGAACACATTTGGAACCTGTTATCACACTCATATCATGCCATTGATTTTCTTTTTTTTTTTAGTGTCGATGATGGTGACTGGAGCACTGAGAGGTCATACGTGTGCACGTGGAATCTGGACCGTAGAAGAGTGAACCCAAAACAACCCGACATTGTCATAGAGACAGCAGCGCCTGTCATGTGTGTGTCCTTCCATCCACTGCGGCCATCTCTGATTGCAGGTAAAAACCTCATTTCCTTTTTCTCAGACGAGGTCATTCTGTCTGCTGTCACATTAGCAAGGTACAAATCAATGTGTATGTCCAGGTTTGTCAGAAAATTGTTCTAGAGGAAAAATATTTAAAAATAAAAAACTTCCACTAACCCTTTTATATAAGTGTGCACACCGCTGTGTTAATACTTTGTTGAAGCAGGTGCATCTTGATTTTATGATATTTTTCTACGCTTTCTTTTAAAGTCTTTTTCTTTTTAAATCTTTTGGTTAAGGTCTCTTTGTTGATTAGAACGAATACTTTGGGTCATTGTTATTCTGAAAGTTTAAATTTATTTTAATCTTCAGCCTATAAACAGACATCTTAATGTTTTACTCTAAAATCAACAGGTCTTCATTCCCTTCAGTTTAATTTAAGCATGATGCGATTCAGAGAGTAATCGGTACTTGGCTGATATTCCTACAGCCGTATTTATTTTGCTGTATGTCTCCACACCAGGTTTCAGTGCCAGTCTCTCTGGTATATTTTTCATTAATTTATTAAATTCAGTTATTTATTCATTCATTAATTTTAAGCTGCTTAATCATAATTAGGGTCGTGGGGAGGCTGACGCTCATCTCAGCCGACTCTGTGCGAGGGCGGGGTACACCCTGGACATCTCACCAGGCCATCGCAGGGACAACATTCACACTCGCACTTGGGGGCGATTTGGAACAGCCCGGTGCCTACTGTGTACGTTTTTGTGCCATGAGTGAGACTGGAGTACCCGGAGGAAACCCACGCAAGCACAGGGAGGACATGCAAACTCCACACAGAAACACCTAAGCCCAGGAATCGAACCCATGCCTTCTTGCTGTTAGGCGGACCACTGCGCCACCGCGCCGCCCCGGTATATTTTTGTCTCATCCTTTTGTACATTTGCAAGGGATGTCCTGTTTGTAGTAGTGTCACTGTGGTGTCCCATTTTCTCCACTTGTTGATGATGGTCCTGATCACTATCTTTCAATAAGTGAAATATTGTACATACTTCATAAGCCCTTTGTGGACCATGGCTTCAGCACTTAAATGAAACCAAATTGTCAAGAAAGACTACGAGGTACAGCTGGCTTTTAATTATACATATCCTGAATACTTTCCCTGACAGCTGAATGATATTTAATTTTGAACTTGAGATTGAACGAGTTCATTTGAGCTCACTTACAAAAGGGTGTGCACACTCATGCGACCAGGTTATTGTAAATGGTTTTAATTTTCTTGTTAAATTGCTTGTCACTTGCTAATATGAAGCAATGCATTTGTGACCACTCTGCAGGAGGGCTTTACAGTGGAGAAGTGATAATATGGGATACAAGTCGCACACAGGATCCTGTTATGGCTCAAACAGGGATGTGTTCAGATACACACAAAGAGCCGGTATATGAGGTAACTCTCTCCTACACTTTTTAGTCTATTTTACTACGGATCATAAACGATGCATAAAAATAAACACATTTTAAACAATTAAAAATTGAACACAACAAGAATTAGAGCAGTTCTGATGTGATTCAGCCTTAAGATTTCTAAATATGGGTACAATTCACAAACTTGAGTGATTTGTCTTGCACATGGAGTTCACGTGGGGTGCACGATTCGCTCCCTGATGCACGATTTGCTCGCTGATGCACGATTTACTCACTAATTCATGATTTGTTCACTGATGCATGTTTCACTTAATGATGCATGATGTGCTCAGTCACTGGTGCACAATTCGCTCACTGATGCATGATTCAGGCACTGATTCATGGGAATTGTCTCACAAATGGTGTTGATTCACCCAATAATCCATGATTCGCTCATTGATGTAATATTTACTCGCCTGAGCTGCTATATGATTGATTCACTGATGTATGCTTTACTGACGGATTCAAGTCACTGATTTCTCTGTACTGAGAAAAGAACAAGCAACCTTTGACCTATTTTTATGAACTGTGACCTGCTCCAGCATTACACGGATTGAGTCGGAAATTTGACATACTGGGATATTCAGAATGAAGTATAATACATGATTATTGCATGAAAATTGGCTGAGTTACAACACTTTGAATGTGACCAATCAGTAAATCCTACTTTTGAGAAAATAGCAATTATATGGGTGTGTGTGTGTGTGTGTGTGTATATATCTGAAACTTCATAACATCCATAACCTAAATGAATCCGTCTCCAATCAGCGCGATCTTCTTAGCGTCTTCCCAGCAACAGATGAGTTCTATTTATACCATGTCATGTCTATTTTGAGGCTTTTCATTGGTTTACCGTTATATGATTCGGGGAATCCTTCTGAGATTCTGTAAATAGGAAGAGTATTCCTGTAACAAATATGAATGATAAGGAAAAACCTTGAGTAAACCCAAAAGCAGTTTGAAAATTCACAAAATAAGTTTGTTCATTCGTTCATTTTCTGAACCGCTTAATCATAATTAGGATATTTCTATTGTTTTACAACTTGGACATGGAATCCTTTTTTTTTTGTTTGTTTGTTTGTTTTTTTACCACGTAGAAGATTATGTTTTGAAGAATGTATTTTTCGCGATATCGCATTTTCGTCCAGGTAAGCCATTTTCAACTTACTTTGGTTCTTATTCAGAACCACTACCATGCGACTTAATCCATATTATACTAAAGCGGGTCACATATGTCTGAAGGAAACTGTGAACTCAGTATGTATTAGAAAAACTCAACTCTTAAACACGGACTGAACAATTAACGTGATTTTGAGACAGACATAAGAGAAAATGGGCTGATTCACAAACAGGATTATACTTTTTGGGCCCTCAGTGGCTCAAAACTAAAAAGTCATAAAACATAGAATTTGTAATTTCTTGTTGTTAAACAACATCTTATGAGATTAGCATAATTTTTGTATCAGAGCTACAGGTCAAATAGTATAATACGTACGGTATCTCAAATTCAAATTCAACTTTATTGTCACATACAAATTATACACAGTACAAAATGGTGTGAAATGCTTAGTACGACTGTCCAGAATGTAAAGAATAAACTATCAAAGCAACAAGAACAAAAAAACAATAACTAAAATTTTAGAAGAAAAACTTTACAAAGAAAATAAAAAATAAAAATTTTAAATTTTGCAAAAAAATAAAAACATTTTACGGGATTTTTAAAGGATTTAGGTCAGTTAAGAAAAGGACAATAAGAAAATATAGATTGAATGAATTAAGATATACGTATGAGATTTAAAAAAAAAATCTTATGTATCTCATGAATAAGTTTTGTTTGTAGAATATTAGAATAAAGCATAAAAAAGGAATTTATAGATTTGGTTACTCCAGAGACAAAAGCGATCTGTTATACTAAGATTTTTGGTTTACATAAAGGTCATATGGTGAATAAAATGCACTAAAACTGATTTTTTTTTTTTTTAAATCTACAGATATAGCAGGAGCCTCTTAGCTTTTGTTTAACTCTCCTTCACACTAATGTAGTCTTTTTAAATGTTAGAGTACAACATTTGTTCCACATAATAGTTTACCGGAGTTCATATTCCTAGCTCTTGCAGAATAAGTTGTAATTTACTGTACATGAAACAATTTTTTTAAATGAAATACATGTACATGCATGTCTAGAAATAAAATCACATTTGTAGTATATATTATTTACTGGCTTCAAGAGAAAATTTGAAGTTTGAATAAATACAAATGATGCTATACATTTCTTTTAAACTATATGTCTGTAAATTCTTTCCAAAGACATTTTTTGACACAATACATGCAAGCACACACTAGTAAAAATTTCACAGAATTAAAAATGAAAGATGCCAAACACATCATTTAAGCAAGTTTCATTCAACATTAGTTTTATATAGTATTAACTGCAGTAATCACTGCATTGTGGTTTTCCGGAGAAGACTTTTTTTTACAGGCAGACTGGGAGCTGATGAAAAGCTCTGTACAGGAAGGATTTCACATCTAATCCAAATTATATTATAGGTCCAGACACTTCTGCCAAAAGGACCATTTCATAATATGCCAATATAGAACAAGTGTACCCAGTTTGAAAGCCCCAGCTTTAGCGCACGGCAAGTAAATGTCCGAAAATCTAAAGTGTGACGGACAGAGGAATTGATGAACGGATGGAAACTATTTCTAATAGCTCTCGAGGGGACCCCTACGTCTGGTTTCTTGTTTCTGGAGAAGACATTTTTGATGGACATTCAGTAAAAATCCACCTCCCAAAGTCAAACTATAGTATAATTCTGATTTTAACCAGATAAAAGTTAAATCCAGTTAAAACCAGTTTTATTACAGTAGAATGAATTGAAATCTCTACTGGGTCAAAATTTGAGCAATATGTTACTCTAATAAGAATTTTTTTCAGAATTCAGAAAAGATATCACGAGTGTAGCTGGAACTAGTGCCCCTCTGTGTAACAATAAATAAATCAAAATATAAAGTATACTAGGTGTCTGCATGCAAGGACCTACTGTATAATTTTAAAAAGACAACCCTGAGTGTGAAACGGTCCACGTCTTACCTGTTCTTCCAGACTTTTCAAAAAATCTTTTATTTAACCTTCCAGCACTGGAGCAATACAGCGAAAAGTAGCTTCAGTTCCTTTATACATCCCTGAGGGTTTTTTGTGCTTCACTTATCGTTTTATACAGAACAAGAACATTTTTCTCTCTGAAACTTTAACTCAGAAAGCTGCACATTTACAGCTTCATTTCATGAATCTGAGGAAATGCAAAAGTACCAGGTGTCTGTGTGTGTGTGTGTGTGTGTGTGTGTGTGTGTGTGTGTGCAGGTGAAATGGGTCCCAGGACCTCGACGAGGAGACATGATGGTTATAAGTGCGTGTTCAGGAGGTCGAGTCCTGCGCTGGAGTGTAGATGGAGCAGAAGGGAAACTGACCCTGACTGCCGGATTTGCTCTCATCATGCAGCAACTCCCTCTGAACCAGTTAGCCAGCAGGGTGAGTGTCAGGAAAAGCACAACACACTGGTTATCGTGGTATGTTCTGTCTTTATGGGGTCCATCTGTTTCAGATTTTTGGATTTAAAAAAAAATTCTGTGTAAGTTTATAATTATGGATTTTTGTTCACAGCAGAAGTAGATGATAAGTTACTGCTAACCGATCATGTTCAGCAAATGTAGGAAAATGTCCCAAATCTCTTGTATTCTCCCCATGGCAGGTGAGAGGTGACACAGCTGTAGGCGTGACATCTCTCGCGCTCTCACCCTGGGACACAGACATGTTTCTGGTGGGTACTGAGGGGGGTCTGGTGCTCAAGTGTTCCTTCAGCAGTCAGACAGTGGCAGCACTGCCCCCTGGTGGTCACAGTGTAACCCTACATGCTCCTGCACAATTCTCCTTCACACCCCGAGCCGGTCCAATCCAGTCGCTCCACTTCTCCCCCTTCCACAGGTGACTTTTAGTGATTAGTGACATTGTAAATCTCTGCTGGAAAAACACACCCATCACCTTTCTGTGCTCGCTTTAGGAACCTGTTTGTTAGTGTGGGAACAGACGGCTTGGCACATGTCCACAGTGTCCTGCAGCCTGGTCCAGTGCTGTCCCTGCGCGTTTCTGACTCATACGTGTTTGGAGTGCGGTGGTCACCTGTTCGGCCGCTTGTGTTTGTTGCGGTCACTGGGCAAGGTGGGTCAAAGTGTGAACAAGAGGGAAGTGGTGTGAAAGGATCGACCTGTATCAGCTGGAGTTATTCAGCTTGTTTTTTTTTTTACAGAAAACATGTTATATTACCAGTTACAGGAAGGTAGATCCATCTTATACTTACCCTTATCTCTAATACCACAGCATTTTGCCAACACTAGCATTTTTCAAAAACTTAAAGTGAAATGTAAAGCAATCCTTCCAAACTCTCCTGTTACACATGAACATGTATATTATAATTGTCAACTACATTTTTGAATTTGCAATCTGCTAAAATCCATTTGACAGTTTGCATTAGCTGGAGTGAAAAGACTGCAATCCCATGAGAGCACGTAATCGCGAGAATAGGATGTGAATTGTTCAGTTGATATAAAGCAAGATAATGGCAAAAATAACATAATAGAGGTATTAAACCAACACATCAAATATAAATAGTGAACTTCTGAGTAAAATCATACGAGCTGACATTTACATACAGTACCAGTCAAAAGTTTCGACACAATTACTTGTACGTAAGACGTGTATCCAAATGTTCGACTGGTATTTGTTTTTAAGAACACCACTGTACCAGAACTCGCATCCTCAAATGACTGAACACCAAAAATTCAATCTAATTTTGTTTTATGAACACATATACTTAAAAAGTGTTATTTGTAAATGTATAATATTTTATTATCTATACCTGTAGTATTTCATTTATATTAACTTTGTTGAAATCAGTGGAATAATATCAGACAAGTTGGATATTTCCCGAACTCCTGATTTCCCAAATTCCAAGTTGAGTGACAGTTCCATTAGAACTTTGACTGCAGGAAATTTTTTAGGATTATGGGTACAGTGAACTATAAGTTTAGATGGAAAAAAAGCGAGCCTGGAGAAGGAACAATTGTTTATAACAGCTGCTATAACAGGAGCAGTGTTGGTTAATGTCTTATGTTTTTGAAAGAGTGGACTGGCGTATTACTAGTGGCTGCATAATTATTTAGAAGAACCAAAATACTGACAATGTGATACAATAATGTCTACAGAAATCCGATCATGTCGTTTTGAGACATGGTTTACGTCCATTCTGCACTGCATCATTCCTCATGATCCACCCATAATAGTCATTCCCTGTTTCTATTCTAGGTGTGTTGCAGGTGTTCGATTTGGGTCAGAAGTGTCTCAAGCCAGTGGCCAGTATTGAGCAGGACACAGGGGGTCAGTGTGCCCTGTGTGTGGAGTTTAACCAGCAGCAGCTCCTGGCGGTGGGGAATGCAGACGGCACAGTAAACATATGGCAGCTGAGTGCAGAGTTGACAGAGCAGCGGCCCCGAGAGAGTACCATCCTGCACCAGCTTGCAGATGATGGACCTGAATGACACACAGGGTGCAGGCTGGAGTCCAGGATGGAGAACTCATCCTGGCGTGAGAGAGGTGACACTGATCATGTGGGAGTATTCATGAGGATATGAAAGTGTTCACACTTCATATTGTTTACTCAATTAAATGCCAGCTGTAGTCTACACAGCATTGTAGACATTAGCACATTTTACCACGTTGTGCAATCTGTTGCCACGTGACAATAACACTAGCGTTAGCATCTTAAGACGTGCCTAGCATAACGTATTCAGTGTTATATTTAGCACAGCTAATGTTCACTAATAATTTGGAAGTTTTTCCTTATCAGATAAACAACTCAGGCAACTATTCTCATTTATTTTCTAGTGATTAAAGCTGTGGGAGAACACTGGCTAATAATGAAGATTTTGGAAATGTCAACATAAAATTAAAGTTCTCTAGCAGGCATTATGACAAGTGTTGTATTGTCAGTAAAGCTTGTATTTAAACAATCACATTAAACTAAAGAACAGAAAAGAGCAGCCGGTGTTATCACATAAAAGTGTGTGATTGGCTGTGACCTGAGCTCCGTACCTGGTGAAATTAAACCTAAACAATTGTTCCCTTGAGTGTAAATAATTCAGTTTGAACTCATTGTGGAGGAATGAGTGATTGTGAATGGGCACTTTGGTGTGGATGTACAAACAAACCGGACTTTAAATCGCATGAGCTTTAATTTGTCGTCCCCTCAGAACCCCTCATAAATCTTCAGAGCTTCTCAGCAGTCTTCAGGACTTTTTTTAAATAAATTTTGTCGCCTGCTCCAACCACTGGCTATCATCAGGATCCTTTGCTAGAGGTACGAATAAGCTCACTCAGAGAGCACTTAAAAAAAAAATAAACAAAACACCAGTACACACAACACTGTCACCAGTTCTAACCAGTAGCGTTTATTAATGCACACAAGAATTACGGGCGTGTTAGAGCTTAGCTTATTGTCTGTATAGGTTTCTCTAATCAAGCAAAGCACTGAAACAGGAAACACAACCACAGAATAAACACACTACACACACTACACTAAAGTGAGTGAAGCACAGACAGTGTGAGATCAGCTCAGAGTGAATCAGATTCCTACATAAAGATACAGAGCTCTAAAGAGAAGGTTAACATTAGATTCATGCAATTCTGCTCTTTGTTGGTGCTTAAGGGGAAACGCATCCAGATTGGTCACTGGCAGGCAAAGGTGAGGGGATCAGTTGACGAAAAGCGAGCGTGTGAACTCCACAAAGTCGAAGGCAGACGGGAGCTCACGACCTTTACTGTCTAAATATGGCTTCATGTGTGAGATGCAGTAATCAGCCTGCTCCTTGGTTAGGTTCTGTAGTGAAGAAAGAACACAAGTAGAACATCGACTCAGCCAGGTTCTTTACTGAACTGTTTTACTACAGTTAGATTCTAATGTGATATAAACTGGGATTTACTTCAGCATTTACAGGAAGATACATAAGTAGAAGATTGGTACTAGCAGCCCTTTATGTTCTTTCTCTCTCTTTCTCTCTCTCACACACACACACACACACACACATACAAGTGTGAATTTCTGTGCAATAAACACTGAACCTGAGCTACACTAATGGAACAAACACTACCCCTGTAAAGGATTTTGAATCGCCTAAGAAGCAGTAAGAGTAATGCAATGAGCATGTGTCCGAAAAGTAAAAGCATACAAGGATATGGCGATCTCATATATATATATATATATCCTGTCACATGCACATATTTGTCCAAGAAATAAAACATGTTAATTAAAGCTAATTCTGCGACTGTTGAAAAATCATCATCATGTGTGAATTTGTTAGCGAGTTTTAAAAAGTTTCACCCCCTTTTTATTTTTTTAATTGAAGTGAATTTATGAAATGACACCAAAAGCTTTTCAGTGCTTCCTCATAGTGCAGGTTACTCCACTTAGTGGTTCTGTGAATAACGAGGAAAAGTGTAGACGATGGGGCGACAGCTTCACTTTTGGCACATGAGTCCTTACAGCCCTTTACATTTACATTTGAGAGCCAATAATGGATTCTGATTGGCCAGGAGGTGTGCATTATTATTTTATCAGGACACTGCTGATGATGATTCAGCCAAATGTTTCTATCCTGTTCTAAATATCAGGTAACCATGGCAACCAGTATAAAATAACGGTCTGGATTAGGATGGAAGTATCTCTTCAGTTTTCACATGCAGTAACTAAAGGTGATTTATACACTACAGTTCCTGGAGAGATTTCATGAAAAGCAACTACATAAAATCAAGTAATGTCATGAGATATGTAGAGCCCATGTGATTTTGGACCGTGTCACAACCACAGGTGTGTCACATACCTGGTAGAGCTCCTCCTTGGTGACGTATGGTTTGTTCTCAGCGCTGAGGGCACGGAAAGCACTCTCGATCTCCTCGCTAGACTTGACGTTCTCCGTCTCGCGGCTGATCATGAAGGCCATGTACTCCTGCAATGACACGTTGCCGTCCCTGCAAACACAGAAATGCGGTGATGAGCCTCTGGGTGATCAGGTGTGTGGTGCTGGGGTGAGTCGGAGTTCCGTGGCTTGGCTGCTCACCTGTTGGGATCCACCGTGTCCAAGATGGACTCAAACTCTGGATCTGGTTCCCCTTCCTCCACCATGGGCAGGTCGTAGCCCAGGGAGCGCAGACAGGATTTGAACTCCTGGTGATTTAGACGACCGGATTTCTCTTTGTCGAAGTGTCTGGAGTGAGAAATAAGAATGGGAGGCAGAACGTTCCTTCAGTAAATCAGTCACAGACTCTAACTGAAGACGAAATTCTGTCTGATTTGTCGTGTCACCTGCCACTGTAAAATTTCAGTTTCTTTTTAAACTAAATGTGCTTTCAGATCTGATCTGAGAAATGACTAAGAATATTTAACACAGATCAGATCTGGACAGGACTTTGGATGACTAGAAGGAAAGCATGGAACTGTAAACACTGGAACATGTCTAAACATTCTGTAAACAGAAACAGTGAAATTAGTTTTAACAGCCCAACTCCTCACTTCTGAACCAGCTGCAGTAGTGCACTCTTTGCTTTTCCTTTTGTACTCACTTGAACATCATGCTGAATTCTTTGAGGGCCTCCTCTGTGACTCCTGTCGTGTTTCTGTGGAGGAATTAAGCATTTATCAGTACATGGATGTCCAGCCTTTGTGCCATGACTCTATACAGTATAAATCACCCTGAGCAGTCTGTGTGTACACGTGTGATACCTGGCTTGGATCTGCTGCTCCAGGTTGTGCTGCATCCTCATGCCCAGCTGGTCGAGCTGATCCCACTGCTGCGCCAGTCCTACCGTGCTGTGCTCTGTGTACTTGTTGTCCAGGATCAGGGCCTCTTCCATGGCTGCACCCAGATCCTCAATCTTCTTCAGCTGACTGCGCATAGCACGAATCTCCTGGTGCTTACGCTGTTACAAAACACAAGTTAGGCTCAGTTACTGGTAAATTACTGTGTATAAGCAGAATAAAACACCAGGGGATGTGTTGTTATAGGGAAAGAATTAACTTCAGTATAGAAATATTATATGATAGGAACTTCATCACACCTATTTTACATAATCATTATAGATGAAAATAACGTTGTACTAAACCACATGTGCTGCTCATCCTGCTTTAAGAATAAATCCCTGATTATTCGGACACTCACCTTCGTGGCCTCCAGTTGAGACTCCAGAGTTCCAGACTCTTCCACCATACACGATCTGCCCAAATATACACACAGCAATGAGATCAGCCAACAAAGCAGCTTCACAATCCCAACATCACAATCTACTCCTAAACAAATCCTACAGTCTAACACACCACCTCATCTTCACCAAACAATCTCTGGTAATACAAAAAAGTCATTGCTCGTCATTTTCCCTCATTTTATTCAATTGCCCATGATTCAGACTACTGCACCTAGAACATCCTCTAGGATCATGCTAATGCAGCATTATATTTGCACTCACGTCCAGGCTAGATTACCGCCACAGCCAGTCAGGCCAGAAACTGATTGTTTAAAACGTGTTCAAAAAAGCTATTTATATAATTAGAAAAGTATCTAGCGGATATAAATAGTTTTATGTGATATGACTCTCTTCTATGTTGTATAAATGTAGCACGAGATAATTAAATTTCACACATGAACAGGTCCTACGTGTGCACCTACAGACAGACGGACAAACAGACACAATGCACGCAACTCAAAAATCAGACCGGTGCTATACTAGTTTTTTTGGAACCATTGCTTAATGCTTAGAGAAGCGGGTTTGGGACCAAAAGTTTGCTGGTTCAATTCTCGAATCAGCGTGTGGGATTGTGCAATGTGTTGCAGCCCACTGCAAGTGTGGCCTCACTTTTTACGTGTGCACTCCCATTTTATAGGTTAAATGCAGAGCCAAATTTTCCACAAAAAAAAAAATTATTATTTTATATGAATTATTATTATCTTATTCCTAAGTCTTACTAAGAAATGCGCAAGGGTTAATATCATGTTTTCATGGCTTGGCACCCCCTAGTGGTGTTTTGGCAGCAGTCCTCATCTTAGTTCTGGTGTTAGTGTATATAACATTAAAGTACAGTAGTGTACAGTGAAGATTCTTCACAACCACTTTTGTCTAAAAACGGGATCCTAAAAAAAAAAAAGTAGTAAAAAATTACTTCTCTATCATTTTTTTTGGTGAAAATGTATTGAACAATGCTACTGTAGGCAATGAGATCCAAAAAAATAATTCCGAGAAGTATACTGAGGTAAAAGTATGGCTAATAAACAAAAACACCAATTTTTCTGAAAAATTTAAAGGTGTCGCAAAGTGAATTTTTTTGACTTTTGCATAGCATGAATGAACTTCAAACCATCTGGAATGGTTTAGCGAGTGAAGAAATGAAAAAATATGTGAACACTATGCCTGAAAGGTTAAATGCTGTAATCAAAGTAAAGTGTGGCCACACGAAACATCGACTTTTTTTCCTCAAAAGAGAGACTGTTATTTTTGTTATTACTATATATTGTTGTTTGTTTACTTATTATCAATATGATCCAATATTACATGAAATAAATACTTGAATAGTTCTTGTTTTCTGATTTTGTTAAGTGTATAATCACTGCACACTACTGTATTATTCACTTATACTATATGTTCCTTGGCACTTGTATGTGAGTTGTATGTTGTCAAATGACACGATACCATTTACTACCACAAACACAACAGTCAGCCTTTTTAAACTTGTTGCTAAAATGTGAGGTTTAGCCATTCACAGTGAAGTGCAAGCACAAATGTTGGAACATGTTTGTGGACAGCTGAACATCACACCCATATGTGATAGCTGAACATTTCATAAGTCACCACTGCACTGTTTTATAGTTACAAGTGCATGAATGAGGTCAGGCACTGATGTTGGGAGTGAAGGCCTGGTGTAAAGTCAGTGTTCCAGCCCAACAGTAGTATGGTTCCACACTAACTTTGGCAAACCGTTCCTATGTCCAAAATCACGCACTCATTCACTACCCCATTCTCTACATTGGGAATTAAATGCAGTGGTCTATCAATGGCAAACAGTTTCGGCGCTATTAGTGACATGATGCTGCGGCACAATTAAAACATGACAGTTTTCCATAAGTTGATTTGAGTCTTTTAACAATTTCTTTAAGTGCACTATAATTTAATTTTTCATATTTTATGTCTTATTCCATTATTTTCACGTTAAAACTCCTAAATTTGTCTCAAGCCTCCTGTCATAAGGAGGAATGCAATGCATGATGGTATATATTGCTCGGTTAGTGATCATCAATTGTACACTTCAATTGACTTTTCACGATGCATTATGGGATACCTAATAATTCACACTATACATTCGAACACCACAACTAAAAGTCAAAGTCACAATATAGGGCACTATATAATAAGTACTGAGTGATTTCGGACACGGCATGCCTTTATATTCCATACTGTACATACCATTCAAAACGTACAATTTTATGCCTCCAACTTTGTGGCAGCGGTTTATGGAAGACCCACATATGGGTGTAATGGTCAGGCGTCCTCAAAGAATTTACATCCTCCATGATGTTCATGTACTGAATTGATCAAATTTTAATGAATGAAAGTGTTTACTACCAAGAGCACCGACAAAATCTGCAACTTCCTTCATGTTTTATTTCCACATGTACTTGTCCTTGCCTACTCACTCACTCATCGATCCATTTAATCCTTCCAGGGTCGTGGGGAGCCTGGAGCCTATCTCAGCCAACGGTGAGCGAAGGCGGAGTTACATCCTGAACAGCTCACCAGACCATTGCAGGGTAACACACAACCATTCACTCACACTGACCAGATATCCAGAGGAAACCCACACAAGCACAGGGGGAACATGCCTACTCCACACAGAAACACCCGAACCCAACAACCGAACCCTGGACCTTCTTGTTAACCACTACGCCACTGTGGCGCCCTGCTCACCAACTGCTATTTACTCTCTCTTTCATTGTGGAGTTGATATGCAACTGTAATAACTACACTGCTTCAGAGGAACAGAATCCAGAAATTAGTAAATAATTTATAATAAATTTGTACAAAATAACATAAAATGATAAAATAATAATAAAGTTTGTTTTGAAATCCTGTTTGCTGTTTCCAGCCCTACATTTTACACCCTACTCCAGCTGTAATAACTGCACTGAGACGGTGCTGGAGTGGAGTCAGGCTCTGGAGGATTAGGAAGCTGAATAATGCGTCTGCCTGCCTTATGGGTAGGTGAGGGTTAGTAAAGACTGAGCACACGCACAGCTCATGGTGGGTTTAGACTCTGGTGCACGAGGAGGAAACCCAAACAATGTGGGGGTGAGTGGGACTGATGAGGCAATCAAAATGGAAAGAAAACCTTCCAGAGAGATCATCATCAACTTCATACTGATAGACTCGGATAACCCGACGGTAGGCTATGCTACTCACAGACCAGGAGCAGGGAAAGAGGAAATGGGGGAAAAAAGCATAAACAAAGCATGACATTTAAAACAAACAGAGGAGAACAAATCAAACATGAAACAGACACTACAGCTTGGACAAAGAAGTAAATATGTATAATGACACTTTACTCCAAATGTAGTGTCATGGTGGACATGTTTGGTGGAGTAATAAAGCTAACTATTGTACATTAATGGGGGTTTACAACACAGTGCAGATGAAACAAACATCAGAAGCCAAATATGTCTTTACTTATTGGCTACATTTGTAATTATTTTATAGTTGAATTATGTTTTAGAGTAGATTTATACACTGCCCAGCCAAAAAAAAAAGTTGCGCACACTAATATTTTTATGGAGTGCATTTACACAACATGTGATCTCCATGGCATTATTGGTCAGGTTGAGGCTCAGCAACATTAATGTGGCAGTAAAATGAAGTCATATGGATGTAGTGAATGAGCAGGGTGTCCCATCAATGGATTTTTTCGTCCCTGATGGCACGGATATAAAATATTAAATATGTTTTGGCGCCCCAGAGTCCTGAGCTTAACCCTGTTGAAGGTTTTCAGGATGTGCTGAAGAAGACTTTATGGAGTGGTTCACTTTTCCCTCATCAATTCAAGACGTCGGTGAAAAATTAACCCAACACAGGATGGAAATAAATGATATGTTCCTTAAGTTTGTTGAAACAATGGCATGATGATTATGTGTCATAAGCAAGGCTAAAAGCGGACCAACAACATATCTATGTGTGCGAGTTTTTTGTTGTCCAGGCAGTGTATATGAATGTAAAAATGCCTTTACCTCATATCTGCATCGTAATCATTTTAATACAGTTTACACTAAATATTCCTCTCACTCGAAATCACATATACAATCATAGAAGATATGGAGGATATTAAAAAAAATTATATTAACCCATCCAGAAGATATGTCCTGATTAGAAAAGTGATCCAAAGCATCAGGAGAGGCAGCGAGAGAACAGGAAGTGGGAGAACAAAAGAGAGAAACAAACAAATAGTTACATCATCGAGCAGTGACATCATCAGCATTCAACACCCACATGTCAACAGATGCACAAACACAAACAGTGCTAATATGACAGTTACAGCTTAGTTCTGTCCCAGTTATCAAAACACACAGACACACACCAACACCACAGCAAAGCATGCACTGACACCTGAGCAAAACACTGAAATATCCAAGCAGCAGAAATGTGATTACATGTAGAGTGCGCATCATATCTGTGGGTTGTTTTTTTAAGCACAGAAGGGCGAGTCTGTGTGCGCTTCCCTTATACCTGGTCTCCTGTAGCCACTGGTGGAAGGCGTTAGCATGTTGAGCAAACTCCTGTCTCAGCTTATCGTTCTCCTCCTGCCTCCTCTGCTCCTTCTGCAGCTCCTGCTCACGCTCCTAAAATTAAACCACCACATGCAGGTCTAATTCAAATGTACATCAAAGGTAACAAAACCTTGAAAATTAGGTGATCAACTGATCTGAACTCCTAATAAAGCAGTGCTGTCAGACGTGTCAACACTCAAATTTAAAGGTACAGTGTGTAGGATTTTGTGGTATCTACCAACGGTGACATTCCAGACAACAACCAAACAAAATTTAATTTCTGGCTCCTCCCCTTCGAATCCTGTATGGTTCTTGGCTACTGTGAAAACATGGCAGTGCAAGATGGCAGCCTCATGGAGAGAGGACCCTCTCCATATATAGACAAACAACTTAGTCTAAGGTTTCAAAAATGCAACAGCTTTTTATATGATTACATATTAATGAATACTATTTATTTATGATATACTTAGCTTCGGTTAACAATCCTCCAAAATGCTACACATTGTACCTTTAAACCAATAGCCAGGAGCATGGGCTTTTAACAAATGATTAACTGGATGGTAATGAGAGCTGAATGATTAATTGAAAATAATGAGAGGGCAATTTTTTACATTGGTCAACTATATCCTACAGCTTTTCTTTAGCTGTGTAGCTTTACACAAATTTTACAAGCCTAGAGAATTTTCAAATTGTTCATGTCAAACCTCACGAGGTGATGATAGTGGTTTTATGAGACATTAGATTGTAGGAAGCGTTATATTATATGTGATGTTGATTAACATTTTAGTTTGTAAGTAGATAAATTAATGAATTAATCAGAGCAGTCCAACTTTGGACCTAAAATTATAATGAAGGATGTAAGAGTAAAGTCATACGCATCAACAACAAACCATTTCAAGGATTTTGATATTAGTGGTTTATAAAGCCTTCAGTACAGCTTTCTAACATTCATCGTGAGTATGTTTAATGAAGGCTCAATGCAGACACTTTTATTATTCGCAAAAAACTAGCTATGCCACTGATTGAGGAAGGAACCTCAGTATAACGCCCAGTCTGGTATTATGTTAGCACGTTACCTTGATGATCTTCTGCAGGTTCCTCCAGGTCTCTTCCAGAGCCTCCATGGTGAACCAGGTGTAGGGGTTAGACATCACGTGGTAGCTCTTGATTTGGCGGTCAAGCTCAGCCAGTTGGTTGAAGTCAGCCTCAGCCGAGCTCAGGGAAGAGCGGAACGCGTCGTGGGCCTCACGTAGAGCCCTGATCTCCTCCAGAGAGTTACATCTCACAGGGTCAGTCAGATCCTCCTCAGCATTCTCAAACCAGCTGTTAAAGGCTGATGCTTTCTTAGCGAAGGTCAGGAACAGATCCTCCACCTGAGTGAGATGCCACAGGGGACTTACTGACACAAAACTATCTCACTGCATGGACAAGCTTAACATGAGTGATACAAAGTGTTTATCAGATTTATGTAAACATTTAACGTTTCTACAATTTTAACTGAGTTGTTTGCCTTTGCTCTTTTGGCCAGTGTCATGGGGATACTAGTATGTGGTTAGTCTCAGGTGTATGAGGTGTGTGGTTTTACCTTTCTGAAGTGTTCCTGAGCCTCCAGCAGTTTCTTCTTGCGGGCTGCAGAGTTGGACAGCAGCTGGTTCCAGCGTTTCATCAGTGTAGCATGACGGGCCTCGATAGCTTTGGACTGCACGTGTTTGGCTGCGAGGAGCTGATCCTTCAGCGCGGTAATGTTGGTGATGCCTTCCTGCTGGAATGCCTGAAGTCCAGCATCGAATGTTTCCTATAGTGAGGGAGAGAAGTGCAGAAGTACAGCAAAATATCATGCACTATTTTAGAAACCGAGTTTTAATATCAGACTCTACATGATGTGATAAATGAAAACAAGAGAATGACCAACCTATCCTTGTACATGACAGAAAATCAGTCACTTTTCCAAATATTGCTTTAAAATTGCTGGTGATTTGATGACACTGTAATTTTAATATTTTATAATCATGAGATTTAAAAAAAGGAAGCTGATTATTACCGAGATGTAATGGTTTGTTAGAACTACATCAGAAGAAACTAGACACTGACTGTTCAGGTGTCACAGTACATTTGTAAAGGAGGGGACATGACCGAGCACCCTCTGCAGGTGGACAGGAGTAAATCAGAACCAGCTGGTAACATGTTTCCTGAATGAGTTTCACCTGTGTGTAATTACCAGCATCTCATCATATATGTGTTCTTTTGGGTGCTTACAGAGAGAGAGCAGTAAGGAGAGAAAGAGAGATGCGAGTAGTCTTGAGTCTGTAGATTGTGTGGCTTGGTGCAACTGAAAAGTGCCTGCAAACTATAGGAACAGAGTGAACTGCCCACCTGTCTCTGAGTCTACAGTGTCCTGAGCTGGAGATCTGTGTCTCCGTTCCCATACCTGCTTTGTGAGTAGAGTCTGCACTGAAGACAGGTCTCGACCATAATCATCCGTCTTCAGACTGTTTTCTTTCTCACCTAAACAACAACAATATAAATGTTATCAACAAGGACATAAGTTCCGTCTTTCTCTCACACACACACACGTAGCGTGATAGCATACCGATCCACGACTCCACCACATCCGCCTTCCAGTTAAACTGCAGGAAGGCAGAGTTCTCATCCAGTTTAGCTTTCCTCTGAGCGGCGGCCCTCTCCAGCTCGCCCACTTTGCCCCGCAGGGACTTCATCTTAGCCGTGATGTTGTCCACGTGGTGGTTCTCCTGCAGTGACATCTCCGGGTCAGTGTGATCACACAACCATTTAAAGCAGAGAAATGAAGATGAAATCGCGGCACTACCTTCTTGATGAGTTCGTCTCCGTTAGCACACACATCATTTACTCGGTCCCTGTGCACAGTAAAGTCAGTCTCAAACGCCTCGTGCTTCTTCAGCAAGCCCTAGGAAAGGAGACAGTGAAGGGAGAAAGAACAGAAACCATAATAAATTTAAGTGGAGATGTTTCCTAGAATTTACCTTGATGTTGATTTAGCAGGACAAACAAGGAAAATGTTGACTCTCAAGTGTACTATTAATTATTTATGAAAAAAGTGTAAAAACCAACTTAAATTGGTGGCCCAAAACGGGAACGCTCTCGGGGGGGTAACTTTAGTGGATACGTGAGAGGTTTCTTTCACATGAATCCATCTCACTGCTGCATCGCATTAAACAAGTCCTAATTCTCATTTTGTCTTCCTGAAATATTCTTTTTTATGATCAGACATTGTTCTATGGCCCGTTTTTAAAGAGCAAAACTGTGTAACAAGTTGCATCACACATCTCACGAACCACAAAGAAAACTATTAACCATCCTAGCAATGAATGAAATGGCACAAAAGTTGACAGCACATTAAAATCTAAAGCTGTACAGCTAAAAACACTAACCTGAACATGAACAGATCTTATAATACAAGGTTTCTTAATTTTGGCATCGCATGTGTTATGCAGCGACGTGCTTGTTTTTGAAATGAAACGCCAGGAGGATCTTTCGTCTGCTAAGCAAAAACACTAATGTACCTAAGTTCAAGCACCTTATTTAATAACATTTCACCCAAGTTTGCCACACCGGATGTACACAAATGACCGCTGTGTTATACAGTTACGTGCATACAGAGAACGTGTGAGTGACTATCAAATCGTCTAAAATCAAGAGTAATACGACCGCGTCGGAAGTACAGGTAAATCCTCATCACATTATTAATCTAGTTATTGTTTTAGATGAAAATGTTTCTTTCCCCTCATAGCTTAAGAGAAATACGTACTTTGATTAACCACATGTATCTACACTGTATGCGTCGCATGTTACACAGTGCGGCAAATAAATTATTTTCCAATTATTTTTATATTAAAAAGAATGCTATTGATGGTTTTTATCAAGATATATCATGGATTTTTTATTTTGTTAAGTGTTTATTTGCCAGAGAGAGAGAGAGAGAGAGAGAGAGAGAGAGAGAGAGAGAGAGTCTGCATGTTGCAGATACTGTATGTATGTATGCTTTTTCATGTCACAGGTCACGCAGTTACATCAATGTACTTTTCCCTATCTCTAGAAAACATACCTAAGAATTTTGCATCTGAAGCTTTAGTATGTTTTCACAGGACAGTGAAGATTTATGGCAGAGATTTGCCCCTGGGTTTGAAACACAATAAAATTGTTCGGATATGGGATGTAACTGTGTTACGGCGTCACAAAACAGACACATCTCCACATCAACCTCAAATCACAGCTTGAAACTTCAACTCTGTGTTTTTACCTTCAATCGACATTCTGAAGTTAAGCTCTGATAGATTGGCACAGGCACAGGCACAGGTGAATGTCTGTCACAGTGTAACGCAGTTACTCTGCGGTGACACTGCACATTTGCACTCTATTTTTGACCACGTGGAAAGTTGGTCTGCCTTTTTTTTGTAGGATTGTAAACTATATACATTGGCACAGTAAACAACAGTAATTAAAATGTCCAAATATAACTTAGATTTTTTTTTTTTTGTCCACTGTTTCTGTTTTAGTTACCATTAGTGTGGCGTGACACATATAATTCTGAAAGCTTTAGAAAAGTAAGCATGAGTATCTGATCACAGATTTTCTGAAGGATAGCAACAAAATTAAACTGGCAAAAGACTCAAATAGGACAGCCTCAATTAAGTGTTGAATTTCAATAGTTGTGCTTCCCAGAGGAATCTTTTAGCTACCGTATCCATAATAAAGCATGGAGAACTTCACTAATGGTGTTTTTCCCCCTAGAGATTAAACCCTACTAGCGATTCATACAGCCCATAGGCTGAGTGCGCTCTTGCTATTTGTATTTTCCAGTTTCAATACTTTAGTGATTGAGAGGCGGTTACAGCAGTCAGCAAACACGATTAACATTTTTAATCATTAAACTCTTTTTCTCCCTTGCATGTGCAGTGAGTGCTTATACACATGCAATCGTTTTGTCCAAGCACACCCATGGTTTGAGGTTTGTCTCCTACATGTTGATTATGGTGTTTTGCAGCCCAATCAGGCTGATGATTCAAGTCCATGATTATAAAACCTCCTGAATGTGGCTGAAGTGGTAATAATTATCCAAAGATCTGTAGGCTTTCAGCGATTTCTGTGTTTAAAGTTCTGGCTAATTTATCATCAGACAGGGCAGTTGTGAATAGCCGGAAAGTTTACATTCAACCACTTGGTTTACTAACTTTCCCCATTTTTATCAGCAATGCTGTATGGATCAGGAAGCTTTTATCTGTCAGCAACCAGCTTAGCAAGATATCTATTGAATGCAGCTGAATCCAAGTTTGTTAATTTGTTGAATTAGTTGTCGAGTTTGGTTTTTCACAAGACTCTATTGGATTCCCTAGTCTTTTCTTTTCATTTACCACCAGCGACTGTACATGCTCAAAAAAACAACACTTAATATTTATATTTTGCATTTAATGCAATATGGGTGGGGCTAACATTTGATATTTTTGTCTATAGCTCCACCCTCAGCTATACAAGGCTGATGATGCCTGTCTTGTCAACTGCTTTCAAAATAAATATGCATTTCTAAATATTTTATAGATTTTTATATTTTATAATAAGCTGAAATTATTCATACATCTGCAAATTTTGACTTAGTTACTTTTATTTAACCAGCAAGTTTGTTTTTTTTTTAACCGGAAATGACACAAACTTCTCCCAAAAGGTAATAAGACGATGTAGAATGTAGTTCTATACCATTTCAAGTAGTCCAAACTGTTCTAAAGCATCCTAATTACCCTGATTCATTGGGAACAGCTGATTTTATCAACTCAACAGGTGAAAAACAGCAGCTCTCTGCAGGTGGTTTGTGGACAGTCATGGCAAAAGTATTTTTAAAAAATACAAGACATTCGGCACTGTGGAATATCTCAGAGGACCTGGTCGGAAGCCAAAAGTGACACCTGTGCTGGCCAGGAGGATAGTGAGAGAGGTGAATCTGGGCTCCAACGGACACTGCACACTGCTGGGTTCCACGGATGCAGACCACAGAGGACGCCACTTCTCCAGATAAGGCACACAAAAGCCTGTTTGGCTTTTGCAAATGCTCATCTGGGCAACGAAGAAGACTTGTGGTGTTTTGTTTTGTGGCCAGACGAAAGAAAAACTGAATTGTTTAACCTCAATGATGTATGCTTCATTTGGCATAAAAAAAAGAGAAGCCTTCAACCCTAAGAACACCATCCACACTGTCAAACATGGTGGTGGGAACCTACTGCTTTGGGGTGTTTTTCAGCCAGTGGACCAGGGATCCTAATCACAGTAAACGGCACCATGAAAAAAGAGCAACACATCAAGATTCTCAACAACAACATCAGGCAGTCTGTAAAAAAAACTTGGCCTTAGGCACCAATGGACATTTCAGCATGACAACGACCCAAAACACTGCAAAAGTGGTGAAGAAACAGTTAGCAGACAAAAACACTAACGTTTTGCAGTGGCCCAGCCAGAGTACTGACTTGAATCCAGTTGAGAATCTGTGGAGGGAGCTAAAGATCAAGGTGATGGCAAAGAGACCCTCCAACCTGAAAGAGTTGGAGCTCATCGCTAAAGACGAATGGGCAAAAGTACCAGTGGAGATGAAAAAGCAATTGTAGGAAACGTCTGATTGCTGTAAGAGCCAAAAAAGGATTTTCTATTGATTATGGAGAAGGGTATGAATCATTTTGCCAATTTTTGTCCAAATGTAAATAAAAACTGAGAAATTTTTTTCCACAATGATGCCTTTTGTACATCGTCTTACTATCTTTTGGGAGAAGTCTGTGTCATTTCCAGTCAAAAAAAAAAAAAAACACACAAAAAAAAAACTTACTAGTTGAACAAAAGTAACTTCAAGTCAAAATTTGCCAGGGACTAATAATTTCAGGCTCGACTGTAAATATTTTATAGATTTAACATTTTACTTTTACAGCATTTGGCAGTGACTTACATTTTTTTTCATCTCATTTGTACAACCGAGCAGTTGAAGGTTAAGGGCCCTGCTCACGGGCCCAACAGTGGCACCTTGGTGGTACTGGGCTTAAACACCAACCTTCAGATCAGTAACCCAGAGAATGAACCACTACTGGCCAAACATTAACTAGCATCCACTAACTGCTCTAACACACTGCCCTATTTACAGTGTAGAGTAGTGAATAGTGTTTGTACCTGCACCGCCGCCAGTGTGTCTCCATAGTCTTCGCTTCCAACCAGATTCAGCTTCTCATTAATCCAGGCTTCTTCCTCTTCTACATTGGCCACAAACTGCTGATACTCCAGCGATTCCTCCAACCTCTGCCCCCTATACACACACACACACACACGTATTACACAGTGTCATCAATAGCAATACTGACAAGAATATTCTACAAATCATCAATCAATCAGGGGCATCAGATAAAATCTATAAAAATCACTATAAAATCGCCACTACATTTATATTTAATTTTACATTTTTATATTTATATTCGACCTTTAACTGTCCTTCAGATAGTTATAGTTATTGTTATTTTTCTTCTTGATATTAATAGTTTTTATTCTTCAAACTTTAGGACAGTCGTAACAAGCATTTCACTACATATTGTACTGTTTATGATTTTGTATGTGACAAATAAATTTGAATTACAGAACATTTGTTATAAACCAATGTTGACTGAAAAAAGAGTTTCAATTTTAAAAGACCCAAAATAGCATGAATTTTGCACTTTTTTATAAAAAAAGCACACAGTCTCTTACCTGGCAGCAGCCAAATCCTTCAGCTCCTTCCAGTGCTCGACAAACTGTGCCAGCCTCTGCTGGATCTCATCCTGCCCGATGGTATTGTCATCAGACAACTTCTTCCCCGTGTCGAGCACAGACTGGAAATGACATACATTGAGTTATTCAACACTACCAATGATAAAGTGTCACAGACAACAGGAGTGGGTGGTATAATAAAAAAAAAAAAAGTTCTATCACGCTATAAATACCTTTACAGTCATGGTAATGGTATATATCACAATATATGACCTTCTTGTATTTGGAAGTTTATTTCTATACAAATGAAAATACCACATACCATCAGTCAATCAGTGCAATTTATAAATCAAAATCACCAATATATATATAAATTAACAGGCCTGAGGTTTCGTACAGATTTTCTCTTGTTTAATTTCAAAAAGTAAACCAGCGTGCAAATATCTGGTACTCTAACTTCAAGCTTAACACAAAAACAGTTTTAAAAAGTTCATGTAATGCTGTTTGGTGCAGAATGACTACATGTCGGTAGCTGTTGTGAAATAAAGTACACTATGAACCAATTCCAACATGGTAGCTCAATGATGTGTTTGCAGCGAGGCATTATATACTTGGGTTTAAGGAAACTAACTCTATGAATCCCAGCTTTTCAATGGTACGAATCTGGACCATATCCTTACATATGTGTGTCATTATTGCATGTGTCATTTCCTTTCACCGTCAAGATTTCTTCTTGTGGATTGCCTCTAGCAAAAGACTAATTAATCTCTGTGTATGCAAAGAATCACTTGCGCAAACTTTTTTTTTGAAATAAACGTCGCACGAATTATTTCTCACTATTGCTTTTTTTTTGCTCCGTGCACAAACAGAACGGGGTCAGCGCTGGCTCGGCTCTTCCTACGCTTTACTGGTACTTGACATTAATATCAGTTAATTTCCCCCTTTATGTTAAGGTTATGTGTATTTACCTCTACACCTATGACTTCAAGAAAATGTAGGAATGCTGAACAACAACTCAAACTTATTCTGAAATGTTTCTGAAAGGTAGCCTGAAATATTAAGACTAAATATGTTTCACAGTCATTCTCCATGTCTCTTGGTGTTTTCAAGTTTCATGTACACACAACGGTTAGCAAACCTTTTTTTGCAGCCAAGCACTCTGCTGTTTTGTTGGCTCCTCAGTATGTCATGGCGATGTGACCATGGTAATTCAAGGATAATACATATACATTTTTTCCTCGGTAGTATAAACAGTACAGTGAAATCTCCAATGGTGGACAATTTATAGCGTCAGGATGGTATACACCATCATACCACACAACCCTGGAACGACATCATGAGAGAGATAAAATGTGCAGCTCCTCACCTGAATGGCCGGCTCATGAGCTCCCAGCTCGGCCTCCAGTCTCTTGTGCTTCTTTCTCAGATTCTGTACTCCTGTCAAATCACGTCCATAATCCTCCGAACTCACCAATAACTTCTTCTCTCTAGCAGCCCAATCAGAGACATATGGGTCAGATTTAGAAAATGACAGAAAATGGAAGTATTTGCTATGGTATAATACACACTTGATCCAAGATTCTTCATCATCCAAGTCTCTGAAGAACTGGTGCAGGCGGTGTGACTCATTCAGCTTGGCTCTGCGTCCAGCAGCCATGCTCTTGATTTTAGCAAAACGTCCGTTAACGGCATCACGCTTATCTTTAACCTGAGAGGTGTCAAAGGCGTTGCTGGCCATTAGGCTGTCAGCCTGGCCATTGAGATCCTTCAGACGGTCCTGGAAGAGAGGAATGAGAAGAAGTATTATACAAAGCATCAGTCATAAACAGCACCACTATTACCATACATGCCAACATTTACCAAAAATATTAAGACAAAGATTTATAAAAATAAAGATTTTATGACATTAACTGTGCATGTAGTGTACTGTTCAGTGTCAATCTGCTGCCAGATTATAAAATAGCTGGCTGTTTAGTTTCAGTTTCACTAATTTGGTACTGAAAATTACTCAATATTTAACAACAAATTATTTTTAAAATAACACCAATTACCAAAACACTTATTTAAAAAAAACATTACTGGTCTTTACTGTAAGAAGAAACTTCTTACACTAATAACTGAAAAGAAATCAGGAAAAATCAATCGGATTGTATGGGGTGCACTTACTTATAGGAAAATATGTTGTTTGGGATTCATTAACACAGTGACCTATCTAAATTTCTAATATAGGTTGTACTGTTTACCTCATGAGCAGAGATATCAGCTTCCAGAAGCTGGTGCTTCTTTAGCAGGTTGTTGACCGACGCCAGATCCTTCCCATAATCCTCAGAGGCAAGGAGAGCTTCAACCTGCAGATGGATTAAAAAAAAAAAAAAAGAAAAAGGAAACGTTTTAAGTTTAACTAACTTATTTATTTACTTCTCGATGTGCTGGAGTTAGCTAAAAAGCTTATTTTCAAATGCAGTCCTTAGAAACAGTTCTCACCTCCGACAGCCAGAAGTCAAAATCTTTAATTCCGGTGTTGAAGTTCTGCTGCTTGTTGGCTTCCTTCAGTTTCTGACTTTTCTCAGCCGATTTGTTCACCAGGAACTGCCACTGTTCATCCAGAGCCACCAGGCGAGACTGGAAATGTCACACATGGCTCAATTACTCACTTATACCACAAGACTGTTGGATTCAGAATTCTGATTAGTCCTTAGGTGTTGATTATTGACAATAGTTCAGTTGAAAAAAACATGTTTCTATGAATGCTTACATAATGGTGAGGTCAGGGTAAATTAGTGGCTAATGTTAGATTTCCTTCAAGTTTTACTGACTGTGTAATTCTAGTAGGAGAAATATTATTAAATATATACTAGTTGGATGCAACAAGAAATTAGAACGAATGTAACATCTCAGTTTAGGTCTGGAGCATAAATAGGACATATTTACCTTGACGGCATCCTCACTTCCTGCACATGCACCTCTCTGGATGAGCGCGTTTCCTGTATCAATCACACCTCGGATACGATCAGCATTGGCATGAAGCTCTGCCTCGAACGCCTGGTGTTTCTGGTGTTTGCTCTGAAAGCAGTGACGACAAGAGAATGTCACAAATGTTTTAAACACTGATATTTCTAGACCACAAAGCCAAACGTGGGGAAAGAGAAATGAATACACCATCAGACCAGAACAAATAAACAAACCATTACTTCTACTTTCACTACACGCAGGACAGCAGCACGGATGGAGTGTGCTGGATTGAACAGCATCCAAGACTAGATATGAATCCATAATGAATCAGAAAAGTTAGGCTGCTTTGCATCACGTGGGCTACGTTCACATTACAGGACTGACAGCTGAGATGAAGAGATGTTTAATCATTTATCAATTGTGTGGAAATGTTTCATGGGCAATATGGATTTATAAATTTCTTCACACAGTACTTATAAGTGTATGAATGCCAATCAGCCATAAATGACAGCATATTCGCAGCTTGCTGAAATGTAGCCATGCTCACAACACACCATGAAAGGATGTGCTCATGGAGAGGTAAAAATTCCAAAATGACAACCAAATGGTTAATGAGTGTCTCTGCAAAGAGACACACTAGCCATTGTTTTTGTCAAAACTGAACTACTAATCTTATTTGTATTTTCTTTCAGGTTGTTAATAGGAATGAAATGAAGCAATTTTTAGATAACTAGTTTTTCCAGTAACTTTCTAATTTGCTTTTGTTCATATCAAAAATTTACAAAAAAACTATTCAAGTCTTTAGAGTAGGATTATTGCCATTCTTCTGCATGCTAAAACTTTTGGCCAAAAAGCATTTTATCATCTTATATTCGTTCATTCATTTTCTGAACCGCTTATTCTTAATTAGGGTCGCGGGGAGGCTGGCGCCCATCTCAGCTGACTCTGGGCGAGGGCGGGGTACCCCCTGGACAGCTTGCCAGGCCATCGCAGGGCCATCAGTCACACAACCATTCGCAATCACACTCACACCTAGGGGTGATTTGGAACAACCAATTAGCCTACTGTGCATGTTTTTGGACTGTGGGAGGAGACCGGAGTACCCGGAGGAAACCCACGCAAGCACAGG
>JAOUQZ010000019.1:16180272-16193402 GCA_028564935.1 Neosilurus hyrtlii
AACGCCCGAGCTGGGAATTGAACCCAGGACCTTCTTGCTGTGAGGCGGACGTGCTAACCACTGCGCCACCGTGCCGCTATCATCTTATACAATAGATATAAAGACCATGTCATTTTTTTTTTTTGTGTCATATACAGAACATGGCTCATGAATGAAACATTAGGGCATTAAAATACATGTTACACTATCAAAATTTTTAAAAAACATTTCAACATATTTTATTTATTTATTTCTATCATTCCAATATTTGTGCTTTATATTCATCTATTTTAATTTAAAAAACAATCCATTTTTATTGAGATGCTGCAAAGCTGCATTTAGGTGAATGAAATGCGGTATAGAAATAAAGCTCATCATCAGCGATAAGGCTTGTAAGGTGAATGTAGCCGTTGTTCCACACCATCTTAACACCTGAAGAAAGAGAGTCGGAAGAGATGTAAAAGAAAAGAAGTATGAAGCACTGCAGATCACTAAAACACTACAGATCACTATAGTAGAACAGATCTCAGGTCTCTGTCCCCTCTCACCCACACCCCAAATTTAACCCTGCATTTGTTATGCTGACCCTTAACACATTGATGGTGTGGAACAAATTCCAAACAAAATCAGCCCAAAACTGATACACAGATCAAAAAAATGACCATAAACTGCTTCAGTGTTGGAACAGACACATTACAGTACAGAAGATGCTGAAATAAAACAAGTCCATAAGAAGCATAAAGACAGCACATGGGGACGCAGAAGGGGGACATGGAGCAGGGACACTGCTTGCGCTCAAGTACAAGTCCACTACACACAAACACACACGGACATGTAATGAGACCCTACTGTGGTTAGTAAGCAAACACGCTACTCCACTTACCAGCAGCTTGGACAGCTAAAAATAAGACATGAGAACAGAGAGAGGTTCAGTTTGATTCAGTATTCACTGAGCAAGTTACAGGAGAGACAGGAAGCATTACCGTGCTTAGAAAACACAACTCTATTTACCAGTAATTATTTACACATTAGAATTAAGTTACATTAGAACATAAAAAAACATTGGTACAATTAGAGCTGAAGCAATCTGAAAACAACCTACTATATCCATCCATCAGTACATACATATAACATACATATTTTATACATAGATACCCTGATGAGCCATAACATTAAAACCACCTGCCTATTATTTTTTAAGCCCTACTTGTGTTACCAAAACAGTGCTAACTCATTTTTTTAATGGACTCCACAAGACACCCTGAGAGTGTGCTATGGTATCTTTCACCAAGCAACCAACCTGATGGTGGGCCTACATGGTTTGGACCTGTTTATCCAGCACATCTCACAGATGGGGAACTTGGAGGGCCAATTTTCTTCAAATAACTCCTGAACAGTTTTTTGCAGTGTGGCAAGTTGCCTTATGCTACTAAATGAAGCTACTGTCAATGGGGAACAACATTTTGTGCCCTTTTGTGGGATCAGACCACACAGGTTAGCTTTTACTCCCCATGTGAATCAGTGAGCCCTAGGTGCTCGCAAGTCTGTTCCTGGTTCACCTTTCCTGGAATGTGCTCCTGGTTCCCAACAAGACCTGTGGTTTTGAAGATGCTCTGACCCAGAAGTCTAATCAAAAAGTTTTGGCTCTCGTCACAGTTACACTTAGGCTTGCCTATTTTTCCTGCTTCCAACATAACTTCTGGAACTGATTACTGCCAAATGCATCACCCCTTGACAGATAACAGTGTAATAAGACAATCACCATCATTCACTTTGGCTCTCAGTGGTTTTAAAGTTATGACTGATTGGTGTGTATATAATCCAATATAATTTAACTGTCTATCTGTAATATATTTTCAAAAAAATTATCTTGATTTCGCTTAAGCTACTTAAGTGGTTGTGGTGTTTTTTTATGCTGCATTCAGACATGAAGATTACGGGACAACAAAGGCTGATTATTAACATGAATGTGTAATGTTACTCATGTTGTGCTGTGCATTACACCCCCTGCTTTCATTCAGCTCTATCCTATTTGAAGCTATAATAGCGAAAATAACTGTTTGTACACTGTCCAGCCAGAAAAACAAAATGGTGAACTCTAATATTTTCTTGTACCACCTTTAGTCATGATCAATTACAATGGCACTGTTGCTTCAGTTGGTCATGTCGAAGCTCAGCAACTTGTGGAAATAAAATTAAATCAGCTGATCATATGAATGTACCTGGTGATCCCTTCAATGGACCTTTTCTTTTATGATGGCATGGATATAAAATGGGGGCTCAAATAGTGAACAAGTGATTCAGGGACCTCATGTACAAAGGGTGCGTACGCACAAAAACATTGCGTACGCACTTTCCCACGGAAAAGTCCAGATGTATCAAGAGTGAAATGTCCATGGAAATGTGCGGTGCTTCATGCAAACTTCATGGCTGGTGTACGCATGTTTCTGCAGCCGTTGGTGCTTTGGCGACACTTAGAGGTGATGCTGGGAAACTTTATAACGTGAACTTTAGTCCTCAGAGTTGATTAAAGCGCATTTTGCAGCGAGAGCCGATTTTCATCATGTAATCTGCGCTGTCACTGCACACACATTGCTATAAAAGCTCCATCACAGGATGAATTTATATCAACACGAAGCATTTTCATTCCATCACTGTACAGATCACATGTGATGCACAAATGCAATAAACTAACAGTGTGGTGAGGTTTCCTGTTTTAACGCATGATTCCTACACCCTGAGTAACAGCATGGTTGGGAACTACAAGCTGGCACTGTGCACGATGGTGATTTCCACCATTCACTAGTGCATTTATTGAGTCACTGATATTTGTGTGGATGCCTGTGAGCAAGCGGTCATTTATGCCACCGATTGCACAGCACAGCGCGGGGAGGACACGGCCAGTCGGGCGGGCAGCAGGAATCCCCCGTTTCTGTGACCCAGAGCCGCCGTGGATGGTGGAGGAAACCCCGAGTCTGTGGCTGCGTGTCCTCAGTCTCACTGTCTGTTTTCTGGATTCAAGCATACGCCATTTTTCAGTAAGAATTCCACGCAAGTCTTTGTACATGAGGCCCCAGATCTCTTTGGGATGTGCTGGAGAAGACTTTATGGAGTGGTTCGATTTACCAATTCTTAATTCAAGATGTTGGTAAAACATGAACCCAACTCTGGATTGAAATAAAGGCTGTCATGGTGCTTAAGTTTGTTGAAAAAATGCCTTGGCGATTATGCACTGTATATCATGGATAACTGGTCCAACAAAATATTAGTGTGCGAGACTTAGTACTTTGAGACTTAGTACAACCAATTCCATTTGTCAAAAAATACCAAAGCCTGGTATAAACAGTAAGAACTGATGAGAGGATTAAACTGAGATTTAAAGGAAAATAATAACAGTTATCCTTAGAAATAATCCAAAATAAAATGTATGTTAAAATGTGGAGCTCTTTATACAAAATAGGAAAAATGTGAAAGATCTGTTAAAAAAAATTACTGACTATCCTCTAGCCCTAGGTACACACAAATGTGTAATGAGTTTAGCAGTATCACTGTAGAGTACCGTTGTACCTGGATGTTAGTTGGGTCTTTATAGGACTCATCAGTGGCCGTCTGCAGCTTCTCACTGATCCAGGCTTCGATTTCATCTACGTCCCTGCTAAACTGCTGCAGAGTCTGAGACTCACCCAACTTGGAACGTTTCTCAATCATCTGAGCCTTCAGGCGGCGCCACCTGGGGGTTGAGACATAGATTTACACCAAATCTGTACAAGTGACTTCAATCGATTCAGGCTGACAGACAGGGGGAAAACTCTGACCTGTCCAATACTTCACTGCGGCGGTTGAAGATCTCAGGTTTGGCATAGTGGTCAGCAGAAATGAGCTGATCAGCAAAGGACTGCAATGCGGCAATCTTCTCCTCCTGTGGAGACAGTGCGGGTCAGACGGCCTGTTTAGAAAAGCACATGCACACAGATTCGGCAGTATTATACTACTGACCTGCACGTTGATGGCTTTGTCGAAGTCCTCGTGCTTTTTGATGAGAGCCTCCACACTGTCGAGGGAGTCACCCTTGTCATCAGTGGCCAAGAAAGCTTCTCTCGCTGCCATCCAGTTCTCAGCTTGCTCACAGTCACGGTTAAACAGCTGCAGAGAACAAACACAGAAGTTAGTCATTAATTATAATAATGGTTTGGATAAACTATATTCGCAGGGTGGCGGGGCTCTCCCTTAGAGATAGGGTGAGAACCTCAGCCATCTGGGAGGAGCACAGAGTAGAACCGCTGCTCCTCCGCGTTGAGAGGAGCCAGCTGAGGTGGCTCAGGCATCTAATTAGAATGCCATGCCTAACGCCTCCCTGGTGTGGTGTTTTGGGCATGTCCAACCGGAAAGAGACCCCGGGGTTGAAACAGAACTCGACTGGAGGGACTACGTCTCTCGGCTGGCCTGGGAACGCCTCGGGAAGGAAGAGCTGGAGGAAGTGGCTGGGGAGAGGGATGTCTGGACCTCACTGCTTAGGCTGCTGCCCCCGCAACCCAACCCCAGATCAAGAGGAAGGTGATGACTTGTATGAACTATGTATGAATAAATTAGGTGAAATTCCTCATCCGCAGCTGGATGATGCATGAGCCAGCAACGAGTTATTTCCTAAATGTAATCAATTAGTATTACGTTTCTCTTTTTACAGGCAGACCTGATCTGTGTAATAGAAAGTTCACTTTGTACTGCTTTAATTCTAGTAAAACCTCACCTGCAGCTCCAGACACTGATCCAGCATCATCCTGCGCTGCACCCAGGCCTTCTCCAGGTCCGCCCTCTCACGGTCCAAAGCCTCCAATTTCTGTTGAATTTCAGGACTAGCGTAGTGACCACGTGCCAGCAGCTGCTGCCCAAACTGTTCAAAGGCCTGGAAAGTCCCAGCTCGGGCATCAATTTCAGTCCTGTGCTCCTGTGGAGGGAGAAGAAGCCATTTGTGATGTGACTAACGTGGCCACTGAGGCTCTGCTGAGAAGACATATACACGTATGAGTTCAGTACCTGGTGTCTCTCCAGCAGTGCTTCAGCTCCGGTCACATCCTTGGCGAGCTCATCAGAAGACACCAGCCCACGGATACCATTGATCCAGGACATCAGATCCCTTCAAGAGTGACACACAGGGATAATTACTAGTGTCTGGCATGGTAGCAACTCGATTTAGAACTTAAAACCTCTTTGGACTTTGTAATCTTATATAATTTATTTTACTTAATAAGCAGCCACAGTAGCCTGAATAAAGATCGAAGTAATGGTACCAACTTCTGCAAGTTGACTTATATTTTCTCTATCCTCACCTGAAGTCACTGAGGAAGCGCTGTAAGTCATGTGAGTTGCCCAGTTTATCCTTACGCTGGTCAGCACGTCCAACCAGGCTGCTCCAGGCCGTGTTCAGCTCAGTACATTTTTCCTGAATATCGTCCACAGCCTCAGGATGAGACTGGATGAGACGCTCAGCTGTCTCTCCCAGAGAGTTCACCTTTTACAGGACACAGAGAATTTTATTTTAATATCACCCAAATAGAAAGTTAATATCACAACTGAGACCAATAAACCAATACAATGTATTTAATGAAACACAATATATAAGCCATAGTTAAAATAAAAACACACTAACAACACTTTGTATTTCATTTGTTGTGTGTGTTCGTTTGGAAACATATTTACACTACTTATTGTTGAATTCTTAATCCTGTTGTGGAGAGAAAATAAAGAAACACTACTTTGATAAATTCAATTAGATTATTATGACTATGAACATATATTCTCTGACTTTTTTGTATTACAGTTTCTATGACCCTGAGATACATATTAAAATGCTCATGTCTCTAATGAACAGCTATGACGTGAGCTATATCATGTGCTTCATGACTATGAACATGTATGCAACGGAGATAATCCCAAATAACAAGTAATCTTCATGCCCTATGTAGTGCACATATACAGCGAGTCAGGATATAATTACTACTGTTACGAATATAACAAAACCCAGATCTGACCTTGTCTCCTAGAGCAGCCAGGTCTCTCTCAAAGCCCTCATGTTTGCGCTGCAGGGCCTGAACGCTGGCCAGGTCATGACCATAGTTGTCTGTGTTTAGGGCCTGGTTCTTCTCCTCAATCCATTCTTTGGTCTCATCAGCATCCCTGAAATACACACAACCACTCTAGTTCATGTTTTGTTTTGGTGTTAACATACTGCACTTTGGTGAAAGTTTCAGATGCTATTCACCATCTTCTGGAAATCAAAGTGAGCAGAACCATTTGTACCTGTGGAACCTCTGCACCTCATGGGCACTTCCCAGCATGTTGCTCCGATCTTCCGCCAGCTGCTGCAGCGATCTCCAGTGGTTATTTAGCTCCTGTGAACACCCCAAACACGGCCGTAAGCATCCTGACATCTGTTCACTACATTTACATGCACACTACAGCACATCGGAGTCAAAACATTTATAACAGACTGACTACACAGAAGCGTTTAGACTCAAATATTCAGGGTTTCCAGAGCCAAATTACAATAATTTCTTAGTGAACTTTTTTTTTTTTTACTTTTGATCATAGAGTCACAATATGCTAAACAGGGATTTTTTTTTTGTAACTGGAGTCAAAAAAAGTTCTACTCGCTTTAACATCTAACCTACATGTTAAATATATTCCACATCTTTCATTACAGAAGACAGCTGTGGTCAAGCAATTAACAAAATTTCACCTTACGCGCAGCGACACCCCTTGTGTACATTGGATTTAACAGACATGATATGCATTTTTAATCTCCAGTTTTTGAAAACAATTTGAGGCCTGCCCTGTAAAACCTTAAATCTAAACTGCAAATGTTTATTGCTTCAAATTTTCTAACCAGTAATCTTGTCATAAAAAGTCAATGATAACACTTCCTCATGGGTTTAACAAATTCCTAACGTACGCCTATAGATAAGGTAATTTGAAATCAATTTCTCTGGCAATTAGGCCTTACTGTGAATATATGTTCCAGATTTTTCTAATATCTATATACTGCAACACTGTATTTATGTTCCCAGCTGTTACTCTTGGCGCATTTAGTTGTCCAATACGGACATGTTTGTGATGTTACAAAATCGGACCTCAAAACCGATTATTTTTTCAACTTCTATTTCACCGATAAAGAAAATTAATCAACAAATCTAATTGATACTGTCCATGCTGTTTCTTTATTCAATAACCAACAATTATTTAAAAAATATATACAGTTTCCTGACCATTGATGGATTTTGTGAGGCACTGCAAGAATTATGCGTATTCCATGTTTAGCATACTGTGACTCATTTAAGGGGTTTAATTTGCTGTACTCCAAAAGTGCCACTTTTTATCCAAACACAGGACTGACATAATGCCAAATAATTTTACCTATGGTTCACACTTGTGTTTACTTTCAAGTGATTTGATAGTAAGTCTGGTATCAAGATCAGCTCAGCAAAACCAACAATGTGCTCAAAAATACAGAGCTGACATTCAGTAAAGCTTCTGCTTTCTAAACATTTTTAATTGGTCCATTTTCAGGGTTGTCATAATTTTGGAGTACTGCAGCAATCTGTCACAATTTATATAACACCTCATAGTAACACGACTGTTTAGATCCACAGAAGCTTTCTAGACATCAGTGAAAATGCCCCTACTATAAGCCTGGACCAATATCATGTTTCTGTCAAGTGAGAATTATATATCATCAATCGGATCCTGTTTTTTACATTTTTGTATCTGAGGCGAACACTGAAGTGTGCATGTAAACATAGCCATAATAATTAAGACTTTAGCAGGATGTGTGGGATGAAAGAACACTCAAAGACAAGGGTTCATGATAATATGAAGCATGACTGAATGCAGACAACAGATCACATTAAAACATGTTACAGCCATAGACTTTCATATTAGAGCCTTAGACAGCTGATGCCATTCTGCCCAGGACTTGTCTATGAGGAGCACATGTACGGAACAAACTCCTCTATCTAGAGCTCTAATATGTAAATTGATCACCTTATACAACGACAATAAGATTACAAGACAACAAAACCCTTTAAAATGAAAACACAAATAAGCACAAGGAGAAGGTTGAGGGAGACACGCTGGACTGACGCTTTTGAGCATCACTGCATGGACATTTAAGTAATGAGGACAGAAATGGTCAACGTAGCAGAGTGGGAGCACAGGACGATGGTCGGGGGGACAGGGTTAGTTCTCCAGGTGTGAGGACAGGATGACTTAGTGAGGGGATGAGGCAAGGTTCTACAGGAAGGACACAACAGGTTTCTTACCTTAATGGTATTAAAGTTAGCCGTCGTTTGGACAGCCATGCGAATAGACTACACCGAGTTGGAAGAATCAGGGAAGAGTAAAAACCACACCAATCAGGAGAAAAGTTACCACATTAGTGTACACACTTCCACCCTACTCTCTGAATCTCAGCATGCACACAACATCTCGCTTATTATTCTCCATATTAGAGATTTTAACACTTTGGCTACCGTTAAACATTCAGTTCAAATAATATTACCTTCCATGGAGAGGCGGTTTTTGAATCAGCTTCATCCTGTAGAAACATGACATGGACATGGTAGTAGAAATTTTAAATGAGTTTTATTCTAAGGCATGAAGTATATACAGTACTAAAATGAAACAAACCTTGCCAGGAGCTGAGCCTAACAGTTCTTGTTGCTGCAGCAGAAAAAAAGGGAAAAGAGAAAATTATGGATTTTGGCATCAATTAACAATATGATGTGAAACACAGTTTTATAATACAATTATAGTGGAGCTTAAGCAGGAAACCATACTTAAGAGTAATTGGTATAGCACTGATCTGATTTTTTCGTGTTGCGAACATTGTGTCCATTCGTCCGTCCATACGTGTACATGAGAGATTTTTACTCCAAACTGTTACTTGTTAGAAGCCATATAATAAAATACATTTTTTAATGAAATAAAATATACTTTAACAACATTTGCCTTATGCAATAGATATCTTTGTGTTCTTCGCTGGCAAAATAAACTATTACTCCCACTCAATGCATCACTCATTTGAATATGAAGCCGTTTAACCCAATTACATTGAGGAAGTGCATGACGTTTCTGGTGCGTATAATGCGCTTACATTAGTAAACCTATTCAGTAGAATAGCATCTCTCTACCCTGTGGTGACATTGGGTTTCCATTAAAGTAATCTTCTCAATAGCGTAACACTTTGAGACAATATCAAAACCATGGAGAGGGGCGGTCGTAACATGATGGTTATTACGTAAATATTTCGATTATTTATTTCACCCAGACAGCTCTCTCTCTGTGAATATATTCACACATTAAATTCTCTACTCTTAAGTAACTCTCTACCTGGCTATTTTATTATTATGCGAGTTATTCAAGTATTTAGGATAAGTCCATTGGGCAAGTATCTATGACGACATGGTGGCCGGAGACAGACTGTTATACATCCATCAAAAGCTGTGAAGACTGAAGTGGCAACTCTGATACATTACAAACAGATCATACATAATTTACAGACATGGATATAATCTGTGTTAATGCTCGAGCTAAATGGGAGCTATTATGTTTTATGCTAGTTAATATCATTAACATGCTCGATCAGATATACTTTTAGAATACCAATATCCACTGTTTTGGTTAGTAGAGGCTCTTAAAAAGCCCCGCATTTTGGTTGATAGCTTTATGATGTAGTATTAGATATGAGAAAGCTGAATTGGCATCTCACCTGAGCCTGAACTATTGGAGCTTCCTCAGCCATCAGTCCCTCCGACTCCAATTCCGATGCCACCTTGTTGATGTCTCTCAGTCGAGACTCGTTCGCCTTGAGATCCTGATTCAGGACAAAACACAATGACATCACATCTATGGAGATTTGCTCCAACTGGGCAACTACTGCACTGGGAAAGAACATACCTTCTGGAAATCATCAAACTTCTTCTGCAGCACCTCCACCTGTTCGAGGTCAGACCCCACCTCCTCGTTGGTCAGCGTTGCCTCCTTCTCGTTGATCCACTGCTGTAGCTCGTTAGCTTCACGGAACAGCATAAACTTCTTGCAGCTCTTCTCGAGCATATTCTTTCGCTTGTCACCCAGTTCCAGCAGGGTGCCATACCTGAAGCACACAAAAGGATGTTCAGAGCTCAAATTGGGGCCTAAACAAATCTCATATTGTCGTGTTATGGCTAAAAGGTAATCCTGTGGGTCGGATTTACTTTGTGTTCTGCTCCACCGTGACTGGACCTTCCATTACTGCTTCAACTGCAGTTTTATAATTAATCTCCTAATCCATAACAAAACATTGTAGTGTAAAAGTATTCTAAAGCAAAATAAGAATGCTGACAATCTCCGGACACCCAGTTACCTTAGCCATAACTAAATGTCAATCATGAACTAATGCACCACTGGCCAAAATTCATTGTACAAAGCAGTAAAGGAGAAATAGGAAAGGATGATGAAAAGCTAAGAATGATCATGAAGCGTCACCCGACTCCTGGGCAAGCTTCAGGAGAAACGGGCATGACTTCTATCCCGTTACTGAATAGAAGTTTAACAAAAGGACAGCCTTGCAGGAGAGAGAGATGAAATGGAAATATTAGTACAGGCAAGATTCATGACAACAGCTACAGCTCATGGAAAAGGGTGATGAAAAGAGACAATGTATGAAGATGGTGGCATGATGGGTGAGAAAGAGCACAGGCCTGGGTCCTACTCACAGTTCTTCCACCTGCTTCATGCGCACAGACACACTGCACGCTTCCTTAGTGGCCACATTCCTGCCATAGGGCAAGGCAAGCACACATGCAGGCGTTCGAGGAGAAATTAGAAGTAGTAGAAGAGGAATAAAGAAAGGCAGAGACATTAGAAAGACTGAAAGGTAAGTTAGCACTCTGACTGTTTAGTTGTCTGACTGAAGCAGATTGTTACAGGAAGTTAAATGTTTTGTTTAAGGGTGCTTTCACACCTAGTAATTCATTTGGCGAGCCTGAATCTGAGTGATTTGTTTTGATTTCATATTGTGCACACCTGGAAACAAACCCTAGGCAAAGGTGCATTAAGGGGAAAAAACCTCGGTGGCAACCTTAATTAAATCATTACAGAATTGTGTCCAGAAATTAATTATATAACATTTATACATCACATCGAGCATTCTCTTTTTGTCTGTTGGTCCAGTAACCAGAAACATGGCATTTCTACAGCTCTTTCCTTATGCTCAGTTTGAGCCTTGGGCCTCAATCCAGCAGCTTCCACACACAAAAAAATTTATGTGAAGTTGATTGCGATCTTGTTTAATTTGGACGTGTGACTGTGGTACTTAAAAAGGAAATTATATCACCATCCATTGAAACGGACAAAACACTGCATATGTGAAAGCACCCTGATGTTAAAGAAAAAAATCAGTTTGTTAAGATAGATCAAATGAAGTGGTAAAGGTCAATGGATTTAGCATCGGTGGACTTACTGGTTTTCGATCTGATCCTGGCGTATTGCGATGCTGCCCTGCTCATCCAACAAGTTCTCGCGGGAGGATGACTGTGTCGGGTCCAGCTTTTTAACGTACGCCGCTGGCACAAAGCCCTGCCTGTCGTTCACCTCCACTTTCCACCAATCCTGAGGAACAGACCCAGCATACACAACAGTCTCAGCCCTTGGTCATTACACAACCAAACAGCCCTCAAAAATTATTCAAAACATTTAAACTCATTCAAACCAAGTTGTACCTTATTGGTGCTGTTCAGCAGGGTGAGAATGTCTCCTTTCTTCATGGTGACCTCACGAGGACTTTTCTCCTGATAGTCATAGAGAGCGAGCACCAACTCCTTACCGGTCTCATCGTCAGTGGGAGCAACTTGTTGCTGTAGGACAGAGCAGTGGGAGGAGTTCATGTTCAATTTCACTGTGCTGCAGATTGTGCCTTTGTGGATGGTTTAACAGAAGGATGACACACTTACCCTGCAGGCCTGAGCCTGTTCCTTCAGGGACTGGATGCTACTTCCATAAGCGCTCAGGTCTGACAGCAGAGCCTCGTGTTTCTTCAGCAAAGCCTGAGGAACGAGAAATAAAGGATCAACTGGAGATTACTGGCTTGAGAAGTGTTTCAAACATCTCAGCCAGACTTTGACTTGAAGTTTATACTCTAGGCTACAGTTCCTAATGTGCTTCCACTGCACAGCTTCAATCAACAATGTCAAACTCCTCAGCATATGAAAGTCACATAGGCAATACTCAGTTTTCAGTTCAACAGAATGGTTATTATTCTGCTTTTAAAGACAAGTATCCACTCAGTCTACTTTAATTTCCAAATAATGCATATTTATCATATCGTCAGGGTGGCAGAACTCACTGTGATTAAGTTTTCTGTCTTAGCTATTTAACTTGACATATCAACTTTTAGATTTTTTTTTTTTTGGAAAACTCTATGGCTAAAACAAAACTAAATCCACACACTACACTTACCTCAGCTGAGTCCTCGTCCTTTCCGTAGTCAGTGCTGCCTACAATAGGCTCCTTCTCCCTCATCCAGGACTCGGCCTCGTTTGCATCAGCGAAGTACTGCTGTGCCTGCAAGGAGTCCTCCAGATCCTGCCTGCGCTGAGCGGCTTTCCCCTTCAGAGTGTCCCAGCGACCATGCAGCTCCGCCAGTTTGGCCTTAACATCTTCACCAGCAAAGTGCCCTGGAGGATGGAAAAACCAGAGTGGTGTAGATTTGGACTCTTCTGAGATAAAAACTTATCCTCCTATTCGAAGGGCAGCTTTAAACCTGCATTCTATTGTTCTCTATTATTCTCATGCAATCTAGAAATGATACAGCTGAAACTTCAACAGACTGAAAAATCACACTAATCAGGGCTCGAAAAATTTTCTGGAGCCTTAGTGCCCAGTCGGGCAACCTTGTTCTTGTGATTTTTAATTTTTTTGGTGCCCGATAGTTTTTTCTTGGTGCCTGAATATAATATGTAATTTACAAGTTTAAAAAAGCCTCCTTCATGATTTTTCTATTTCAGGGGTTGCTTTGTTTGAAGTGAATGTGCGGAGTCAAAAAAAAAAAAAAACAAAACCAGAAGTTAAATAAATAATTTTATTTCAAACTAAAAATAACAGCTTTGTTATTTCAG
>JAOUQZ010000019.1:16197546-16217644 GCA_028564935.1 Neosilurus hyrtlii
CTACCCCGAAAATAAGCCCTATGGTGTTTTTTGAGCCGAAAAAAAAAATAAGACAGTGTCTTATTATCGGGGAAACATGGTAGTAACAGTGTAAATGTACATTAACTAGTAACAGTGTAACTGTACACAAATTAGTAACAGTGTAACTGTACAGCAACTGGTTGCAGTGTAACCGTACACTAACTGGTAACAGTGCAACTGTACAATAACCAGAAATAGTGTAAAGTTATAGTAACTAGTAACCGTACACTAATTAGTAACAGTGTAACCTTACACTAATAAGTAACAGTACACTAATTAGTAACAGTGTAGCTGTACACTAGTAAACTGTTAATGAAAAATGCCATGGCTTATTAAGATAAGAGAATACATAAATACAGAATGCAGACCTGTAAGAATCGTTGAGGCGGGCGTGACGCTCAGCAGCCAGCGTGCGGATCTGCTCCCAGTTGGTAATAAGCTCGTCTCTCTTGAGGTGAATCTGAGAGGCGTTCTGGGGGTGAGTCTGTTGCAGACGCTCTGCTTCACCTCCCAAAGTGTTTACCTGAAAACACATAGCAGTTAAAAAAAAGACAGCATGTGTGTGTGCGTGTGTGTGTGTTACATAAACTGACCTTGTCCTCCAGGGCAGCAAGGTCTCTTTCGAGCCCTTCATGTTTACGTAGCAGGGCTTGAACACTGGCAAGGTCACGTCCGAAATCATCAGAGGCCATGAGCTGCTCTTTCTCCTTGATCCAACTGATGGTTTCATCCACATCCCTGCAGAGCAGAAAAGTAAAACTTCATGTCAGTGATTTCCTTTCACACAGACTGCACATCCAATACATGGCTATTATTTTAAAGAAAAACTCTGCAACCCTTCACATATTCTGTTCTAAGGAGCGTACCGATTGAAACGCTGCACCTCGGCGGCCCCAAATAGTTTGCCCTGCCTCTGATGAGCCAGACCCTTCAGCCTCTGCCATGCTGCGTTCACCTCCTCCTGTTTCTTCACAATCAGCTCAGTCTCTGGGTGGTTCTCCTGAGATAGCTTAGCTGCGGCCTGGTTCACCTCGTTCACACGCTCCTCATGTGCTGCCAGGTCTGTCTGGAACTCCTCAAACTTCTTCTGCAGGACCTCCACATGCTCCAGGTCCTGACCCAGCTCCTCAGAGGTGACAATGGCTTCCTGTACCCGTGAGCATGTGTATTTAGTTTATGTTATTATTATCATCATTAATATTATTATTTTCAGGCAGGGAAAGCTTAAAAAAAAGTCTCTTTACCCATTGACATATACTTCCAATTTTCTATTAGCTGATCATTACCAGTACTGTACTAAAATGTACTTCACTGTGTGTGTATATATACACGTCTGTGACCTTGTCAGTGATCCAGTCCAGAGCATCCTCACACTCCCTCAGGTACTGCACCAGTTTCTGGGCCTGCAGTAGACGCACACCCTTCTCTTTAGTTTTCTGCAACAGCAAATCCCACAGTCGGTGCAGCTCCTCTAAGCGACTCTGAGGGTAAATAAGAGAAAGAAAAAACAAAAGAGAATCAGGAACTGTGTAAGATTGATCCTCTCTTTATTAGAGTAGAAGGCACTGTATAGACGCCTATATTCAGACAGTGATGCAATACACATAGGTAATCGGTGTTACGTTTTAATGATTTTGAGGGATATGGGTGGGTCCTGGTGATGTGTAACTCATGTTTAACTTGATGTAACACAGAAGTGACACTATTGCTTTAAACCTTCTTTTAATCATAGCCCTACATCCAAAACCCAAATAAAACTGATATTACTGCCTGTAGCACACAGTTTGTTTATTTATTTATTTTTATTCATTTTTAAAAACTCATCCACTGTGTAATACAGGGCTTAAAAATAAATCAAACCATTTTAGCATTATCTTTTGGACAATTACAAATACAAGACTTCCAGGGACATGAAAAAATTCTAATGGATGTTTTGCAAGCAGCTAGAATTTTTTCCTGTCGTGAAGCAGGACAAAGCTTGTTTCATGTCAACTCTCTCACATGCTACCATGCACTACTGAAAAACACAAAGATAGAAGGTAAGACAGTACATCAGAATATAATGATTGAATGAATGAGATGTGCTACAATACTGATACTAGAGAGTCACTAAGCCCATTTAAATTAAAATTAAAGCCCTGATACAGTTAATACAAGGCCTGGGTATTAAATTGCCTTCAGGTAAGTAAAGAATGAGCTAGATCCATTCACTAATCACTAGCAAGTATGCATCCAATGGTTTTAAACACAAGTGTTACACTGCTGAAGACATTATGCAAAATAATTCTAATTCAATTCAAAACACCTTCATGGAATCGTACCACCAACACCAACACTAGATACTTAGCACTAGATAAGAGCAAAAGTGAACATGAAGCATGATAAACAAGCATCAAAGAGTTATCAACATTCACAAGAAGAAATGTTGAGCGGAGCGTGGTTTATCATTCTGTAACCATGTATCTGAGAGCAAGCGTGGGCACTAGCATAGAGTTAACAAAAAGTTAAGCCAGTTGATGATGGCTGTAAGGTTTTCACTCTTTTGGAATTAGCAGTATCAAGTGGACTTAATTTTAACTCAAGTTTAATTAATCTATAATCATCAAAAAAAAAAAAAAAATTCATCCAGTTTTTGGAACCCATATATACATGGGATGTGGGTCCACGCTCATAGAGGCTGCCATCTTTCACCACTATGTTCCTACAGTAGCCCAGAACCATACATGCTTCAAAGTGGGAGGGGTCAGGAATGAAAATTCAGTTAGTTGTAGCTTGGAAGCTCACCACTAGATGCCACTAAATAATGCTAAATCTTACACACAGTACCATTAAATCCTTTAACCCATATCAAGTGTGCATTCCTTTACAATTAACCAGACAGTTATGATCAGAGCTACATCCAGTATAAAGCTCTGCAATTTATACTCACACATTACAATATCTTTACAATACTCAGAGCATCTCTTTATGCCACGCTTACCCATGAACCCTCGCTGTATATTGAGGTGCAAATACATGTGATGTATAAACCAACCACAAACATCACTGCACACACACACACACACACACACACACAGAGTGAGAAAAGGTAAGAATTTATTTCACGAGAAGTTTCAGAGAATTCACAGCATCCAGACACCTACTTGGATGTAAGTTCCATAATTGACACTTTTTACTATTGGCCTCTGGGCGGTCCTGTATGGCGTGAAGGACTGGGCCAAATCATTGACATGATTAACATTAGCATGATTGACATTAGTATGATTGGCATTAGGGTGATTAAAAAGGCAGAGCTTCACACTGACAACAGCACAGTACACTGGACAAACAGAACAGCAGGATACATGCAAAAAACAAATGAGTATGTAAGTGAGTGAGTGGGCAAGTGAGTATGTGCGCGAATGAGGTGGAGAGAAAGCAATTGGGAAAATGGGTAAGTAAATGAGTGAGAGGGAGTGAGTGAGTGAGTGAGTGAGTGAGTGAATGGGAGATTGTATAAGCGGAGGTGTGAGTGAGTGGGAATAAAAGGGTGAGATACAGAGTGAGAAAGTGTGAGTTAGTGGCAGTGAGAGTGTATGAGTGAGTGAGGGGCAGAGTGAGAGTATCAGTGATTGGGAGAGTGAGTGGCAGAGTGAGCATGTATGAGAGAGTGAGTGGCAGAGTGAGACAGTGTGAGTGAGTGGCAGAGTGAGAGTGTATGAGAGAGTGAGTGGCAGAGTGAGACTGAGTGAGTGGCAGAGTGAGAGTGTATGAGTGAGTGAGGGGCAGAGTGAGACTGTGAGTGAGTGGCAGAGTGAAAGTGTATGAGAGAGTAAGTGGCAGAGTGAGACTGTGAGTGAGTGGCAGAGTGAGAGTGTATGAGTGAGTGAGGGGCAGAGTGAGAGTGATTGGGAGAGTGAGTGGCAGAGTGAAAGTGTATGAGAGAGTGAGTGGCAAAGCGAGACAGTGTGAGTGAGTGGCAGAGTGAGAGTGTTAGTGATTGGGAGAGCAAGTGGCAGAGTGAGAGCGTGAGGTTTTAGTGAGTGGGTGAAAAAAATTGAGCGAGCAAGCTAGAGTTTCCGATTTATTTATTTATTTTATCTTACTCGGATGGTCTCAGAAGAGAAGTGGCTCTCAGAGATCATAAGATTGCCAGTTTCATCCAGTTTGACGATGGCCCCAGAGTTAGCCTGCACCTCTGCTTCAAAGGCCTGGTGTTTTTGGAGTTTTCCCTAAATGAAACAAACGCATTAAGCACAAACTGTATTTAACAGAAAAACAGGAGCTGAGGTTTCAGGGTGGAAAAAAGAAAATAGTATGAACATAAGATTTATTTTATATGCCTGTATTTTATGTGATACAGTTTTATTTCCACTACAGTCATGCAGTTTGTTTTGAATGGATAAAGTCTTTATGTTATCATGCTTCCGTAGTAAGAACACGCCAGTCATGTGTTTTATAATACACCAGTCCAGCAGCAGACGTGTCTGGGAGGCATTTATTAAAATAAAAACGAGAGTGCTTACAGGACAAAGGTTAATATGCACTATAATATTTAACTAGGCTAACATTAAGTCTACATGAACAGGAAGTCAGACTGACATGGAGGTGAAGTGCTTAACTTTTTACACAACACCACATTGTTTTCAAGATGTACCCCAGCCGCACTGAATCTAAAGAAACCTGACTGAGTAAACTACAAGAGTGGGCCGGAAAGTTCACAGGCTGACCATGATGCAAGAAAAACCTGACTTCGTCCTTAATCATTCAGCCTATGAACTTTTATATGAATATATATATATATATATATATATATATATATATATATATATATAAGAGAGAGAGAGAGAAAGAGAGAGAGAAAGAGAGAGAGAGAGAGAGAGAGAGAGAGTACACATTTTGTTAACTTGTCATCTATACCAAACATTGCAATAATTTTCCCCTACAAGAGATGACTTTAAACATAAGTAGCATGAAAAATATCTGTTTATAGCCATTAGTCAAACATTCTGTGAAACTATTTACGAAACAGCAATATAATCAGAGGTTAAAAATCTTTATAACTAACCAATACACCCCATCACTTGCTCTGTATCCTGTAGCTACACACCTGAAGGTTACTGGGGTCCTTGTAGTTCTCATCAGAGGCGATCTGCAGTTTCTCCTGGATCCATTTCTCCAGTTCGTCGGCGTCTCGGCGAAAGAACTGAAAGCGGTAGGAGTCTTCTAGTTTCTGCCTGCGCACAGTTGACAGCTCCTTAAAGCGCCGGTAGCGGTCCAGGACCTGCTGCCGACGCTCCTGGATGTCATCGGCTGTCTCGAGAACCTTCAGACCACCGGTATCCATTCTCTAGAAAATATACACATATGATTGGTATTACAACCTACTTCTTCAAGAGGTGTGTGAGAAACAACTAGCAGTTTATAAGCTACACACAAGAAAATCACACCGACAATTGAGCTTACAGCTGTGGTGCTAAGGGGACACTTCTGATCAATACAGTGTAATTACTCTAATAGCTCTTATTAGTATTACGCGTTCTTAACTTTTTATTTTCTAGGCTTAAAATGTTAAAATGCATCATGACATACAGATTTGATGACAATGTGACATCAATATAGTAAATTGTGTGTTAGATGACACTTTGCTTTAAAGTTTACATAAATAAATTGTGTTTTCACATGAAAGAAAAGAAAAATCTGTACTAAAACTGTATGCACCTGCTTACCATCAGTTTCTGCTTTAAAACGGTTGTAAAAATATATTGACCACTATATTCCAGAACTGTATAATGACTATAACTATATTCATATTTCCTATCCTTCTTGTACTGTTGCACTTTCTGATGATAATAAAGCATTTTCTTCTAGAAATCACCTTCTAGTTGGGCTGTTTCGCAATCAGGGTAAACTTTTTGGGTTCACAGTAGCTCAAAAACAAAACTCCTCATTTTTGTGGTTTCTTGTTACCAGTCAACACCTTATGAGGCTAGAATATTTTATGTGAAGTATCAGAGCTACAGGTCTTATGGTGTCTAAATCACACTGGGTGAAAGTATAACAGGTACAGGGTCTCTAGAATAAGTTCATCTACTTGTAATATATCAGAATTGTAAAGAATTCAAAGCATTAAGAATAAAAGTTCACTTTACACATCTATCTGAGCAGGTTTCAACAACATTAGTTGTATATATCAACTGCAGTAACAACAGCAATCAGTGAAAATTATTGTGGTTTTCCGGAGAAGACACCTTTTGACAGACATGCTTATCAAGCTAATGTGGAACTCAGAAACAGAAAGTATTTCACATCAAATCGTAATTATATTTTTCAGCAAGCTCCACAATTCTATGCTGCTTTAGAAAAAGCAATTAATATCTGAAAAAAGCACTTCTGTCCTCCACACGTAATGTCCACTTTCCGGAGAAGACATTTTCGACAGACAAAGGATCCCGACAAAGCCACTTAGATTAAAAATAGAGCTTAAAAGTAGCAGAACATCTTTCAAGATTGTATGAAAATACCTCTCCAAAATTAAAAGTTAGTTAGTAATTAGGAGGCAATTCAGAATTTTATCAGATAAAAGCTACCATTTTTGTTACAGTGGAGAGAATTGAATTCTGTATTTGGTCAAAATTTTAGCAATATTTTCCTCTAATAACATTATTTATAGAAATTGAGAAAAGATTTCACCAGTGTAGCTGGGACTACTCTTCCTCTATACAACAATAAACAAGAGACAAAAAACAATCAAAAAAACCCTGACCATGAAACAGCCGATATATCACCTGTCAGCAGAACAATACAATAAACAGTTTTCCTGTTTTATTTTTTTCTGTCAACCTTAACTGTCAAATATAGATTTCAGTATTTTCTAACAGTGTAGTAGTAGCACATATTGCCCTCACATTGTATAAATTAATTTTTTATTTAAAACCAAAAACACCCAGGGAGTGCAAACCTCCACCAAGCCCAGTAATTCCTCACATGTCCACAAAATGTCAAAAATTATCTGATCTCACAATATTAAAAAAAATCCTGGATCCAGAATTTGATCTGGATCATCTCCAAAATCTAAGATCTAGTCTAGTCTGTACTTTCTGCAGAAATGCAAGGAATACAGCACCTCCTGCTGGGCCTACTGTGATATAACACTTCCAAAAAATCATCAAAACAATGTCAGGGTCCTTTAAAAAAAAAAAAAAAACAACAGAATTTGATCTTGATTGTCTCCAAAATCGAATGGAGTCTTTTTTGCCCAAAGCCGAACCTCTAATAAAAGTTTCATGAAAATTCACACAACTTCTTGCGCAACACATACACAAACTGCGGGTAAAACAATCTCTCTGGCAGAGGTAAACACATAATATTTAATATCTAGACAAATCAAACCATGAGAAACATCTACTTACGATAGCCCTCTGAGTTTACAGATGACCACACACACACACACACACACACACACACACACACACACACACACACACACACACACACAGGGGTATAAACCCACATGGGCCAATGAACAGCTGAGTATACAAGCAGTATGAACGGAAATTCCACATGCCTCTGAACAAATAGCACAAAGACACTGCTGCAGTCAGCCCCCTGGGAATAATCTCTCTCTCTTTCACACACACCTTTTACCACCATGGACACCCCTCCCCTCAAAACACTCCACCAGCTGTGTCCCTTTTAATCTGGGGAGAAGCCGACGCTCTAGAGTAACCAGTATGGAGCAGGGAAAACGACCACGCCTGCACTACAAAAATTGTTCTTGGTATTCCGAATATTCTGCTCCTCCCCAGCTTCAGCTTGAGTGGATTCTGTGGAATGTGAGGCCCCTGGAGTACTATTTATAGAGGAAAAGGAGAGATATCACAGTGACAAATGGATCAGGATGGGGGGGGGGGGGGGGGTGGGGGGGGGGGGGGGGGGGGGGCACTTGTTACATGTGACATATAGCATTTCACATATTCTCATCACCAATAGTTCTGGATTTCTCACGTCCATGAACATGTTTAAGTCAGGCAGTGAATATGTTAACATTTCTCCAGTAGCCTATTTGCAACAGTCTTCGTACTACCAGGAAGGGCACAGAGTGTATTATGAGGCTGGAATAAGTAAAGAAAATTCTGACAAACTCGAGGTCAATGGGTGTGAGGGGTAAACCGGAGACATGTCATTAATAAGGGAAACAAACTGCTGACATTGTGCCATCACACTGCTGTGCAAAATCAATACACAGCTTTGTTACAGCAGCCAACAGCCCAGTATACATCCAAAACAGGGGGTGGCGGGAATATGACAGGAAACAAGGAGACTGGCCATGATGTTCATAAAGAGAGACCGTTGTCAAGGCAACAAGAGTGAGACAGACTGTCAGAGAGACAGCAAGGATAAATAACAGCACATCACCAGCACATCATAGTGACTAATGGAGGAAACAAAGCAGTCGGTTTACCAGAGCTGCAAAACACTACCACAGGCCATGCCCCTGATCACCATAGCATACCATACCCACAATAAAGGGAGAAGAGTGACCCTTAACCTCCGTGTGATGCTGGTGTGACAGGACCAGAGTGGATCACTTACACGGATAAGTGGGTAATAACATTTCCCGAGTATCTCTGGTGATTTTGTCCTGTCCGAGTCAGTCAGATAGACTGCGTGTGCACATGTCTGGAACAATTACATGGATTTTACCAAGTATGCAATTCTGAGTGAGACAAACATACATAGATGACAAAGGTCAGATATTATACACATTTACAGACCTTTGTTTTTATTTTAAGCACCAGTGGAGCATCAAGGTACGATTCCTAATCCAAAATACCCCACAGGTCTTCAGGAACCTCCTTCCCCACCTCCCCCTGTAACGCTGACTTTGAGTGCTGGACAGTCTGTTTGACTTCCTCATCCAGTTTATGGTATTCTCGCTCTCTGTGTCTACTCTACTCTAATTTGTCTCCTTTCTGAAGTGGGTCTCCATGGTGCTGTGCATGGGAGCAGGAAGGCAAGCTTATCAGAAGGCCCAGCACAGTGTGACGCAGTAGTAAGCCCCCCAAAAAAGGAAAAAAAAAGTGGGCGTCTAATGTATCTTAATTTGGCATAGGAGCTGGCTTTTAGAGGAATCAAATAAATTGTGGTCATGTGTACGCAAAAAGGAGGCACATCCACGTTTTAAAATTTATTATTAAAGAATAGTCTGCTACATTATAAAAAATGCTAATCAAGGTGCGCACATATATATATATATATATCTCTCTCTCTCTCTCGATGTGAATCGAACAACAACTCACGATTCAATTCGATTCCAAGTCTTGGGGTGACAATTCGATTCAGAATCGATTCTTGATTCAAATCGATGTCTGGTTCATAACCATTACAAACAAAGGGAGCCAATTTCACAAGTAACTACATTCTTCTATAAGCTGGGAACGACTCTTCTATAAGAAAGAAGAAATGATATTACTAGATTTGGGCTCGAGGTTTGAAGTGTTGCCGAAATACTTGACTTTTATTTTTTAAATTTTGCACACGGCATGTTATGTCAAGCTCCTTATTACCCGGAAAATCCGAAGTACAAGCATTTTCCTTCAGCAAAGACGGCGCTGGCTGTATTTCTTTTTCCTCATCCATGTCAAAGCTAGGCTAAAAGCTACCGTGTTTCCCCGATAATAATACTCTGTCTAATTGTTTTTTTTTACGATTTTTTACGTACTTATTTTGGGGGTCGGTCTCATTTTAATTAACATTAACAGCAATTTCAATAAACAGGTGGGTGTGAACACAAAACTCTGCCTAGATAAGAGGCAGAAGATAGATGATACCGGTAAATAAAATGACGAGCGTTATGCTCCCCCAGTCCTGCTTTTATCTCCATCATGCCCCTCAGTCCTGCTGTACAATACTTTACTGTTTTTTTCCCCCCTTAACTTTCACTTTTTCTATCTCTCCTCCATGACGCTGCTGTAAATGGTGCTGGCGCGCGTGCATTCACAGTAAATGAGGGGAGGGTGTGAGCAAAATATTGATTTAGCTAGGTCTTCTTTTTTGGGTAGGGCTTATATTGGACCGTTCTGCAGTAGAAAGGTTAGGTCTTATTATCGGGGAAACACGCTAGGTATGGAGCCGCCACTTACTGAAACAATTCACGACGGCGGCCGTATGTGGACAAACGGTACATGTTGTGAGTAAGGTTGGAAATGCTCGTAAAAACGTGATCTTAAAAATCGATTCTTGAAAATTTGAATCGATTCATAATGCTAATAAATAAGAATCGCGATTCAGGTGTGAATCGATTTTTTCCGGCACCTCTAATATATACATACACACACGTGTATATGTACACACACACACACACACACACACACACACACACACATATATATTGTGTCCCAGCAACCACATACACAACCAATGATATGATCACAAGTTTAACCAAATCTGCAGGGAGAACTGTGATTCAAAACACAGATCAGGATTCTTCCTCAAAGGTCATATGATCTTTTGCGGAGATTGCCCCCTCCTTTTCAAAGAAGAGTATAGCTTGCTATGTACACCCTCTTTCACATAAAAAAGTCCTCCATGATTGGCTAGCATCAATGTGATGGACAGGTGAGAGAAAGTACACCACCCATTACCCAGACACCCTTTTCAGTTTTGCTCCCTTAATTCTCGGCCATCACTGGCTGTCACATTATCAGGATTCACACTGTTCACTTTTTTTGCACCATTTGAGAGCAACACACCCATTACTGCATATATATATATATCAGCAAGACTGTCTGAAACGTTTATACCTCAACAAAGCTGGCTGAGGAGACATCACTGCGGCACACACAGTTATCGCACCATACTAAATCGGAGGATAAATACTCCCATTACTTGTCAGCTGCAGTAACCTTGTGGGTCCAGAACAAAACAATAAAAACCAAGATGTCTCCTGTATATTAATGCTAAAAGGGACATGTTTCAGGTAAACCATACTACTCCAAGGAATCACCAAGGGTTTAGCACATCTCTGCTAAGAGAGATGAAAATCGAGGACAAAACTGCACGCATTAATCCTGTGGCTGCACACAGATAAATGCCACACCCCATCCTAAAGAGCACGAACTGAAACGATGTCATAGAGACCCGCGTGACAAGACACATTTTAGTGAATACTTGAGAAATGCCTCACAGCGTTGTGGATTAAGCGATCCTCTTGTGTTCTCTCAACCTAACAAATGACATTACATCATCTCTAACTGAGGATACAAGCCATCCCATGAAAAGCGAAGCTTATAGAAACAGAAATTACCAGAACAACTCACCAAAACACAGCGGCTAAACTCGATTCAGGGCACTAAAGAGGTGCAGGAGAGTCGGATAAGGAGCTGTGTGCACGACCGAGATAACAGCAACTTACACACTCCTCCTACACACTTGTGCTGTTCCTCCTACTCACTCAGCTCACCCTCGTTCCCTACCCCCTTATTCTCTCTCTCTCTCGCGCTCTCTCTTTCCCATTAGAGCTCCACAATGCAGCTCGAGAATATTCGCCCCCCCCCCCACTTTCTCTCTCTCTCTTTCTGTACTGCGCAGTCTGATAACTCTCTCACATTCCAACTCCATGATGACAAAGTCCAACCCCACACCCTCCATCTGCTCACAATAACCACTCTTTAAAACATTTCAAAGCTTAAAGATAAAATTTATGGATATTGGAAGCTGACAGGATGAATTTTGTACATGGTTTAATTATACACATCCCACATAAAACGGTCATTTATTTTCTATGGGGTATTTAATAATTATACACCGATCAGCCACAAAAACATAACCACTATCTGGTGACGTGAATCATTATCTCGTTACAGTGGCACCTGCCAAGGAGTGGAATGTATAAGGCGGACATGAGCAGTTAGTTAGTTCTTGAAGTTGATGTGTTTGAAGCAGGAAAAATGAGCACGGAGAGAATTTGATGATCCGAGGGATTTTGACAAGGGTCAGATTACAATGGCAAACGACAGAGTCTATTCATCTCCAGGACAGCAGGTCTTATAATCATCTACATCTTTATATTCTTGTGAGCAGGGGAAAAAAAATCCTGTGTGTTCTGGGTGAAAGAGATGGCATAATCTCTCCCATGTCAATCATGGTCACACTATAAATTCAGTGTAGGTGATGCAGAAACTAAGCCAGTATGAAACACCGTGAGCTCATGTACTTAGAAGAGGGCGGATAGCATCACGCATGCTAGCTACACTGTGACATAGCCGAAGCTGCTTCAGGACTCTCAGAAGAAACAAATGGTAGCTGTCATATGATAGGAGAGAGCTAGCAGTAGAGTGGGAATCGACAGCTGAAAAAACTACAGTCTTGCAAATGTTTGCCACATTTTTCGCCTTTACTGAACTTAATGTAACGGCTGGGGTGCCAGTTATATGCGTTTTATTGATGAATGAAATGTTTTGATTCATATGGCTTTTTCTAAAGGAGCCAAGACAAAGACACAGTGTCTCAATCACTTTGCACCATGTGACATGTTCCTCATCCGTCACATAATCAGGTCTGTGTGAGAAAGATGCCTCTTATTCCCATAGCATCCTGATAATGAGCCTGTCCTCCTAAAGACGTCCTGTGTGACCTCCCTGAGAAAGGACGAGTTCAGATATTTATACACCCCAATACTAAGTGGGTCACAGAATAAAAGACTCGCCGGCATCACCTGCACACATGACAGCTTTGTGTTAGTCATATGTATGTATTTCCTGGATTGAGGAAAACTGGTCTCCAAATTCCCCATCTATAAGATTTTCTGGAAAAACAAGTCCAAACCACGAAGGCCCACTTTGCAACTTACAGGAATTAAAGGATGTGCTGTGAACTGCTTGGTGCCAGAGACTTGTTGTGGAGTCCATAACTTGGTTAGAGCAGTTTTTAGAGATATTTTGAATATCCCTCCCACAAACAAGGTCATAACCACTCTACGAAACAATCAATTATCTTTAGGCTGTTCTTCAGGCATATTGCTAACATCAAAACATTCTGTGAGCACAAATCACATCTTAGTGCAGAGCAGCACTCCCACCGGGAAATCAGCTTTGCCGGAAAACAAGAAGGTTTCCATGGAAACACATCTGCTATCCGTACAGGATGAAGAATTGGGAGAACACAGACCAGATAAACACTGAGGAAATGAGAACACTGCTTTGTGGAGCTTGCACAGTGGTGTATTTCTGGCCAGTTTGAACAGTTGACTCCTCCTTCCCTCACAGGACACTGAAGAATTTGGTACTAATCCTTCTGAAACAGGAAATTAGGGTGGGGCTTGATTTATTTCAATACCAGCAGCATTTAAGATATACTAAATTAATATTTATGGCAAAGGAGAGCTAAGCAGGGCATATGCCCTCTGGGTGCAGGATGATTCATCATTTTTTTACTTTTACTAGGAATATATTTAATAGAAATATTAAAAGAAATACTCTCAAGGATAAGTGATCATGCAAAAACAACATTATTTTACAAACACACCGAAAACCTGCTGCATCATCATGATGATGGACCATGACCATGCTGCCTTCGTCAATGAATTAAAGACTGTCAGGGGTGACATTTATAACCTTTACTATGACAACTAACCTGCTCAGGATACACATTTCATTTTCTTGTTTCCAGTATATTAAATCACAAGCTCTGCATCATTTATTTCAGTCAGATTTAGCATATAAAAACTCCTCAGTATTTACGTGATGATTAAATGAGTTGAGAAGGAATGCATATTTACAGTATAACAAATTAAGGACAAGCCTGTTTTGAAACTATTTAAACTGTCATTGTAAACTTTTTCTTTCTAGAAAAGAAAATTTTCTTTCTAATGCATCTGAATAATAATTTTGACTTTTATAATAACGACTATGATTAAACTGTCGTCTTTAAACTGAAACTGATCGACGTGAATGATTAAATCGAACTTATGTTATTAAACTGCAAAGTCGTGCAGAGAGAAAACACACACATACCATGCAACACACGCAAGCATGACATCTCAATCAATAGACCTACCTCAGAAACACCTTTTAAAAAATAATAAATAATAAACAATAAATAACAGCTCCTGCGCCGTCTGGCTGCTTCGTGCACTCTGCTGGTGTGATTTCACAGCGACAAACTGCTTTTGCGAGGTATGACTAGGCAAAATTGCGAATGTGTGTTTCTCTCCATCTCTGTGCTGTGGATCGACGCAGGATTACTGCAGTGATAAATGTATGCAGTGATGCAGCCAACCTCACTGTCTACATCCCACTGACTGCACTGCGTTCCACACCCATCCCAATCACTTTCACTCCCTCGGGGTGGACGAATAAAGCATAACGAGGCGATGAATTATTCATATTTTATCCTCAGAACATTGTTGATGTAGAACATTGTGTTTGTGTTCTCCGATGCACCTATCAGGGTTCAAAATAGCCTTGTACCAATCAATACGGCATTGTTCTTCGTTCTCTGATTGGTGGATGGGAAGAAAAGAAATGCTGGTAAGCACTCGGTCAGCGTTTCAATCAAACTGCTCTATCTGCCGGGAAGCTATGAATAAAAAACTAATACCAGAGATATACAATCTGCTTACCCCAGGCTCATTTCATACGTTCTACTACACAATTCATCCCCTTGTGACTTGCCTGCGTTTTCAAATATGATGAAAGGCTAAGCTGATGGCTGTGATCCTGCTTTCTGAGCACTGAACGTATTTGTTGACCGTGATAATGGTTCTTTTCCATCAATAGAACATAAAAACAGCAGGTTTTAGGTCAATGAATGTGATTATATAGAGTTCAGATTTTATACAGTTTGTTTACAATGAAAATTTACACTTTCAGCTTTTATGAAACATTTACAAATCACCAGATAAAACCTGTTTTAAGAAAACATCACAGGCGAGGTTATACCTGTCTGGCTGCAACCATCAACTGTAGAAATTATGGACAGCAAACTCTTGCAAAAAAGTCACGGTCTGGCGCCCCTGCCGGCTGGCTTGCTGTGGTACAATATATATATTGCACCGCCCATTTAAAAGAGTTTCAACAACAATTTGTGTGTTTATTTCAGATTATTTCTTTGCTTTTGAAGTTGAAACATTGTTACTGAGGCTCTGATTAACAGTGAAATGTCTCTGAATTTTGAAGCTAATAAGCTTTGTTCACTGTGTCCAATTACCTCGTTCTGAATCTTAGTTTTTTTTTTGTTCTGGTTTGTAAATTTTTCGGTTTGTTCCCCGCCTGACCATCTGACTACTCATGCCTGTGATCTTGGCAGATTTTTTTTTAAACATAAAGCAGTGAACATGTAACTAACTATCTTTAACTCTGCTGCCTAAATCTGCTAACACGATGGGGCTCCGTATCACGGTGAACTGTTAAACTATATTTAGGAAGTTAAATCAGAGTTTGCTTAAAAGAGCTGTGAAGGACAGAGTCAGAACTCAAATTTGCACATCAATTCAAGCATCATGTGTCAGGATTGTATCCCATGAAATCTTTTAACTTTATGTTGTTTCAGGTGTTGCTAAATGTGTCTCTGAAACTGAAATATAAACAAACTAAAACCTGAATGCAACTAATACTAATTTACATTAATATATACTACAATGCAATGCCGCAATCTGATTGGTCCGCAATCTCGGAAGCATAAATCATTATTCCAGGTGGATAATGCTTAAACCAAATTTATAGACCCTCACAGTATGTCAAGCTGCACCACACTATATCAGTATAGTATATATATATATATATGTATGTATATATGTGTGTGTGTGTGTGTGTGCTACTATTGCTAACAATAGGTGGGTTATCATGGAGGCTAACATCCCTATTAAACTTAATTTAAGATCCCAAACTGTATAAAATATTTTATGTAAACACATCAACGTGTGCACATCAGAATTTTTATTTCAACTGGACACTCAGGACCAATAAACACACAAATCTACCTGGTCGCTTAACGTAATCGAAATGACTTCAATCTGAATGTGCATGTAAACAAAATGTAAACAAAGCTATTTTTAAGGGGACCTTCCTCCTTCACAGGGCGTGTGCATCACCTACCAGATGGGTTTGGAGAAATGGGCTCATGGTTACAAGGTATCTTAAGTGGTTTAAATCTATTCAACATGACCTTGGATCTCATACTGTCATGTTAATGTACATAATCTGTATTTGGATAAAATTCTGATACTCATGATGCAAGCGGAACACAATTTCCTTTTAGATTTGCTGTTGATATAATTCCTTTAGGCAGGAAATAATATCCTCAGAGTGAAACCACTGCACCCCATAAAGCATGCACACACACACACACACACACACACACACACACACACACACTTTACCTTTAGTTTGGGTTTAATAAACTTCGACATGGTCGGGTTGTGCCTGTGTCCATTACAAGAAATAAGAGTAAACAAAGTTAGTGAGATCGCAGGGTTTTTTAATATCACCTGACACACCGTAACACACTGTCTACTACAGCCACAGCTGGATTACGCATGCTCCAACATGTTAATGCACACAGGGAACACGTGTGTTGAAGATGTGGGACAGGTTCGAGATATCAGGGAGTCTCCTCAGTCTGATGAGGACACCCATTGCACCACTCAGAGTCTTTAGGAACGCACCAGCTCTAACACTTTCAACACTAAACACTACTACAGGTCTGCGTGTCACCTGCTGCCAATGATAAAGTGACGCAGATGTGCTGGGATACAATACACCATCTGATAGCCATAATTCTAATGGGCACTGTATAAAATGTCTAAACTCGGCTGTAACAGAGCTGTACATAAAGAGGAAGCAGTGTTTCCGACAGGACCTGAGAACCCTGTGTTCCAGAACTATGACTTTACACACCACACCCCATCTTCAGAGCACAGAGAGCATTACATAAGCCTCAGGAAGGAGGAAAGGGAAAGGAGAGTGGAGGGTTATGTATAGTGATGTATAAAAGACTACATGTAAACATTTCTGAGCGATTATTATACAGCAGCAGGGAGGAAGACAGCCACGCCTGAGGGTAAATTTTGAAATCTTTGGGGTTTTCTGAGGCAGAAGTAAACAGCTTTGTAAGCATTAAGTGACAGATAACACACTCTACATGCTAATGGTCTGGTAGAAAAAAAAACATTTCCACCCTTCATTAGAAGACAGAGCCATTGCATCATGCTGATTGGACAAAAAGCAACCATCAGTAAGGATTTAAAGCCTAGATCAAATTTCACCAAGTAGTACACTTAATGGGCTAAAAGTGTTGTACTGCACTAAAGTGAACAGTCACTCGCCACTTTAATAGAAACAACTGTACCCTCATTCACGCTATAACAGAGGCACAATTAATGAAATCATTCAGACACAGCTCAAGAACATCGGTTTACGCTCATATCAAAAATCAGTCCAGGGAAATATGTGACCTAAATGCAGTTTGGCCTTGGCGTGACAGTTAAAACCAGACTGGTTGGTTCAAGAATTTTATTAAGTACTGATCTTTTGGGACCTTCACACGAAACTGTCACAAAATATATAAATATATGTGTGTGTGTGTGTGTGTGTGTGTGTGTATGTGTATGTATAATTTTAAATGTAGTGTATTGTGAATATTTAAAGCATTTTTTGCTTCATTATTTCAAATAGTTTTATATTTTTAGCTGTACATCTAAGTCAACAGTGGCAGTTGTTTGCATTTAGTTACAACTTTTGAAAAAAAAACTGTGGAGTCTCTACACTTAAGAGGCATCCACACAAAAAACGATGAGCGACAGGCAACCACGCAAAGTCAGTGAAAGCCAGAAAAATAGCAATAAAAGATGAAATTCTCTTAAGTGGTGCGAAATGTCTTGTATGGAGTCCAACTGACCTGATTTCATGTGACGTGCTTTACCAACCAATCAGAGCTTAACAATACTGTCTATTGACAGATGCAAAAAAACTTGGAGTTTCTCAAAACTGTTTCACACCGTTCTATACTTGCCATGTGATAAAAAGGATGATAAGTTATTTGTCATAGTAATATGAGCTAAAATAAACAAAAATAATAAGATAATGATAAAAAGCTGCCCTGGATCTACTGTGGTGCACTAGCGCAATGCTGTTCACCGTTTCACATTTAGAATAAGTTTAAGTGGGAAACGTGAGACGGTTATCTAGACAGCTAGAGTTCAGGCTCCAATGACAAAGTTATTTGCTTGCCTTGCGAAGCAGCTCGGGTGAGGCTCAATGGCGAAGCGATTCGCATTTTGCTCGTTGCTTGTTGTGTTGTGTGGATGCTCTTTTAGAGGGTGTTCACCAAGGGAAGAAGTCATAAATATGACACACAACTATTTTTATTTCCTAGCTAATCACACTGTCTTCTTGAACCATTAAATTAAATTCAAAGTCAGATGTGTGCATGTATTTGTTTCAGTGATTACAAGGTAATTCCATATTGTTCTTCCTTTGCTTGATCTGGGGGAAAGAATATCCATGAGCCCACATAATGTGTGTGTGTGTGTATTTATGTATGTATGTATGTATGTATATATATATTTTTTTATTTATTTATATGTAATACACACACGCCGAACCACTTATCTCAGCCAACTATGGGCGAGGGCAGAGTACACCCTGAACAGCTTGCCAAGCCATCACAGGGTGTGTGTGTGTGTGTGTGTGTGTGTATATATATATATATATATATATATATATATAAGCAAATAATAAAATCATTTTTGTTGCAGATCCCACACTGCTGTTTGATTCCAGAGTCGACTCCACTTCCTGGGGTTGGGAAAAATCAACAACTGCAAGGGACGACGCCACACTTTTTTCCTTTATTTCTTTTTTTATTATTATTTATTTATGTTTTCTAATAAACTCTACCGTTTTATGTAATAAACTCAAAGCAAATCATTCATTATATAGAATCGACTCCTGATTCTTCAGTATCGACTCTCAGCCTTAAGCACAGGGCGGTTCCTTCAGTCGTCAAGGACACGTTTGGGTCGAAAAAAACAAAGATATCCCAGTTTGTTTTTCATACTGCAGATGCTGGGTGTAGGGTTTTTATTGTAAAAAAGAAAAAAAAGGGGGGGGGGGTTGTAAAATTGCATTTGCAGGTGTCTGTAATAAAACAATCACACAGATAGATAGAAGCTATCACAGCTGCATGAGAGTTGATGGGGCTAGTTCAGCTAGCTTGCTTTCCTGTTGGCAGAAGGACGGTTACAACGATAAATAAAAACCATTTTGGATTGAATTAACGGCGTCTTTTCCACATAAGATGTGTATTTTTGCGTGTTACGGTTTTTCAAACGTGAAAATTCGATGTTAATAGATGTGAGGGGTGTGAATTTGTCGACTGGTAGCCGCTTTAGCCCGAGTGCTAACTCTGGTAACTAGCAAATGAAAAACCGAGGACTGTCTGGGTGTTTGTTCGGTGCGGTATAAAAACGTACAAACAGCTAGTTGTTTTTTTTTTTTTGCAGAAAACACGACAATAGTAATGTTTACAAAGAGACTGGACTCCACTAAGGTTCGGTTAGTGTGGTTAACTGTGTGGTTTTGTGGTGTTGTGTGTAATGCAGAGGGCAGGGCAGCATTAACTATCACTCCATTCAACCGCCACACAAATCCACGTTAAATACAGCTTTATGTCGTTTAAATTACACAACCATGCAAATAATAACATCTCCCACCTCGTTAGAAGTCGTCGTTTACGTTGTATAAGGAACTGGAAAGATGTGGGCTGTTAATTAAAATGACGCTGCTGCTGCTGCTGCTGTCTCTCTGGCTGCCTGAGGGAGCTGGTTGAGGAGGTGACGTCACCGCTACAGGGATAAACTGAGCAGTACCCAAAAGCGCTGATGTAGACCGCAGTTCATCCACTTTGACCTTGCCGAGATGCCTAATATTCATTCATTCATCTTCTGAACCGCTTACACCCTGGACAGCTCGCCAGGCCATCGCAGGGCCATCAGTCACACAACCATTCACACTCACATTCACTCCTAGGGGTGATTTGGAACAGCCAATTAGCCTACTGTGCATGTTTTTGGACTGTGGGAGGAAACCGGAGTACC
>JAOUQZ010000019.1:16217744-16232488 GCA_028564935.1 Neosilurus hyrtlii
TTTTACATGCCTCCCACCATAGACAGTGAGAGACATGGCTGGCATTTGATAACCCAGTTAGCTGCACTGGGGGGACACGTGAGAACCCGTCGATAGTGGGGCTTGAACCCCCGACCTTGGGATCAGTGATCCAGCACCTTACCACCACCCCTCAGCAATAGCGGAACAGCTAAATGTGATTTTTGGCCAGAATCATTCACTTGATGATACAAGCATGATATTTGGTATGATTATACTTTCTAAGTCATTATTTGAGAAAAGGTGCTAGCCATCAAAAATTCAAATATTCTGCATAAAACATAATCAGACTTTCACACTTTCAAGTCCTAGAGGTAGATAAAGAGAACCCAGTTGCATAAAAGAGACAAAAATATTTTACTTGGTCACTTATTTATTGAGGAAAATTCTCCAATATTTCATATCTGTAAGTGGCAAAAGGTTTTTTTTAGGTAACTGTTGATCAATTCTGCACATTGGCTTGGGGAACAGCTTCAACTCTGGAATGTTGGTGAGTTTCCTCACATAAATGGCTCGTTTATTCATGTGATCTTTATAAAACTGCAGATGAACAGCAATGTTTTTATGCTTTTTAGGGAGCAGTGGCTTTCTTCTTGCAACCCTGCCATGCACATCATTGTTGTTCAGTGTTCTTCTGATGGTGGACTCATGAACATTAACATTAGCCAATGCGAGAGCCCTTCAGTTGCTTAAAGGTTACTCTGGGGTCCTTTGAGACCTTGCTGGATATTACACTCCTTTCATTTAGAGTGATCTTAGTTGTTAAACCACTCCTGGGGAGGGCAACATTGATCTTAAATTTCTTACATTTCTACACTATCTGTCACTGTGGATTGGTGGAGTCTCATTTATTTAACTGGGTTCTCTTGATCTTCTTTTAGGGTTTGTGTGAAAATCTGTTGATGTTTTACGTCATATTTATGCAGAAATGTAGAACTTCACAAGGTTCACAAACTTTCAAGCAGCACTGTAAATTGCTTTCCATGCATGAAGGCCTTCAAAAAATCCCACAAAACCCACAAAGGAAATATTGAAAAAGAACCACAGTTATCTGATTTATAATATGAAAAGCATCTATTCTTATGTTCTTGAGTTCTGACATAGTTATTATATCTGTTATTTATATATGTTTTTTCAATATTTCTAGCTAGCTGGCCCTGTGAAATCTGAATTGGTTAAACAAACAGCCCCACCACTTATATAGTTTAAGTAGGGTTTGGTGTTAGCACTATTTTATTTACCCCTTCTAATATATGTACCTGGTCTATCTAAGTGGGAACATACCAAACCTAATGCATCTATTCAAAGGTAACCCCCTTGTACATACCTCTTGAAGTAAGGACCCCCCCAAAATATCATTTTTGTCTAAAATCTAACACCTGACTATGATTAAAAATGTTTAATTTAATCATGATAATTAGTTTAATTATACAAACTATATTAACTGAGATGTGTATATAAGCAATTAACATAAAAGTATTAAAAACAGAGTTTGTGCTGAAATATTTAAAAATGGTTTAAAATTGAGTAAATTAGAGAATCATATGGGTGACACATGCAATTTCCATCAGTTTTACTGCACCAGTATTGTTAAAGTTATTATTAAATTATTAAAGTCATCCAGGGTAACGTGTGCACAGAAAGTGATATTGCTCAAATATAGTTTAGGATTTACAGCATAAGTTTTGATTGACAGCTTCTCATGATCCTTCATGAGGCAGTAGAGTTCACTGTGTAAGAGATGTGTCACGAGCATAGCGGACCTCAGGGTTAAGGCATCTGAGCTTGGTGTCTTCATCAAAATCACTGGTTATGTACTCATCGATGGCAGAAGTATGGCAGAGGTTTTGCTGGCCCTGACGGCCTGCCACTGACATGTACATACTACTGTTTTACTGTATCACTACTACACCATCCTCCATTCATTCATGCATTTTCTGAACTGTCTTGAAATTTGTTATGGATCTCTGCCATTTATACTACCTCAGTGTCTTCAGATTTTTATTTTTAGATTTCTGTAGAAGTTGAAATTGAAAAGAATGTTGGAACAAAAAAAAATGAATTAAAAATAAATAAATAAACAAATAAAAAACAAACAAGAAAATCACATGAAATATGACAGTAAAGAAATAAAATAATTAATTTCGTTTACCTTGTAAGCTAAATGATTTATATTGAGTCAGTGTCATTTTCCTGTGTTTGGATTTTTATTTGATTTTAAAGCAAATAATGTACATACATATATACACATACTGTAATTGAGGGGTTTCTATTTACTTTTGACATGTCACCATATGGCCCTGACGAGCTGTCCAGGGTGTGCGCTGCCCTTGCGCAGAGTCAGCTGAGATAGGTGCCAGCCTCGCCGCGAGCATCATTAGGATCAAGCGGTTCAGAAAATTAATGTCACCATATGCATCCTCCTAATATTACAGTACAAACCCTGGTGAAAACTACTGAATTTATGGGAAAATGTTAAGGAAATGATCCCCGATAAGGCTCCATTGTGCAAAGCTGATCGATCAACTGCTATTCAAGAAAAGTGGATTGCTTTTCCATTAGTGAAGTCTGTGCCTCAAGGAATTCAGGCCAGAGTAAAAGTAACAAGGTACTAATTGTCAATTTATTTTGTTGATGACATAATTCTCCCCTCAACATAGAGTAAGTCCACCTACCTGACTGGAGAAATGTGCCATGAATTAAAATAGCTTAATTTGAGTTGTTTCACAACGCTATTAAACAGTATTAAAAAACCCCAAACCCAACTGTGCTTCATATATGTAATTTGTTTACTTGCAACTGAGTGAAAAAGCTGAAGGAACATCTTCCAAGTGTGGTCTTTCCATAATTTATGGCAGGATTATATGAGGACACATGAGGATTATTCTGTCTAGAACTACAACATGGTTGTATGTACGTTTAAATGCCTAATAATTATTCTTTTAGGCCTACAGAATGTGCTAATGGCATAAAACAGGCGGGCACACTGATTAAATAAAAGCAAGTTACTAATAAATGTAAAACTTTAATTAAAAAAAAAAGTGTTAAAAGCAACATTTCACTTTGGTTGTAAATGTGTTCCTGTCTGTATTATTTCTCAAAGAGCTGATTGATTATGATGTTGTTACTCTTTTGAAGTATATCAGTGCTATACTGATAATCATCTGCTAGTATATGGACCGTAACATGTCCACAATGTCCCTTCACACCAAACAATATTCCTCTAATGTAGCAAACAAAACAAATAAAATAATCTTTTTGTCGTGGTTTATCAGGGTACAATAAAATCTAAAAGTCAAAATCACAACACAACTTTTAAGTTATCATAACATCCTAGCCACAACGAAACTTCAGACACCACAAATTTGGTGGTAGCTGACTGGATACATTGGGGACAGAATGAGATTATGTGGACATTGTTCAAAGAATTGTTGTAAAACTGAAAGGCTTGTGCACGCTGTCACACAGTCAGGTGTCCACGTCTTGCATCATTTGCATGTATTAATCAGAATTAATCGTCACATCAGAGCGAACATTTTCCTAAACACAAAGCCTCCACCGGTGAGTCAGTGCATTTTGAATCTATCAGCAAACAGGAGAAGGAGAAGTTCATACAAAAGGCTGATGATGAGGATGAGGGCGGTGCTGGACAGGAGGTTGAATGAGAACACAGTGAACAGCAGGTAGAGCAGCAGCAGTGTGAGGAGTGTGCGATAGCTGGCTAGAGCTCGCAGACTGAGCCGCGGCCGCTGCACACGCCTTCTTGCCTGCCGCAGAGCTGGACTCCTCCATCGCTGCTCAGACACTGGTGATGCACTCAGGTAGTGTCGACTCACGCGGCCTAGGAAGTCCTGCCGTGAGCACAGCGCCTCCATGTGGCCTCCCAGCTACAGAACGAAAGACATACATCAAGTAGAATTCTATAAGACAATTAAAAGGGCTACAGCAGTAATCAAATTAGTACAAGATTACGACATAATCAAATAATTTGGGGTGGGTGTGTCATCCTTGTACATTACTCTTTCATCATTCATTTACCAAATTGCTACTTAGGTTGCCCGAAGGCTGTAGCCTATCTCAGCAACGTATAGACGAAGAACAGGTACACCCGCACAGCTCGCCACTGCAGGGCCAACCTAGCCATTCTATGTATTCTTACTCCAAATTTTAAACACAGCTGGTTAGAAACCAGCAAAATCTTCTGCCACACTGTGTTGGATTTTAGATGTCCACTGACATTTCTCATGTTGGGGCTGTGTTTACTTGCAAAGTAATCATTATTTTGAAGGGGGTGATTAATTTCTATACCCATTGTAAGTAATTATTTTGTCATTGTGAATTTTCACTGAACTTGACAGCTGTATAATGGGTTTATCAGGAACTAGACGCACCTCAGACATTAATCAGGTCAGTTGAATCAAAAGATAATTTTAGCATTGAAAACATACCCTCTCATTGATGAAGGAGGAGAGCTGGAACAGCAGCCGCACCAGAAAAGCATTTTCGTAGCTCCGTATTGGCTGAAGTTCTGGATCACCTTGATATTCAATCTCAAATCGACGAAGGCCATTAATGATCTGAAACAAAAAGTAAACATAAAGCAGTAGTTTTTACATACGCTCCATACAAAATAAAACAGTGAGCTTATTTTTTACACAATACTCCCGTTATGCATTTTTAAATAATCTAATTTCACATTTTAGCAGGCAAGTCCTCATGAACCCACTCTAATTATAACAGCATTAGATTAAACTGTGTGTTAATGGATTATTGTCTGTGGCCACACTTAACGGTGGTTATGCATAAACTCACTACATTAGGACATGGGTTCTGTAACTAGCTGCTTCCAAGTACCAATTAATGATACTAAAGTACAGCTGACCTTCCAGAGATGGGTCCAAATAAAATCAATCCTTATTTTATGTTAAAGTGGATGTGCCGGGCAAAAGCAGAGAACGGGATCAGTTATTCCAGTCTTGTATTAGGCTCAGGTTCATCTGTATTGATGTACACCTGAGATACAGGTATCTCCGCTGGTTTGGGCATGTGCAATGCAGTACCACCTGCACTGGAAGTATTGTGGTCCTCCAAGTGAAAGGCACGACCAAGAGAGGACAAGCACCCAAAACATGGAAAGAACTTGTCACCCAAGATCTGAAGGAGTGGGGTGTGACGGCTAGGGACAACTTTGACGGAGACGAATGGGGAAGAAAATTGCAAATGCATTGTGCAACGTCGGTCACATCCACTTGTTTGTTAACGGTGTAAACTAGATAGTGAGTCAGATATTCATATGTAGCCCTGACCCCCCAATGAGTTTTGCCCAAAAAATTTAATCAGAACTGAATGAGTTAGACTTTTAAAGTTGATATTTTAGGTGTAGTGCGATTATAAGTTTACATCTAGGATGAAAGGCCAATATAATAAATTCAACCTATTCAAAGACATTATTTCCACTACATAAGTAGAAACATGCCCTGCGATGGCCTGGCGAGCTGTCCAGGGTGTACTCCGCCCTCGCCTGGAGTCGGCTGAGATGGGCGGCAGCCTCCCCGCGACCCTAATTAGGAATAAGCGTTTCAGAAAATGAATGAATGAATGAATTAGAAACATGAATTTTTTTTTTTACCTGCATCCTACCCAGATCTGTAAGCATGGGCCCATTTTCACACTGGATGCAATCAGGCAGCTGTTTCGATTCACCATCATCATCTGCCAAGGTCACATTTGCCATCAGCTGACTCAGCTGTCCTGAATTCAACTACAGGGATAAACACAGCAAATTAAAATCAAACTCTCCCACACTCCGTCCTTTTCCAAACCACTTAATCCTATCAGGGACTTGGGGAGACTGGTGACTATCTTGGACAACACTGCACGAAGGCAAAAAACACCCACACTACCACTCACAACTAAGGGACAATTTTTAACAGCCAGTTAGCCTGATGTGCCTGTCCTTGGTCTGAGTGAGGAAACCAGGGCACCTGGAAGAAACCTACACAAGCACGAGGAGACCATGCATGCGCCACAAAGAGATGTCCTTGTTGAGCCCGTGACTCAATCACAGAACCTTCTTGCTGTGAGACGCTCAAATGAATAGGACATCACTACTGAATTACGTTTCAATTTAATTTGTATATCATGGGTATTATAGTGTTGTAGAAGCATCAATAATGTCCTTAAATCTTTCAAATCAACCAATTATAAGAATTTATAACAATAACAAAACTGTAGTGCCAGTTCTCCCATACTGGAATGCTGCACTGACCCGAAATATCTGACTCAAGTAATCCAGGGCCTTGTCCAGAAATTCATGAGTCTTTTTGACACAGTCCCCCATGTCATAAGCTTCTGATCCATTAAAGGTGTAATTAGGATCTGAGATTCCCATGCTGAACCATGAGAGGAATGAACTGTTTGCTGCCACTTCAGTAGACTGATCTGAGATCCGCTTCGCTGTCTGTCGAGCCTGAGCGATTATCTGTACCAACTTCAGCACCTACAAGTAGTCCAGACACAGAAAATTAAATTAAAGGGATCATGTATGCATCATATTTCATAAGTTATACTTAATTAGTTTTTTCACTGCACGGTGCAATTCCTGAATCTGATTGGTTACAGTGCTTGTTAATGTTTTAGAACAGAAATCATTTGTATGGGGATGTTAACAAGGTTGAATTATTTATTTTAAAAAAGTTACTACTGATGCGTCATAAATAACAAGCAGATGACAGCATAAGACAGAAAGAATATACAATGAGGAACATTTTAGCACCTATGTTGCAGTATCAAAGTATCTATATTATGATGCAAGGAACATAAAATCACGGTGTAATTATCAGCAGTGTTACTACACTCACCACTCCACGCAGCTCACTGCTGAACATCTGCTTGTACTGGCAGTCCTGCCCTTCCAGACTGTACACGTGACTCTTAACTTTAAAGACGGCGTCAGTGCCTGAAGGCTGTCGGGAAGACAGAAAGCTGCCACCATGTGAGGGAGAAAGGAAGATGCGTGCCTGACGGTGGTGGAGTACGTGTTCGGGTTCAAGGAACAGCTGTTCTCCTGAATACACAACAGGCCGATAACTTGTACTAAATATGAGGAATTCTAATGTCTAAAAGAGACTCCAACTGACTCACTGGCTACAAATGACACAGTAGCTATGTTTACAGGTAATCTAATATTTAGTTAATAATCTGAATGAGAGCTCAGTCAGAACAAAGTAAACCAATTAAAACTAGAAATGCATTTAGACAGTGCATACCTCCACTGAGGTAATGCACTTTTGTTTAAATGGGTTATAGTGGCAGACGATGTAGAATTACGGTACCCCTTGTGGTCTGTTCTGCAATTATTTTTAAATGCGATATTTTTCCATCTGGCTTCATTCAAATTGATTTCTGCCCCCTTGACCTATCAATAATGGAAAAAAAACATACAAAAACCAAACAAAAAAACCCTTCAAAACCCCCTGGACCTGAGTCTGTGTGCTATTCATGTACCTTTAAATTACAATAACCACAATACCCAAAATATTACAGTTTTGCTGACAGTCAATACAAGCAAGCAAGCAAGCAAACAAACAAACTAATGAATTAGTAATTAATTAGCTGGTATTTTAAAAAACTTGTCCAGCAATAAAACCAGAATTTTCTTGCTTCCATGTATAGTAATGGTGGCACTATGTGCAGACAGTCACAAATGCTAGCAAACAGGAGGTGGCCAAATGTTGATAAATGGCTCCAACTGGTTTTAACTCGGATGTCCTTTTGCCATGTTTAAATAAAAGAATATCTAATTATATATTTGAGATAAAATGACCATTTAAATGTTCCCCCTCCAAATCATTCCTATAATGTACTGTAATAAGAATCCTGCTGTGTACCTTTCTGAATCATCTCTGGTAAGTTGGTTTGTGCAAAGACTTTGGCAACCCTGAACACCATCAGTGCATTTTTGGCATTGACGAGGTCTGTGCGCAAAGCTCGATTAAGAAAACCCTGAAACAGCTTTGTGTACATCAAAAGATTCTCCTGGACAAAGGAAGCCCTGTGAAAAGAAAAGCTGATTAGGGTAAAGATATTAAGTTACTGCTTAAATTTTTTGTACACAAGACACACTTGTCTTCATTATAATGCCTGCGCAGTGCCGCCTACTGCTGTAGAAGGTGTAGTTCATGCAAGCACTAAAGAAAATACATTAGTTCCTTAAAAAAAACAAAAATCTATTTCCTAGTAATTGAAAAAAAAATATGGATGTTACTTTTATTGCATGTGCATAAATTACCATTTATCAGATACTGATCTGTTCTGAGCCTCTGCTTTCAGATTGTCTTTCTCTCCTGTGTACCTCCATGGCTGGATATAACTTAGCCATGTCTCTAACACCTGAAAATACACAGAAGAATAATTACAATTTTAAGTTTAAACTGTAATCATTATTACGGTATTAGTGTAAATAATGGGCTGAATTTTCCATGCCTTCTGTGACAACATAAAACAAAAATTTATACTTTACCCCAAATCAATTAATGCATATGCATTTTTTCATCTGGTATTTGCTTCTTTAGTTTAGCAGTGCAGTTTTAAGGCTAATGTAGCTAACAGAAGCTCAAACCCTGATTTATAACAAACACCAATTTGTTTTGATAACACTGCCATCATAACAGAACATTCTTGTTTTTAGCTTTTTATTTATTTGTTTGTTATTTTATTTTCATCGAGCCAATGTATTGAAAAAACACTTTACTAAAACAAAAGAAAACACCTAAAATTCCTTCAGTATCACATGTTATAAATGCACACCGCTCTGAATGAAGCATCAAGAGGCCAGTGACCAAAACAGTGCTGCAGGAAGACGTACAGCTTCTGCTGAACAAATCTCTGTACCACCACCCTGTGGGAAGAAAAAAGGAAAGGAAGATTAAGGAGCAGCCAAGAAACCTGTACAAGATCATATCGGCTACAGACAATAGAGAGAAATATGTTTTCAATACGAGCTTGTAGCTAAAAATATCAAGGCTTTATTTAGGAAAAACATTAAAACACAAAAAAATCTTGTTTGTAGCGTGTTGGGTGGTATTTCTGAATTTGTGGAAGCAGGATGAGAATGCTACCTCTTGAACTCTTCGAGAGGGATGGCGTGTGAGTGTGTGGAGGGGGAAGGGGAGGCATGCTCCTGCTTCAGACTGTTGGAGAAAGCGTGCAGGTGTTTGACGAGCAGTCGCACCACCAGAACGTGTTCCTCCGTAGGGCTGAAGGGTTCCTATGTTGGTACCACCACACATCCAAATGAAAATTAATACTGGCTCACAATACTGCAGCATCAAAACACAACATTAGATAAAATAATAATAGTGCAAAATGACCAGATTAACATGGAATCGTTTAATAGTAGACAAAATATCTTTTCAGGAAGTATAAATCCAAAAAGTGCAGTTCTGTTTGTACACAGTAAGAAAAAACACTCAACACAAATGACAAACACATAAGCCGTGTTAATACCACACTGTAAATAAAATCAGCATGCACTTTATAGAGAAATGAGCTACCAGAAAAGTCTTGTACTTCAATGTGACCTTGGTTATGATTTCCCACTGCACCTAACTAAACATCAACCCTATAAACCTGAACGGTTCCTCATGGACTAGTAGAACACTCCCCAATACTCTTCTGCCAGAATCCCTGAGCTATTTGCTTACTTAGGAGTTTTTCCACTGCACATCCCAAAAGAAGCAAACAAAAAAAAAAAGCATAAATGTTTGCTGTCAACAATGTATTCACATCCCATACAGTCGCATGAGTGGGTGAGCCTTGTTAGGTTTCTTGTAATTTTCTAGTAATAAATATACAAAACAACAAGTTTAAATTATTAATAAAAATATACACACAATTATTCTATTGGCCAAGAGACAAGAATAGAATCAGAAAGGTTTATAAATGAAGTTTAACCATATTTGCATATTTACAGTTACTGTTATTAATTAAATGCCCAAAACACACATGGTTTAACGCAGACTAGAAAAAAAGAGCACATTACTCTGCCATATTTTTCTGATTTGTTTTAACAGAGATTTCCTGCTCTAGGGAAAGTATGATTTTAGTGTTGTTTCTGTCAAAATATGATTAAGAGATACATTGTTCCCAAGAGGCAAAAAGAATAAAGTCAACAACTTTGTCAGCTTTCTGAATATTAAGACATGAAGAATAATTAGTGTTTTTAGTAAAAGTGTCTCATGCCGGAAAAGACATGCGTTTGACGAAAATTAGGACTTCTTTCACATCTTGTATAATTCGAAAAGTTTGCAAAGGAGCTATATAAATTGATTAAATAAAATGATGCATATGGCAGAATTTTTTAAATATATCAACAAACAATTTTCTAACTCGCCTTCCAAATTGATGGAGGAAAGGACATTTCACTTAACGGAAATATCGTGAAATTTTTAAAGTTTTGCAGTTCATTTTGTGCAATGTGGCACAGGATAAAGACATTTTCATTCCATTTTCTGCTCATGTTTCTCTGTGCTGTTTTCATTTTCACTGTTTTAGACACACAGTACAATAACACTAAATTTTGTTACATTTTTTGAGAGAGAGCTATGAAAATGACAGTTGGCCCTATGACTGTAAAGGTGCCCATATAAAACACGGTAAGAAAAAACCCTACAAGTTGTAATGATTATCATTATTTTTATTATATTATATTATTAATATTTAAAATAATTCTGCAATAGTGGAAAAGGTTCCGCAATAGTGAACAAAATTTCAGAATAGCAATTCAGTGGTACCGATTGATTGTGCAGTGGAAAAATTCCCTTAGGTTTTCCTCCAGGAAGCCCGAATGAAAAGGTAAAAGTACTTGGTATGTGTGGAGGGTCCCAGAGCCTGGTGGGGCAGGGGGCTGGCACAGCATGCTGGACATATTGAGGCGGTACTGCAGCAACGCCAGCTGAAGGACCCATCACAAAGTGGGAAGGAGGAACACACAACGAAGGAGAGGAAGGGGCAAAAAGGAGAGAGGAAACGAGGAGGAAGGTGAAAATGACAATAGAAAGAAAAAAGGGGAAAGAGTGCAATCCAAGAAAGGAAATAAAGTGTTGGACAAAGTAAGAACCGAAATGAGAGTGAACAAAAATGGAAAAGAAAGAACAAAACAAAACAATATTGACTACAATGCTATGAATGAAATTAGCAAGATGCAGATTTCCTTCTCACACAGCAAAGCCAAAGGTTAAGGAAATAATGGGGCTATAATAAAGTGCTGCACATTTAAATGACTTAAAAGAACAAATCCAAAGCTAGTAGGAATGTTCAACATTTAAAATGGCATGTGATGGCAGAAAAGAAAAGGAGATGCTGCATCTTGATTTTTAAACAGATGATAATGAAGGCAGTTGCCAACTTACATCCTACTTAAAAAGCGTTCATCCAATGCACTTTCTAGTAAACTGGCGCTTACCTAGAGATCTGTGGTATGTGGTAAAATGCATATGAAGATGAAGAGTGCTTTGGGCTGACTGGAGGCATGCTAATTTTGGTAAACTCTGACTGTAACTGCAGTCTTACACCATGCTCTAATAGCCACCATAAGAACTCTGAATCCAGACAGGCAAAAAAAGCTTACAGCCAAAGGACAAAGCAGACACTGAAGACAACATGCTTAAAGAAAACAAATTAAAAAGATGCAATATACCAGAATCACATGCCACAGAACTGATTAAAAACCAACTGTTTGTTCATTGTCCTGTACATTTTAAAGGAATTTGACTGTTCTACAAGCAAAGAGTGAACGTTACCATCTAAAGTACTAAACCATGTAAAGTCACCTAGTTATAAAGCAAAAACAGGCCAGCAGCCGACTGCAGTGGTGTGTGAGAGATACGTGCAGCAACCCTCCCCTCATATGAAGCACGGCTGCACGGTGGAGGTGCTCAGCTGGTCAGCCATGCAGTGAAGAAAGAGGGGTGAAGAGGAGACGCACGCTACGTTCTTACCTTTGCCTGAGGAGACTGCAGCTTCTGGTATGCCTCTAGAGAGTATTGATGAAGCCACATTTCCACAAACACCTGTGGAACCAAAGATGACATGTGAACAGCAGCTAGAAATATACATGTATTTATATTTCAACTTTGGCACAACTACATAATTCAACACAGCAGCAGTACAGTGATGCAGTGGGTAACAACGCTGCCTCAAAGTTTCAGGGTTCAAGGACTGATCCTGTGAATATTTTCTCTGTAATCCAAATCCTCTGGTTTCCTTTTACCTCCTAAAACAATTTGCGAGTATATCTTCTTGAATAGAATGAGGCACGAAATAGGGTGTAAATGTGTCCGACACCAAGAGTTACCAAGATTACCAAGCACTGAAACCATGGCAAACCCATCTCACCTCTGGTGCTATAAATTATAAGCACTCAGTGGTCATTCCCATTCATCCTAAAGGTGTTCAGTGGGACTCAGATGGCATCTTTTTGTAGGCCAGTCAGGTTCTTCCACACCTTCATTTATTCGAATAAAAAAAATAAATCCTGGCATCTGTAATTACTGTAATTCAGAAAAACACTGACCAATCACTGCCTCACAGACCACCATGAAATAACCAATCAAATGCTTCCATTACTTCCTGCTCCTGCGTGACTACCATGCAGAGCACGGAATGTGTGCGTGTGTGTGTTGGGGTGGGTTTAGCTGAAGCCCTAAAGAGATGCTACTTTAAAATTTTGAGTGTATATTTTTATCAGTTAATCATCAATCCTACTAGTACTTTATTTTTAAACATATGAAATAATAATGTGTAACAATTCAATTTATTAAAATTTCAGTGACTTCCTTTTAGTGAGGAACTATTAAATCTTTTGATACTATTGTGATCATTTACATTTCTATTACTTGTTAGCTACATTAGCCTCGCAGCTCCATTTAAAACTTTAGGCAAAAGTATTTTTGGGCAGGCGCGATACTTACACTCATGACAATTTTTTCATGTGCAAAATCTGCATGGACAGTCTGCACTGTATCCAAGGTTTTCGACCCATACTGTGCACACGGACCATGGATTTGCAAAACTAAAATTGCAGGTACACACTTTTCAGTAGTCAAAGTGCAAAATACAGACAATGACTAAATGGTTTTAGAGAATTTCTTTTCCTTGTCTCATTGTTCTAAATTCCACATTCAGTTTTCAGAGATAAGCCTGCATTCATAAGAAAACTGAGTATACTTTGGGGTCCAGGTGTGTTGCACAAAGCCGTGGAACCAAAAGTATACTTGAGCACTGCGTAGTCAAAGTTTGAAAACTGAATGTCTCAGCTCATCATCTGCTTTCTGTACTTGGAGCAAAACTGATGTTAACCGGATTTCAAATTTACCAGATCACTGAACATGTCTCCCCAAACCAAGATTAAATCACTGAATGCTGAGTTTTGATTGAAGTGAAATTTTCACCTGTAGAAGAGTTTCAGATCTCCAGATCTCCTGAGCAGCAGGATCAGCGTTGACTGAAGGCTGATGGGATATGTGTCGCTTTAGGAGGCTGCTGCTGTGCACACCGTAGCCGATGTAAGGCACACTGGGAGACCTATGGTAGAGGGAAACCAATGGTTGCTAATATGGCAGGAGAATTCTACTACATTTTTAAAGAATTTTTTTTCTTGCTGCCTGATATTTGGTAAAAACAGATACCTAAATCTCAACCTATATCCACACACACACACACACACACGATCCACAGCTACACGTTTAAGATAACCAAGACTGCCTTTTCTGATTGTTTCATCTTTTTAAAGGTGCAAACTACAGGAAGCCTTGAACTAACAGGCATAACAGGCACTACTCTGCCTCAAATATCACTGTTCTTTCTTTCTTTCTATCTGTCTATCTAGAATAATTTAGGCCCCCTCCCTAAATCACCACCTTATTGTGGTGGAGGGGTTTGCATGTCCTAATGATCCTGGGAGCTACAGTGCCTTGCAAAAAGTATTCGCCTCCCTCCGGCATTTTTCATGTTTTATTGCCTCACAACCTGGAATTAAAATGGATGGAAGGTTTGCATCATTTCATTTATAGAACATGCCTACAACTTTGAAGATGTGATTTTTTTTTTTATTGTGAAGTAAACAACAAATAAGACAAAATAACAAAAAACTTCAGCATACATAACTATTATATATACTTTGAAGAGCCTCCTTTTACAGCAATTACAGCTGCAAGTCACTTTGGATGAGTCTCTATGAGCTTGCCACATCTTGCCACTGGGACTTTTGGCCATTCCTCAAGGCAAAACTGCTCCAGCTCCTTCATGTCGGATAGTTTCAGCTTGTGAAAAGCAATCTTCAAGTCTGACTGCAGATTCTCAATTGGATCGAGGTCTGGGCTTTGACTAGGCCATTCCAACACATTTAAATTTTTCTCCTTAAACCACTCAAGTGTTGCTTTAGCAATACGCTTCAGGTCATTGTCCTACTGGAAGGTGAACCTCCGTTCCAGTCTCAAATCACAGGCAGACTGAAACAGGTTTTGCTCAAGAATATCCCTATATTTAGCGCCATCCATCTTTCCACATGCCTTTTGGCAAACTCACAATGTGCCTTTTCTGGCCACTCTTCCATAAAGCCCAGCTCAATGAAGTGTACAGCCTATTGAACTCCCATGCACAGATACACCAGTCTCTGCTGTGGAACTCTGCAGCTCCTTCAGGATTACCTTTGGTCACTGTGCTGC
>JAOUQZ010000019.1:16243853-16255939 GCA_028564935.1 Neosilurus hyrtlii
CCCGAGCTGGGAATCGAACCCAGGACCTTCTTGCTGTGAGGCGGACGTGCTAACCACTGCGCCACCGTGCCACCCTCATGAGAGACAATTTGCATTTATTTCTTTATATTTTACCTGCCCTCACATAGAATACAGCCCTGTTTTCATTATCATCGCAATCAACTCTAGTAAACGTATTTAACGATAATCTATAAACGGAGAGTAACCAGACAGTCAATGGTAGATTAACTGTCACTCCTGTCTCCTCCCATTGCATAGAATTTCCTGTCCGCTGATGTCCTTCTCCTCACATATGATTCCATTAGAAAGTTAGAAGCATGAAATTACATATCATCCGTCTGGCTGTTCATGTTTACTCCTGCAAGAGCTGTTGTTTCCTAGCACAGCATAATGTGGAGACATTTCCAGAAATGTGTTCTCATGCGATCACATACATTTCTTTGTGCAAATGTATAAGATGTTAAACCGCTGACAAATTTCTCACAGCTGAAGTAAAAACGATAACTTTGTCTTTGGCACTAATAAAGAGGTGGTGGTAATTTCAGCTTTCTGCCACTCATGTTTTTTTTTTCTTTTTTTCCCCTCATTCTATGTTATTTAGCTCTACTCCAGTTTGAATTGCGAAGAAAGACAAAATAAAGGCAACTGCAGCAATTCCGTTCCCATCAGCCCTGCGGCAAATTGGCCCTTTATCAAAGGCAGGCCTCATCTATCAGCACACAGACGGGTATTGAAATTGGTGTGCTGCCCACAAATCAGGCCAATGGATCGGCTCTTATCTGAAGCAAGGCCGTCATCACTCAGGTGCTGTGAAAGAGCAGGAGGAGGGACACAAGGCCTTTTTCCAATGGTGATTGATGCGACCTTCTTTTGACCTCTTTGAAGGCCAAAGCATGACACTTTGCTTAGTTATAAAGAGCATTCGGCTTTATGTCCTCACTCTGGCTCTAAGAGGATAAAAAAGACATTTATACATTTATATACAGTACTTTTATATAATCTGAAAACACGGTGTAGTGATTGTTTCCCTTCGACTACAAGTTCCTCAATGTTCCTCAGATTTGTTTAATACTTTTATAACACAGTCGTTTGCCACTGATTGCAGGTTTTAAAGAAGTCTTTATTAAAGAACAACATCTCATCCATTTATCTGTTCATTGTTGCATTTTCATGTCCACGTGCTGTTATTACTTACATTATATCAGCTATGAATAAGCTTTACTTTACTGACATCTCATCATTTTTTCCTCACTCTTGAAAGTGAACAAGACAAAAAACACAAGTTGTCAGGGCAACCCAGAAAGCACAAAAAAGTCCTGAAAATATTCTAATTTCCCCCAAAATGTTACAGCTTTACTGGTACAAAATGCTGAGCCCTTCTCTTCCTAACCATTAAATAAGCATGCTGTTAGTGAAAGCTTCATTGTTTTTTAATAATGTGTTTGATGTTTTTTTTTGTTAAATGACAATGCATTTTATTCAAAATATATGAATCTGATGACACTATAACAAGAAGCACAGTACTATGCTGCACTACTGTCACATTGTCAGTTACAATAAGCAAGAACAAAACAAAAACACAATAGACAGTCAAATACTATAAACAAATAATAAATATAATAAAAAAAAGCAAATATGAAATATTTCAGCTCTGACATAAATTACAAATCAAATTGCCATCTTTATTTTTTAAAGTGATGTAAAATGCTATTATCATACGGCACAGTGGCGACTAGCCTCTCTTCTGTGGGATCACACCAGACATAGTAGCCTTTGCTCCTCACACTCTTTAATGAGCCTTGGGCACCCATGACACTCTTCCATGACACTCAGTTCACTGATTGTTTTTCCTTGGAACATCTTGGGTAGGTGCTTATCACTGCTTGAGGAGAGCTGCCATTTTGGAAATGAAAAGACCCAGTTGTTTAGCCATCACAAAGTGGCCCTTGTCAAAGTCACCCAGATCCTTATGCTTGCTCATTTTTCCTGCTTCCAACACATCAACTTGGAGAACTGGCTGTTCACTTTCTGCCTAACCTTGAAAGTGACAACTTTCAGCACTGTGATGAGATAATTAAAAATCGTGGCTTGTAGGTGGATGTCTCAGTTTGATTTGTTAAATTCTGTGACAATGAGCCTGATGTACATAATTCTTTCAATATGTACTACATGGGAACTGAAGCAATAAAAGCACACTAAAATGAGATTTTAAATGAGGTTTACTTTTTAAATTATATAATATTTATTAAAAAAAAATCTGAAATAGCAGTCGAATCAGATCATGCTGTTCCCATAATAATCCATGTTATTCACTTCACCTGTCAGGGGTCATAATGTTTTAATGTTATTGCCAATTGTTGTATATACTCTATATACTTAAGTATTGTTTTATTCATTTATTTTCTGAATCTCTTAATCCTAATTAGGGTCACGGGGAGGCTGGAGCCCAACTCAGCCGACTCTGGGGGAGGGCAGAGTACACCCTGGACACTGCCCCAAAAGTATTGTTTTCGTGTAATGGAAATTCTTATTTTTTTTAAATATAATTAATTCATATAAATTTTATTTAGTAAATAGTCAATATACTACAAATAATATTCCAGACACACTTACAGACAGAAAGCTCATCACACCAAACTTAGGATTAAACCAGGCACATTTTGAGACCAAATCAAACACAAAGCAGCTTCCTGCCAAAAGTCTACAATTCAGGTACCAAATGCTTAGTCATTAGCAAAGGAAATGCCTGTAACAATGGAGATGGATGAAAGTCCCAAAGCCAGTGTATCAGGTCTTCAGTTCTGAATGCTTTATGATAATCTACAAATTATACAATATCAGCATTTCATAGCAACGCATCCAACCTGGACGAGCATGTAAAATTTGCTTTTTTTTTTATTATTCTGTACTGTATTAAATGTATGTACCTACGATTTTGGTAATGAATATCTGTTAATTTCAACTTTTGTTTAGTGCTGCTAAGAAAGGTTCAGGATAATAACAAAGAGGCATCTTTGATAGATACAGGAGCTAACTAACAACTCCAGTAAGCTACACTGTTGGTCAAGACACTTAAATCATTACCTTATACAATACTGATAACAGAAGTGTTTACTATGTTTACTTCAGCATAGCTCACTCATTCAGTTAATATAATTTTTCTAAATGTATTCCTCAGAAACATTTTAAGTTCTATATCTGTGGAATGCATTAAAAGTAATTTGTAAATAAATTATTATGCAGTTTTCACCAATTGCTTATTGTATGTACTCTTACTTGAGTTCTTGATTGCTATATTTACTTGACCTACATGACTACACTCTTACTAATTTCATCTTGTTTTGTTTCCTTTCAATCACTTCCTACATTTAAAAGGTTAAACTGGATATCACTTGAAATAAAGTTGCAATTTTATATTAATTCACTCTCCTTACAGATCACAGTAGATCTGGAACACCTAGCAGGATTATACACAGTGAACTCCTGTCCGTCGAAGAGCTCCACACCCACACACTCCTTTATATCTTGCACCAAAAGTTCAATATGTGCAAGGAATTCCTTTTAGTGCTCAATCTAATTGAACAGGAGCAAGTGAGTTTTGATGTTCTAGAAACTTTAACACATGGTGGCTGTTCATATTATTGCATTATAAATGTATTTACAGAACACTATCCTTGTGATATTGAATCATGTGATCATAAAATGAGACGTTAAATCAGCTGTAGCTGTCACAATCAATTTCATCTATTTCTGCTGTTGTGCTTTTTCTGTTGATTACTTTTATTTTATTTTTAATCTCCTAGTAACAACAGCACACTGAAAATGTGATAACAGTTTCATGTTTTAGAGACTTTTCTTTCAGAGCATCCATCATTTCTGACTGCCAGAAGACATGGGGAAAAAAAATAAATTTTACATAAACATTCATTAATTTATTAATCATACTAGAGTTGCAGGAAGGCTGGAGCCTACCACTGTCGTTCCTGGGCGAAGGCTGGGTACACCTTGCCACTCCATCGCAGGGTAACCATCCACACACACACACACACACACACACACACACACACACACACACACACACACACACACACACACAGCCATTCTCACTCACAAACATCTAGGGGAAATTTGGAACAGCAAATTAACCTTATGTGCATTTGGACTGTGGGAAGAAACCAGAGTAGCCGGATGAAACCCACAAGCCATGGAAAACATGCAAACTTCCCACTGAAATGCTCTTGTGGGGCCCTGGACTCACACCCATGACCTTCTTGCTGTGAAGTAGACATGCTAACAACTGTGCCACACTGTATGTAAAATCAGTGCAAAGGATTTAATTTATAAATCTATCTACTTATCCATGAGGATTGTGGGAGCCAATCCAAGCTAACTTCAAGAAAGAGGTGGGGTACACTGTGCCTGTCTATTGCAGGGCTAACACATTCATACCCATGGGCAATTTAGAATAGCCATTTGACCTCCCAGGTACTCACCTAGAGTACTTAGATGAAACACATGCAAGCATAGCAAAAACAAAACTTATACTACATACAGAAAGGCCCTCGGCCAAGATTCTAACCCTGAATTTTCTTATTGTTAGTTAACAGTTGTAACAAGAGCATGCTATCTTTTTAGAGGATTCATTCATTCATTTTCTAAGTTGCTTAATTCTAATTAGGGTCGCTTGGAGGCTGGCGTCTATCTCTGTCAACTCTGGCTATTGTTTTTGGACTGTGGGAGGAAAAGTAAGTACCCGGAGGAAACCCATGCAAGCACGGGGAGAGTCTGTGAATTGAACCCAGGCCTTCTTGCTGCGAGGTGAACGTGCTAACCACTGAATCACTGTGCCGCCATAGGATTTCATATCAGATAAGATATTTTTACTGATATTGGTCTGATCCACACTACTGTTTAAAAGTTTGGGGTCATTTGGAAATGTCCTTGTTTTCGAAAGAAAAGCACTTTTTTCAATAAAAAGATTACATCGATCAGAAAGACAGTCTAAACACTGTTAATTTTGTACATGACTATTATTGTTGGAAACGGCTGGATTTTAATGGAATATCGACAGAGGCCCATTTTCATCTTTACTGATTACTATCATACTTGAGTTCCAATGGCACGTTGTTTAGCTAATCAAAGTATGTCATGATAAAAGCCTTATGGATAATTAGAAAACCCTTTCACAATTATGTCAACACAGCTGAAAAATGTTGAGGCTTCTTAAGTCTTATTGAATATCTGGAGTATCACCATTTGTGGGTTTGATTCTAAACTCAAAAAGGCTGGAAACAAAGTACATCAGAGTCTCTAGTTTGAAAAACAGATGCCAAAAACATTCTCAGTTGGCAGCTTCATTAAATAGTACCCACAAATCTCCAGTCTCAACTTCAACAGTGAAGAGGCAAATGCTGGATGACAGCCTTCTGGACAGAGTTGCAAAGAAAAAGGCATATTTGAGACTGCAAAAGCAAAGGTTTAAGTGTAACACATACACTGGATTGAAGAAGACTGGGGAAAATGTGCTATAGATACATGAATCTAAGTTTGAGGTGTTTGGGTCCCAAAGAAAAACATTTATTAGGTGAAGAAAAAATGAAACGATGCTGGAGGAGTGCTTGACATCATCTGTCAGGCATGATGGGTGAAACGTGATGGTCTGGAAGTACTTTGGTGGTGGTAAACTGGGAGATTTGTAAAGGGTAAAAAAATCTTGAACAAGGAAAGCTCTATTGTGGTCTATAATGCTCTAGTACCATATAAACAGCGCTTGAATGAACTTGGTTTCCTTCTACAACAGGACAAGGCTCCACAATATACAAGAACTCTTTATAGAAGAAGCAATTCAGCTGGCATTCTGGCAATAATGGAGTGGCCAGTGCAGTCACTGGATCTCAATCCTATTGAGGTTGTGGGAGCATCTTGACCATATGGAAAATAAGGAGTGTCCATGAAGCAAGGCTAGATTGTGGGTAAGGCTTTAGGAAGCAAGGGGTGAAATTTCTTCATTTTACCTCGACAAACTGACAGCTAGAACGCCTAAGGTCTGCAAGGTTAAAATAGCTGCACATGGAGGATATTTTTAATCAATGAAAAGGTTGAAGGACAAAATTATTATTTCAAGTTAAAATCATTATTTTTAACCTTGTCATGCCTTCACTATATTGATTTTCATTCTGCAGTTCATGTACTGGAGATATGTCTGTGTTTTTAGGAAAAATGTGAAATGTTCTGGGTGACCCCAAATTTCTGAATGGTAGTGTACTTAAAAAAAAAAAATTAAATTATTGCATGCTGTTATTTACATGTAAATTCTTATGTATGCCCTATGAAAGTTAGCCAGATCACCAAAACCCAATTTTGACAAAACACCCTGAAATAGTGTCATTAAAAGCAGTCCTTTTTAAACCACAGCTCTTCCAGTTAGCCAGCTCATCTTCTCGTAACAGGAGAGTTGAAAATTCTGGTTGTTTTTCCTGACTTCTGAACCAAATCCATCTTGGGTTTTGATCTGCCCTGCTGTTTAATTCTGCCATTATGCACAGATAGCTAGCGCACTCTACTAAGCAAACAATCTTAACAAAACTAAAACTAGGAGCAACTACGGTAATATGTGAGAAAATAATCATGTTACTCTTTGTGGACACATGACCAGCACATTGATATGTGAGCCTTCGATAAACTGTTGCCACAAAGCCACAAACGGCTTGTATACTTTGCAATTACAGCATCTCTTCACTGTAATTAAGAAATCCAAAACGGTTGACTGTTGAACACAAAGCAAGCTCCATGAAGGAATGATTTGTCAAGGTTGGTATGGAAGAACTCAAGTGGCCTGCCAAGAACCCTGAATATCTCTGAATATCTCTGCAATGCAGAGTGCACAGTAGGTCTCATTACTCAGCATGAGTGTGTGTGACCTCCAGAATGATTTTGGGTGCAGATGAGCAAATCCCCACATCAACACTCCAAAATTTCGTGGAAATCTGTTTCAGAACAATAGAGGTTATTAAAACAGTAAAGAAGACTGTATTTGGAATGGGATATAAAAGGACATATGAGTGTCATGACCAAGTGTCCACATACTTTTGATACTACAGTGTAGTACATTTTTCAGTGTAAACTTGCTTAATTATGTATGTATGTATGTATGTATGTATGTATTTATTTATTTATTTTAAAGGCTCTCTACATAATTATTTGGGGATGTGATTTAAATAGATATAGTACTGCATTTCAGTCTATCCTCTTTCAGATAATCAGACATGTCCATCAAGATGGAACTAAATGATCAGCACACTGCTGAATTTGCTGAAAATCTCCATGACATTGCCATCATGATGGAAATAAATGTACTAGTAATCCACAAGTATTACCCTAGCGCAGCAGTAAATCCAGTCCTATCCACATAGTGGTATATAGTATTATAATACAAGGTGGTTCAATGCAATATAACAGTACATTTGCATTATTATATAAAAATCTCTTTCATAAATGTAAAGCAAAGCTTTAATAGAGACAAAATAAAAATGTAAATTAGAAGCTTAAAAAACAGAAATATTGTAGTCTGTTGAACCTCAGTTACTGTACATGTTTTCAGGTATCATGTTAGTATATTCCAGTATATGCCTTTATTTTGAAGAAATTCAAGTAAGTGAGTGATTTAGTTTAAACTTGGTGCAAATATTAGTACTTGTACTAGAAATGCATTTGTTTCTAAGTTTAGTTAGTAATACTCCTAATCCCCTAATCAGAATTGTATGTACTTATATATGGAAGTCAGTAAGTAAGGAGAATGATGCTGACATGCAGTCAACTTTTATTTAATGCTCACATGACCACACATACCACAAATGCTTGAAATGATATGCCAAAGATTTCATCAGTACGTCCTTCAAATCTCAACTATTCAGTTACATGTGAGCTAAAAGGATTCTTTCATCAGTTGTAACTCAGACATGCAGTTTCATGATGCCAAACTGGAGACTATAAAGCTTTGATTACTTATTAGCTGCATTAGTCTTTTAGCAGTTGTAAAAAGACATTTCAACCATATATGTGAGAAAGTACTTTGGGACTTTTTTATATAAGGCTCAATTGCTACATCAGTCCACTGTCGACTTTTAAAACTAGAGCTGTAAAGTGTAACAGGTCTCCAGCTTGCCCTTGGCCCTGGAAAGACCATCTAGACTTTTAATGGAAATTTAAACAGGCCATTCTGGAAAAGGGGGCAGCCTTGGGGAGGTCATGGAAGGTGGTAGTGGTTGGATGTCTGAACGGGGTCATTCTGTCTGGCAGCGGATGGAGACTCAAGCTCACTGATAAGAGTAGGGATTTATAAATGGAAACATGGTTGAAAAAAAATCCACTTTCCCCTTTCAAGTGTCCTATCAAGGCTTTGAGCCTCCATTGTGGTTATCAGCTGTAGAGTCGATAGCAGTCCATCAGGAACTCTACCTTAGCATTTAAAATGGAAACCAAGCACAATGATGAAGAAAGGGCTTCACTATTTTATTAGAATACTTTTCAAAGTATCAGTATCATCATTATGAACGGCAATATATTCTAATTTCTACAGTTGGTTTTATTATATTAATCCAGGGTGTACGCTGCCCTCCCCAGAGACGGCTGAGATGTGTGCCAGCCTCCCCGCGACACTAATTAGGATTAAGCGGTTCAGCAAATTAATGAATAAGTGAACATTTTGGATACACTCTCTGAAAAAAGGTGTGTCAAGGGTTCATTGGATGATTAAGTGTTCCTAATTAATAGAGCCTAAAACTCCTTTCTAATAGGGGGACATTCTGCTATACAAAGAACCATTAAGGGTTCCCACAGAGGGAACTTTTTTTGCTTTTTGCTTACCTAGGTAAGTAATAAACACAGTTAAAATGCAGTTAAAGAAAAAATACTAAGTGTCAGGGAGTGTGATTATTTAACTATAATAGAATATCCCCCAAGGTGGAAATTGTACCCAAAACTAGTACTGAAGTCAAAATAGAAATGTTAATCCATATAATCAGATAAGAAATCTTTAAATTCTTTAAGTTAGAGCGAAAAAGTAGAAATCCCTAAATCTACTTGTTAGTACAAAAGCAAAAGTACACGAAAGAGTCTCTATGCAAAAACGTCTGAGTCTAATCACACACTGATTTTCATTAGGGATGAAATTAGTTGGCAAAAAACGTGGGCAAAATATAACTTTCTTACTTTCCTCCTCTGATAATAAGTAATACCTTAGGGAGGAAAGGTAATTACTTTGTGATAATAAGTCATTATTTCAAGATTAAAAGTCACAATTATGACAAACATCACAATTTTGATAAAATGACATTTAGCTAATAGTGCTGCCAGTGTTTTTATCTTTGACCTGCTAGAAAATTTACATATAAAGTAAGTTTGGATAGAATGAATGTCAAGTACTCTACTAAACAAAACACAAAATGTCAATGTCATCTTCACCTTCAAGACACAAAAATAAATGTTTCCATGGAATTATAAGGGGGTGCATCTCAGGTGGGAAACGACATATACTAGGAAATAAATGTTTAAAAGCTTGCATCAGACCTAACAACCTTCACACAATTTCATGCAGAGCACCACATTTCCACACTGGATTATGCTGCACGTTATGCAAAACTATAGCAGAAGTGCTGTCTTTTATTTTCTCATAAAAATGGCTAATGGGCCAATCAACATTTGTTTCTTCTGATACAAAGAAGCTTTGCCCTCTTCCCCAGATCTCATGTTAGTACATTTTTAGGCTGGTGCTCTTGGTGCACTGATGTGATGCACTCATTTTCTGGATTAATAGGGAATGTTCTGAGTTCATGAATGTGAAATAAATTCTTGGCTGGATACTTAAAAACAAATTCTCATTTAGCTCTTTGCCAAATAAGAAAAAAGGGCCAAACATATTGAATTTTCAATAAAAAAAGATGTTTACAATAAAGTACTAAGTCAGGTCTATAATTAGGTGCCAACTTAACACTTTACAAATAACCTTGGTGCTGATTATAATTGGCCGGTGATTTGCTCTTCAGCGTCAGTCAGTTTGAGCAGCAGGTCAAACTGTTCAGCAACAGTGAAAATGTCGGCCATCTGGAAACACTTCAAGCTTTTAATGAGGGCCATCAGACAAGCAATTTATAAAAGGACCATAATGAACAAGTATTGTGTGTGTGTGTGTGTGTGTGTGTGTGTGTGTGTGTGTGTTTTACTGCTCACTTAGAGGGGGAACATACATTCTCTTCTGTATTGTTCACTTGTATTTATTTGTTTGTTAGTTTGTTTGAATAAATATTACAGTAGTGTTGTTATTGGTGGGTGGTGACCAGTGTTTACATGCAAATTATTTGTATTATTTTATTAGAATTATTCATGTTTATGAAATAACCAATGTGCAATGAAATACAGACAGTTTAATCAACTGGATATTCCCATATACAGGAGCATGGACAGGCATGGAACAGCTGGAACAGATGTTAAAGGTGGCTTAATTTGAAAATACAAAAAAAAACAAACAGCTGCAGCAATTTGGTGAATTGAAATAACAATTTGCAGCATGCCCATTGCCCTCTTTCTGTATATTTGTGACATCTGTGGTATTATGATGTCTGACAAATCTGGAGGATTTGGGTGGCCTTTTATCATACCCAACATAAGGTGTGCTTCTATACTAATTATAATGTAATATTTTTCCTTAAAATCCCCCCCCCCCCCTTTAAGGTGTTCCATTTATATATTTTTCAGTAGAATGTAATCAATCCCATTTTTAACATCTAAGCGATTCAAATAGGATTGAAATGTAACAAATAATTGTATCTTTAAAAAAATAATAATGTTGCTCACTTGATGTAAAAAGTTCACAGCATATAATATTTACTGTGCTCATGAAACCTGTCTTCTTGTCTGCAAACACATTTTCAGGTCACAAGTTAGTGTGGTACAGTAACTCGGATATTTTCAAAACACGAAAAGCATGGATTCTTAATATTTATTACCTTATGTTTTATATGGTTATTTTTTCAACAGTCTTGGCATATTTGTTTGTTTTTTTCTCTCTGTTAGCAACTTCCTGTCCTTAGTTTTTTTCACAAAACAATCTGAATTTTTTATGAAGGGTAGGTGATCACCCAAGACTGTTCCCATTAGTATTTTGGTAAAAATCCTTGCCCTGATGATGTCACCAAAAATAAATATCTCTGTCAAAACAGATCTGATTTGAACAAAGTTTGCTATGTTCAAGGGTGAGTCAAGAGCAATGAAAAAGTTTTAATTATACAAAAAATAAGGAACACATTCAAACACACACACACAGGGGCAATCATGAAAACTGCTGTAAAAATTGGCCTTATTCATAGATGGAACACTGACACTGAAGTCTATGTTGAGACATAGGGATATGAAGCTGTTCCTTATTCCTTACATAATAAAACAAATTGCATTACTTTTTGACTCAGCCTTCTACAGTCATTGATAAAAGTCTTGTTGCACATCTTGTTCATGTATGAAAGCCCATATCTCACCAACCTACCAAGCTATTTTAATCAACCATGATTTTAAATAACCCTCTGATGGTACTGAATAATATGTGCTACCAGTGGTATTGGAAAGAAATGATTTATAATCTTTGCAGCTTCTTAAATATAAACAGTCCCATTTTGCCTGGACAAAAGTCTTATTGCAAAGACTTAATTTCACTTTCAAGACTATATTCAAAATCAAATGGCCTTGTTGACTCATTAATTCATTCATTTTCTAAGCAGCTTAATCCTACTTAGGGTCGCAGGGCGGCTGGCGGCCATCTTAGCCAACTCCGTGCGAGGGCAGGGTACACTCTGAACAGCTCGCCAGGCCATCGCAGGGCCAACACTCACACAACCATTTACACTCACACCTAAGGGCAATTTGGAACAGCTAATTAGCCTACTGTGCATGTTTTTGGTCTGTGGGAGGAAACCAGAGTACCCAGAGGAAACCCATGCAAGCATGGGAAGAACATGCAAACTCCACACAGAAACGCCCATATATATATATATATATATATATATATATATATATATATATATATATATATATATATA
>JAOUQZ010000019.1:16256039-16272277 GCA_028564935.1 Neosilurus hyrtlii
ATATATATATATATATATATATATATATATATATATATATATATAAATTGTTGCCATGATAATACCAGACTCCCAGGTGCTTGTCACAATGAATATCATATTACAAGAATTACACACTTTCAAGATGTTAAAATTATAAAATTATAAATAATAAGAATTTTATGCTACTAAAAATTCTTGAGGCCCAAGACACTGGTCTCTCTGAGTGCTCTCGTTACATATTATTCTTATTCCAGTAGTGTATTGGTAGAGGTAGGCTTGGTTAAACTTCTCTTGTGCAGAATGGGGCCCATTCAGTATTTGAGATAGAGAATGAAATGGATAGTGGTGCCCGGTGCTTAAGGCTCTGGGTTAGTGCTTAGAAGGTTGGAGATTGAAGCCCGAATACCACTAAGCTGCCCTTAAGCATGGCCCTTAACTCTCAACTTCTAGTTGTATTAATGAGATAAAAATCTAAGTCACTTTGGATAAGTGCATCTGCCAAATGCGATAAATTATGCCACTTATGCTTAAACCGGAACAATGATATTCAACATGCAGTAAAAGCCAAAAATGAAAGGCATGGCAGTGTTTTATTTTTTTATTTATTTTTTGTGATACTTGGGAGTCACAGGTTCACAACACAAATGGGATGTGGGCCTCATGAGTTTTCCTCATATAAGTTTTTTTTTAACAGGAATTTATTACATGGTTTATTTACTTGTGATTTTTACAGGGTCTGTTTCATTACACTGTGATTTAAATGGGTTGTGTAAAAATCACATATGGAAGTAATATGATTTTTACCCATTTAAACTGCTGGTTTGGTCTGGCAAGCTGTCCAGGGTGTACCTCGCCTATAGTTGGCTGAGATGGGTGCAGGCCTCCCCACGACTCTAATTAGGATTAAGCGGTTCAGAAAATGAATGAAATGAATGGACAGTACAGAAAATTAATGATTGAACGAAAACTGCTGTGTTGCTCAGTTGATGCTCATTGGCTGTAACAAAAACCCATATTTATTTATTTACAGCCAAACTGAAATCCATAAATAAGAGGCTCATGTACTACCTCTCAGACTTGTGCAAAATAAAAAAATACAATGTTACTCAGGTAGGCAAATTTTCGTCGAGCAAAACGATACCAAACATGAACAGAAACACGGAACATAAACTCACTAAACGGATAATTAAGTGAACAAGGCGGGTGATACAAATTAATGTTAAAATCAGTTAGTGATAGGCAGTGAAAAAAAAAACCCTCAGTGTATACCTTTCCTGCTTTCATGCCAGAGCGTAGTTAGAAAACACAGGGGAGACATATTTAATTTCCTCAAGGGCTGACTTTGATGTTAACTCCAGGGTAATCCCTCCTTTATTCAGCAGTAGAGAGGCAAAATGCAGAGAGTTCTTGATGCTGGGGAGCTGCAGGAATTATTAATATGCAACCTGTAACTTCACTGTACATTCTGTACTCAAGCTAAAAGTTCACTTCCCACACTTTCTCTCTCTGCTCCAAACACAATGCTAGCATCGCTCTCGTTCTCTCACTTCATCAGACACTTACCATGCACATGCACAATGACTGGTTGTCCTATTCTTTTTTATGCACCAGCCTGAGACATCTATCAGTAGAAATATCTATCAGAAGCTCTGTTTTTAGGCAGTGCCTAAATCTTTATATTACTCCTTGATGCCTCGAGTTCAAATGTGTATGATTAGAATTTGACATGTAATGACATCAAAGGTTTTTAGTTCTTCCTTTGATCATATATCTTTCACAATGAATGTGATTTATTTTCTGCAAAGTTATTATCAAAATATGAACACACTGGTATATTCCTGCACTTGAGCAGCCATGACTGTGAATAATTAAAGCAACTCTTCAGAGAGCTGTGCAGTGTTAAATGAACCTCAGAATGAATGAAGCTGGTGAAATTTAATTTACAAAAAATTAATTCACTGTTTATGGAAGATTAAAAATCTGTTCATCCCTGTGCAGATGTGAGAAACTGATGACAGGAAAGGGAAAAGCAATAGCTGCTAATACTTCTCCAAGCTATAATGATGATTTTATTTAAGCATTGTAATTGGGTCACAAGCCTCACTGAAGCTAGATTGGATTGTCTGGTCCATATTTGTGGTCGAGTTTAATGGTAAAACATTCAGTCTGCAAATCCACTCCAGTTGATTGTAGTGCCCTAAGTGATGAGACAGAATGATTGCTGAGTATTGGTTATTAAGGAAGTACTTACAACTCAGCGTTGGGGCTATTTATTTTTATATCAGAAATGGACTCTTAAAAATCCATGAAGCTTAAAAAAGGCTGTGATTCATCACATTCACATCAGTGCTGCAGAAAAGTCACAAGACAGGAAGGTGGGATGCAAATGCAGAAGTGATTATATTTACTAAAAGTATAAGCAAACCTGTCTAAGGTACAGTTTACATTGCGATACCTTTATCCAGAGCAACTTATATTTATAATTTTCATACAACTGTTTAATTAATGGTTGAGAGCCTTGTTCAAGAGCCAAACAGTGGCAGCTTGGTAGAACCAGGGCTTGGACCCCTGACCTTGGGGTTACTGGAGCAGTAACACAGAGCTGTAACCACTAAGCCACTACATCCCTGTACAGTTCCAGTGGGCAGAGTGAGATAGGTGAAGTCCACACATTCACAGGAAAATCAAAATCTAAATGAATAAAGCTACTCAGGAATATCAGGTTATACATGGTTTAGATCCAAGGACAGTTTTGGCTCTGGATTACTGATCAGAAAGTTGGGGGTTCAGTTTCAGTGCCACCAAGCTGCCTTTGTCGGGCCCTTGAGCATGGCCCTTAACCCTCATCCGATCAGTTGAATAACTATGATATAAATGTAAGTTGCTCTGGATAAGGGGGTCTGCCAAATGCCATGAGTATAAATATATAAGACAAAAGACAGAATTCTTATAAACACTGACTGATTAGCGCAGTGATGAGGCTCAGCTGTGCATTTTCACTATGCATCCTGGGAAGTGGAGTCCAGAGGCATGGACCAAAAAAATATGCAGCAGTAAATAACAAAGGAAGAGATTGCACAGTAAGTGGGTGGGTGTGACACCTAACCATATTAGCCATTATATTTTTTTGACATTTCTAACCTCATAAAATTACTGATTACTTATATTTATAATAATGGGTGTAAACCTTTACTGATGGTTCATTGTTCAGAAACATTGGATTAATAATAAATGCACTAAATAAATGGCAATAGCAACAAAAATTGCAATGGCTTTCAAATGTGACATCTCATTTCATTTTCCGGACCACTTTATCTTTTATTAGGGTTGTTGGGAGGCTGGAGCCCATCCCAGCCAAGCAAAAGCAGGCTTCAGGCAAAAGCAGGGTACACCCTGAACAGCTCGCAAACCATCACAGGGCCAACGCAGACACACAAGCGCTTAGACTCACAATCATACCTGGGGCAGTTGAGAATGTCCAATTAGCCTAATCTGCATGACTCTGGAGCATGAGGGGTAACTGGAGTACCCAGAGAAAATGCACAGAAGCATGGTTAGCACAAACCTTCACACAGAAATGCCCTCACCAGTCATGGGGCACAAACCAAGGACATTCTTTCTGTGAGGCAGGAATGTTAACCACTGCACAACCATTTGGACATAAAATTGATAAATGAGCTCACAATCTATTTTTAGGCTATGACTTCATGTGTTTTGAGCAGCACTGCCTTAAAAAGTAAGGCGGTGATGTAAGTTTTATATGTAGTTAGAGTATATTAAACATCATAAGATGTCCAGTTCCTGAAATCAATTATGTTATATAATATCAGCAATAAATAGATCCATCCCCAGCTTCTGTTTTTGAAATTCTCTTGAAGGTATTAAAAAAATACAGCTCGCCCTGTAACTAAAAGGTAAGTGTTAACTCTTGTCTTAAAAACTTTCTTGTGGTGGAAAAAAAAGCTTCAGGGGATAGAAGGCTCTACTATAACACAACAATACTCAATTATGGTTTAAATCACAGGGTTCGTTCTTTCCACACAATATCTCTTATATGTTTTTGTCTTCCTCATTAATCAAGTGCAAGTTTTCTCATATCGTCAGCAAGTGGCATATATTTAAAGTGAAACCAAAAGGTGTCCGCATAGTGGCACAACTGTGGTGCAGTGTGGGAAAAAAAAGATGCCGCGAATTTTATACTTACATGTAAGGAATGTAGCAATGGGACTGCAAGGCACTGATGATGTAATATGATTTAAAACAAATAAAATATAATTAAGATAAAATATAAATAAAGCATGAATGTATTATCTTAAGACAATGGTCTATAGGCATATTACATGAACAAGGAAATAATCTTTTTAAATGATGTGTTCCAGGAACTGTATACAACATTTAATACTTTGCAGAGGAATGAGAAATAAAAATTGCATTGAATAAAGTTTTAGAAGGTCACTTAGGATAAACAAAGCGAGCCTGTGCTTGAGGGGGTTTTATGAGTAAACAGGCTCGGTAATGGGCTCTTAATCGGACGGGGCAATCTGGAGCGATGGCCTCAAGCCGTGCAGCTCCAGCAGTGAGCCGGAGGTGGCTGTGTGGCAGTTATTATTAGCACTATCATTGATCAGAAAGGGCGAGTGGCGCAGTGAAGTGGGATGATGGATTTCATGGCTCCAGCCCAGTCACGGCAGCTGTCAGGACGTAAGCAGAGTGAGAAGAGGAGGAAGAGGAAGGAGAAAGATGACGAGGACAGAGCAGGTACGAAAACACTTTTTTAAGGTACAGTTTTGAATTTTCCTTCAACTTTCTGACTCTTCTACTTTACTCTTAATCGGTGTTCTCCAGGCTTTGTTTCAATTTCCACAAGAAGCTCAGGAAGGCTTTTGAAGTGCTTTCAGATGGCTCAAGTCAACCCTTAAAATCCTTTTCCTGATGCCTCTCAATCTTGTGGGAAAATGTAGAAAGATTAAATTGACACACTCTGTCTCTCAAGTTACTGTTAAGTGTTATTCCGTAATCACTGTGTCATCCCTTGCCACCTTTAAAGCCACCCTAAATTTTATAAAATGTCTTGTGACAAGTGTGTAACACCACATTTTATGAAATGTCACCCTACAAATTATTTCAGAGAGAAAAAACTGTATTTAAAATTTTGAGTTAGCATGAGCACATGACCAGGCCTTGTCACTGAATCATTAGAACATCAAGCCAATCAGGTTTCTGGATTTCATGATGAGACCAAATGCATTTTCTGTATACACCACCCCATCAACAGATTAGAATATATAATAAAATACAGTATGTAGAATGACCTGTGAATGGTGCAATGGCCAGTATTTTTGTTGATTTCTGTCATACGCATAGGCATGAATGTCTGTGAAGTTTGAAAGCTTTACTGAAGAACAAAATAAACTAATCACAAACCATAGGCAAGGTCAGGGTCACAGATACCATGGAGAATGCCAGGCGGTCAGCAAACAAACTAGAATGGGCAAAGGCAAAATCGAGGAACACAGTAAAAGAGGCTTGGGAGAGGCAGACTAAGGTGCCTGGGTTGCTTGGCAAAGTCTTTATAAATTATTAAAGTAAAAACAATTTTGTATGATCTTTAATTCAGGACACAGGGGAGAGAATGTACAAGACAACTGATCACAATGCCATCTTAAAAATGAATGAATTTCTTGGGTTTTCACCGATAAATAAAATGAGCATACACTGAAATACACAAATTAAATGTACAAAGTGAAAAGAGATCATTCCCAGCAACTGCTTTTCATGTAATTTATCAATTTAATTTTAATTACTAATAAATAAATAAATAAATAAATAAATAATACTAAATTATAATTATAATAATTATATTAAATAATACATTTTAATTACATGAAATCATCTTAATTAGTAATATTCTCTTGCCTGGGATAACCCATTTTCTGTTTACCAGTTCTACCATGTAAATAAAAACATTTTATTTTTGCTTCTTTATCTATTTTCGAGCTGGCCATGTGTGCAGAGCACTCTTTCATCCTTGTCAGATCCCATGTTGTCTTCCAATTACTTTTCTCATACCGTCTACTTCCTGCTCAGGGACATTGCTTATTTCCAGCCGTTATCAGGGTTAGTAGTGACAGATAGCAAGACAAAATTGGATTTAACAACAGTTCTTGGTCTCAGGAGGACGCTATTTAGTACAGAAGCAATTTGGGACGTAGCCGACAGCCTGCAATTCCTGCTAATTCCTGACTATTCGTTTTGAGCATGTAGTCCTGCCAGATGCACTTCTATACAGACGGAAATGGTAACGGAGTGCCTGTAAAACTTTTATGACCTGAAACTCCCCATCCGCATCAGGCTCAGTAGAGCGAGCAGAGTTTCATTTATATTAAACCACCTCAGCAGTTTGATGAGTTTCCAGCAATCGAGTTTAGGTCACTAAGCAGGAGAGACTCAGCCATGTGGGAACTGAGAGTTATCTTATAGGGCATGAATTCTGTGGCTCAAATTAAAATAACAGAAGTGAAGTTTTATTTCAGTGTTTGTGCATATGCTTTACATAATCACATCATTACCCAAAACCATTGCTGCGTAGTCTTTTCTACCATAAATTTCTTACCGTATATTTTCTTGTAAATTATGTGTTTATTTATTTATTTTTTTATATCTTGAATTCATCATTGGTTTATTAATGTGAGGTAAAGGTTGGAAGCAGAGCACCTGCTGTGTACTGAATTTTATTTACAGTACAGGCAAACATGATTTGTAGTCAGTAAACAGGCAGAATGTCAGACAGTATACAAATCAACATCAGCCAGGGCAATATGCAAAATATATGAACTAGAATAACAAGGAAGGTTTGAAGCAGAATATTAATACAAGATTGATACAATACAATACAAGGTTTGTAAACCTCACACTGAGTGCTTAGTCAGAATTTATACAGTATATTCACAGTAAACAGTGTTGAGTTAATAGAGTTAATTCAGTTGTGGATTGTCTATAATGTGAAACTGGTGGTCATGTTCCTGTGAACATGACAGTGGTTTTGTTGCACTGGTTTTAGTGGGCATGGAATGGACAGAAGAGTTATTAATGTAGCACCACACTTACGACTTTGTTTTGCATGGCTTGTACGTTTGTCCATCTATTAAGTTTCCATACGCGTAACATAACAGATTGGCTGTTACTCTTCATGATGCTGACTGGCTGTTATGCATTGTGATGATGATTGACTGTTATTCATCGCAGTGATGATTGGCTGTTATGCATCACAATGCTGATTAGCTGTTTTACATTGCAATGGTGATTGGCTGTTATGCATCGCGATAAAGATTGGCTGTTATGCATCATGGTGCTGATTGGCTATTTGCTCTTTGGCAAGAGCCTGATGCATGCTGGCTTCCAGGAATATATACTAACACAGTATTTGCTTTTAATTTTTAGTATTTACATTTTGTTTATTTTACCAAAACAGCATTCAAAGGACAGCAAATAAAAATGATTTTATACAGTATTTTTGACAAAACATTTACTGACTTTTACAAAGAACATGGCTTAAAATTGGGAGATTGTTGTATTATTTTTCTGTCTTGGACATCTTCCTTTTAAATACACCTTTAATTCTTTTTATTCACCATTTTTAAAATGAAAAATGTTGTTTGATATAAGAAACTCTTGAGCATAGGCTAAAAGTCACAGAAGCAGCTTTTTACTAACAGCTTCTTTCTGACTGCAGTATGACTGATGTCAAAGGACATAAAACCAGGCACAACATATCCCAGGCCATCATTCACTCTCATACAGAAGTGATTAAGTTAAATAGTGACAGTACTGTGCATCGTTTATATCAAATGCACTTTATATAAATCTCTTCATATTATTATATTATACAGCGCCTCAGCATTTTGTATTTCTGTTTTTTTGCACAATTTATATGGCGCTTAAATTATGCCTTAGTATTTTTTAATCCCCTTTTTCCTTTAATTTTTATTCTTCTTTAATTCATTAATTCTTATGCTTTTTATAATTGCTTCCTTTATATTTGTTTCATTTTTAGTCCCTTATTCTTGTCATGGCAATTTGAAGCATCCAATTAGAAAAATGAATGTGAGAATATAAGTAGGGAGACTGCTAATTAAATGAGAGAGAGAGAAAGAGAGAGAGAGAGATGTATACAAAACTTCAAACACACAAACATAGATGTTCAGGCAGACAGATTTTCAGGCATGTACACCTTTAAAAATGTGCCCATTTTATTTATATGCCCATCTAATTCAAGTTTTCTTTCTCCCAGGACCCTCCTCATCAGAAGAAGGGAAAAATTTGAACATTAATGAAATGAAACTGAACCTGATGAATCATACAAGACAATAAGGCACGTGTTAAATCGCTCAGTTAGGAATAACCTCAGTTAGCCTCCTGTTTGAGATGATCAGGGTGTGTAGAGGCACAGGTGAATGTGGTGTCAGATTAAACAAGTGATATGAAGCGTTTTGGGTCTGATGTCAGGTCAGGCTCATCAGGACACTCTCAGTTTAACACAGAAAGACATCAGAACTGATTTGCTCATCATCATCATCATGAACATTTCAATGGAAAAGTAAATAAGATTAAAAAAAAGGATTATTTAATTAGTTAATCCTAAGCGAAGTTATTTGTTTGGAGTATGCTTGTTTATGGCATTGATAACTCAATAAACAGTAAGAGTACTTGTTAGGTACTTGTAAGGTTTTGGGCATTTTACACCTGAGCCTGCTGACTCATCAGTCAATGGCTTTCCGTAGCACAAAGCGACTAGCAGTTCAACTCCTCCTGGATGGGATGTTATAGCAGGTTACCCAGTAGTGGACAGAGGCTCACTTGTGGTTAAGACCTTGCCCAGGGATCTTAACATCTTCGAACCCACAACCTCTTGATCATGAACCTAGCACCCGAACCACTACATCACCTGCCCCATAAGAGTACTTGTAAGATCGTCTCCAAATGCATCATCAACAATCTTCAATTTCAGTGAACACAACAGAAGTCCAACTGATTAAGATGTTGGCATAAGTAACATTAATATACTTCACTGGAAAACTGTGATCTGGTTCATTCGCTATAGATCCGCCATTATCCACTCTGTAAATACTGGATAATGCCTAAATTAAAGGCAGACAAAAACTCAGTTTGACATGACCACTGGTCCCAAAATCCTAAAAGATCAACAGAATGTTACTCCACAACATACAAAGAAATCTATAGCCAATAAAGCACTAAACTCATCTTTAAAGGATTAAGCAAGTCAGGAGAAAAACAGACAGTCGTTCATCCTGTGACCGGAAAAACCATGCACGAATCAAGAAAGGTTGGACTGCATAGATGATCATCTGGATGGCAAAATGGTGGAGGCTCAAAGGCCTGCCTCAATTTACAAGTCTGATCTGATGAAGTGCGCATGACCATTGTCATGTTTTAAAGATGGAATCAGAGCGGTCCATGAGCAAGCTCATTCATATTTCTAACAAAAGGATTTTGTTTGATGTAATTAATAAAAAAAAGGCTGAAGACCACTTTATAATGCTGAAGAGTTTCAAGAGGTGCGTAGGGGATTTAAACTATAAAAATGCTCATTTCAGCCTTTTAATTTCTTTATGTTTCTTCATAGTACTGTATATATTAAAACTAAGTGTGCTAAATGCCATAACACAGCTCTTCCATCTGCTGCGCATGTGCTTAGCGCTCACCTATGTCTGTCATGATTTAAAAAATATATGAAATAAATCTTCCTTTTCATTGTGTTTTTTGTGCTTATGTTCCTCATCATTCATTCATTCATTTGCTGAACCGCTTAATACTAATTAGGGTCGCGGGGAGGCTGGCGCCCATGTCAGCCGACTCTGGGCAAGGGCAGAGTACACCCTGGACAGCTCGCCACGGCATCGCAGGGCAGAAACACGCTGACAGCTATGTAGCTACTCTTGACAAAAATCAGCAATGGTTCTTTTACATGCCTCTCACCACAGACAGTGAGAGACATGGCTGGCATTTGATTACCCAGTTAGCTGCATTGGGGGTTTATGTTCCTGTGTAGTACATATCAAAACAATTATGTGCCTCTGGATGCATTACTGATAAATAGGCATAAGTAATATTCTATATTTCCAAGTCTTTCCTGGCTTTTTAAAAGATACTTCCTAAAAACACCATTTTCTGCACACTAAATCATGACTTTTCCATCAAGCACCTCCACTGCATGGCATTAGTAGTATCACTTTCAATTATCAGAGCAACAAATAATCCCTATGAAGTTTAACTTTCTTAATTTACCAGAAGTCCCAGTGTACCTGAATTCACTTTGTGCATTTTCAGCTTAACCAGGGTAATCTGTGCTTATCGACACAACTGCATGCAGAATGCGATCTCAGTCTCAGGAAGGCTTGAATGATGGCATTTTCTCTGTGAATTTGATTACCCAGGCATGAGTTTATTACCGTCTGTAAAACATTTAGCAGCTTAATGTGCAATAGACTCACTCCTTTATGTTCTGCAGCAGTTCTCCTCTCATTATAAACATGCAAGCCGTGCAGTTCAGCACACGCACTGAGTTCCCTGTGGTTCCTTCAGCTAACAGAGGTTAAGCGCTTTCATATTTCATGCTGACAGCAGCTGGGGCCAGTGGGTAAACACCTCACGTCCACTCTCCTTTCAACGTCAGATCCAAACTTTTAATGAATTTGGTAAATGGGTAGAGAGAGAGAGAGAGAGAGAGAGAGAGAGAGAAATCAAATGGTAGGGAATAAATTAATTCATTTAAAAACATACAGTGTGCCATACAGTACAGTTTCATTTAAAATACTGCATGTGCATTATACAATTTACGCATATTTTTATCTCTTAGGCAGGTTAAGATTACTTAAATTAACAAATGCTAATTAAATGAAATGTTTTTTAAAGCAATAGCTTGGGAACCAATTAGCTATCTTAAATGGCCTCCTTTACACAGGTATTGATCAGCCAAGCAATGTTTAGTACAGTAGTATCAAAACTTTATGGGGAAAAGTAGCTAATGCATGTACAACATGTTGGTAGATGTCAACTAATGGTATCACAGATTAATAATTAATCAAATATGTTTAATGTAGAAGGAAGAGTTTCTGATAACACTTAGAAGGGGTTGTAAGAATAAAAAATAATACATTTGTGTCTATACAAAATTCTAGCATTTCTATCAACAGCAGACTAAATTAAGAAGTAGTACTCAGGAGTGGGAAATAGACATGAGAAAGTGGATATGGTCAAGAAAGAACCCTGCAAGCCTGTTTAAAAATGTAGTGTTGGAAAAACAGATCGGAACCACTTCCCTCCTAAGTGTTCTTCCACCATTCATCCAGTTCCTGCCTAATAATAATAATAATAATAATAATAATAATAATAATAATAATAGTAGTAATAATAATAGCAGTGTCATCAGTAGTAGTAGTGATAATATTAATAATAACAGTAATAATAATGACAATAATAATAATAATAGCAGTAGCGTCAGAAGTAGTAGTGATGATAATAATAATAATAATAATAATAAAAAACACTTAGACATGAGGAGTCCACTTGCAAGTTTTATAAAAAAAAAAAAAAAAAGAGTCCTTTCCCTTAGCCTCTTTTTCAGGTACCTGCACATGTCCCATTGATAGCTCCACTTTTAAAACCTGCTGACTTGTGTTATAAATTGTAGAATAAGAAGCAAAACTCTGTTCAAAAACATCTATGCCTATAAAAAAAATCTGATTCAAAAAACAAAAAATTATGAACTTGAGGTTTTGCAAGTCATTCATTCATTCATTCATCTTCTGAACCACTTAATCCTACTTAGGGTCGCGGGGAGGCTGACGCCCATCTCAGCCGACTCTGGGCGAGGGCAGGGTACACTCTGGACGGCTCGCCAGGCCACCACAGGGCCATCAGTCACACAACCATTCGCACTTACACTCACACCTAGGGGTGATTTGGAACAGCCAGTTAGCCTACTGTGCATGTTTTTGGATTGTGGGAGGAAACCGGACTACCCGGAGGAAACCCACGCAAGCACTGGGAGAACATGAAGACTCCACCCAGAAACGCCTGAGCTGGGAATCGAACCCAGGACCTTCTTGCTGTGAGGCAGACGTGCAAACCACTATGCCACCGTGCCGCGTTTTGCAAGTGGAGTCCTCAAATGATGACAAATGAAACTGTACACTGATAATAATGTACTTGCTGACTTTTGGTATCCTTTTAAATCAGTTATAATAGTGGTATATATAGCCCGGTGGTATGGTGCTGGATTACTGATCCCAAGGTCGGGGGTTTAAGCCCCACTTGAACCCCCGTTACTTGAACCCGTTGGGTTGTCACTGCTGTCCCCCCAATGTAGCTAAGGCCGGCCATGTCTCTCACTGTTCGTAGTGAAAGGCGTGTAAAAGAACCATTGCAGACTTTTGTCAAGAGTAGGCTGCATTGCTGTTGGTGTGTACTGCCCTCGCCCAGAGTCGGCTGAGATGCTAACCGCTTAATCCTAATCAGATCCATATTCAGAAAATGAATGAATGACTCCGGTTTCCTCCAAGAGTCCAAAAACAATCATATTAGGCTAATTGGCTGCAGCTGCCCCTGGGTGTGAATGTGAATGGTTGTATGTGTGTTGGTCTTGCAATGGTCTAGTGAGCTGTTCAAGGTGTATCCTGCCTTTGCCCAGAGTCGGCTGAGATAGGCTCCAGCCTTCCCACAACCCTAATTAGGATTAAGCCGCTTAGAAACTGAATGAATAATTGGATGTCATGAATACAGATTTTTTCTGTGTATCTGAGAATGGGTATCTTAATGTACCCAATTATAGTAAGTAAGAACTAGTTTAAACAATGCTAGAATAAATATGCATAAGCATCACAGCCTCAGCAAACTCCAAACAGCCCACATACACTATGCAATACACATCAAAATGTGGCCAGTTGCCTAAATGTCAACCTTCTCACCTGTCAGCACACTCTCCCAAATAGCTGCTACATTATATAAGGACTCTGAACACATAATCACATTGTTAAGGTATGCCATTGTGTCTTTCTGCCAGTATATTCAAAGCTTTTCTCAGCCTGCCTGCTTGTGAATTTGATTGACTATGTGATTTATGATTTTTTTCCTTGCCTTTGATATCCAGTTCGCCTGATTGGTTGCCTGTTGTTCAATTACCGCTCCTACAGTAATAATAATAATAAAACTGTATTGCTGCATATCATATCTGCTTCCATTTCTGCTTGAAGACATTTCATATCACTTTATAATGGTTCTCTTGTATAATGAATAATAGAAAATGTATAAGATTGTGCAGAGATGATGTCCAGAGTCATGAGGTGTAAATGATGTAAGGATGAATTTTTATCATTATAAATTGCTTTAATACCTAGTGTAAATTATTTACAGTTTTTGCTATTTTAGTATACATATATGAAAAATTAACTTGTCATTTGATTGTCATTGGGCTTCATTTATCTGAGATTTGATTACGAATGTTACGAAGCATCATGCAAATAACTATTAATTTATGACATAGCTATATTAATCAGGACTCATGGATTATTTAGTAATGGATAGCGCTATTCATAGGGTGAACGTAGACCAATTCTTTCAAGACTGGAACAGTGGCATATTTACAGCTAGTAGTTTCGGCTAACAAGAACCTTTCCCATGGAGCTGTGCAACTCCTGGAGCCTGTACTGCAGCTCCATATCTGAAACTCCAGCCCAGGACCTCCACATGTACAGATACTGTCTGCCTTGAACTTTTTGGCCAAAGGGACATTTCAGAGGGAGCTTGGAGACTGGGTGGGTATATCACAGACGTCTTTCATCTACGCCCCCTCTGAGTCCTAGAGGACATAAATCTACTGTCCCGACAATATATTAAATTCCCCTATAACAACAGCTTCCAATCAAGAGAGGATTTTGTTCTGTTGCTGCTCTACCCAAAATAATCGTTGCTATAGACTGCAAACGGCACATTAAAGCCCCCTCTCCTGATCTGTTTACATTCTCAACCGTAAACAGTACCACTCAATTAAAGGTGCACAGGATTCTTCTATTTTACAGAACATTTCCATGCATACACACTTGAGATAAGAGGCTGCTGGGGATGCATGGCTCATCAGTAAGCATCTTTAAGTAAATTTACCTTCCAACAACATAGGCTTTCTTTCTTACAACAACCTGCTATGTTAGGAGATTGGGAATATGCAAATTTCTTCTTGTTAATGACACCACTCAGAAACACACAGACTGAACTAGCATCCCATAACCAAAAGGCATGTACCAATGAGTGAACCACTGGTATTCTGAAAGGGCACTGAATGAGTTTGGATACAGTATATTTTTAATACAGTATGTATAAAAATATAGCCAGTGGCAAATTGCTTTATAAAATCGAGAAGGTGCATATAGGATAGCAATTGCAGTGACCAGTATCTCACGTCTGTGATTGGCATTTGTTTTTCTTGACTTCTGATTTCTGGTAAAATCAGTATTTTTTTTAATGCTCTTATAGCATACCAGGCTTCACAGCTTCAAAATTACCTCCTACAGCAGCACTTCTACTTCAGAGCAAATAAAATTCTTCCTCCTCTTAGATTCCAGCATCCCAGTGGATTTGTAGGTCTGCTGTATCACTGTTTTTGTCTACATGAGATTTTTTGTTCGGACAAATGGCCATATATCCTTTAATGGCGGTTTAGGAAGCATTCACCTATATTAATTAGAGCAACTGGCACACACTTTCAATTTACGAAGATGGGATTCACCATTCTAAGGACACAGCTGCAAACGAGTTTAAGGTTTAAGAATGCATCGTGAATTCTACTTACAAATTAAAAACTTATAGAACAAATTCAAGAAAAAACTTAAGAAGATATTGATGAAGGAGGCCAATATTTTGTTGAGAAACAGCCATCCAGCCATCCATCCATCCATCCATCCATCCATCCATCCTTCCATCTATTATCTATATCAATACTCAATTAATATTGAATAATCAATCAGGTTCCTGTCAATCTATTGCAGGGCTAACACAAGCATAAACAACCATTCATACTCACATTCACACCTAAGCATAATTTCGGGTAGTCAGTTACCCTAATGTGTATGTACCAGTGTGCTGCACCAGTGTGCTGCTTTTGTTAAGAAACATAATTTTAAAATGAACTTTCATTCTTGTGTACATAAGAAACCTTAAGTACTGTTTCATTTCAAAGTTTGCATCTAGACAGTCTGAATACTTGGGCCTGTCTAGAGTCTCATAATACATTTCGCACCAACCAGCATAATTGTGTAATTAATGTATTAAATTACATTTTTTATTGTTCTGTTTTGTTTCTGTCAGACACAACTGTTGTTGTTCTTAACAACAATCAACCTGTGTGGACCTTTTCCTCCACTGGTTTTTATATATGCCACCAGTAGTGGCCGTCAGGGCTAGCAAACCCTTCTCTGCTGGCCCAAACACTATCAGAAGCACTGACCTACATTTACAACTTAAATTCTAGTATTTCTTCCATGAAATTGTATTTATTTAATCCCACCAGTCTATTCTCCTCATTTTGCTTTCAGTACGTGTATGTTAGATTTTCTTCCAATCAGATTTCAGCCTCTATATGCTGCCATGTCAATCTAATCCACTGCATTCAGAATCAGTAGTACTGGCCGATGTCACTTAAACTATGTTAACGATGGGACTGTTTCAGATTTCAAATTTGCCTCATACAATGACAATAACAATAGCGTCAGCATTTTTCTGTCCTCTGATTGGTTGGTTAGAGCAAAACTGTAGGCTTCCTGTGCAAAGAAAGTAGGAAGGATTTTGTCGAAAAATAATCAGCATCCCTCTTGAGAATGATGTATTTTATTTAAATGTTTTGTTTATGTCATGTTATTAGACAATTATTGATTCTGAACCCTCTATCACCGAGCCATTACATTTACGCTTGTTACATTTAGCAGAGCATTTATTACATTACATATATTGGCCGAGTATATTACTGATGGTTTCTATAATTGTGACGTGATAGTGGTGGTATTAAGAGGTGGATTAAGTCCCCACTGAAGGCCCAGGTACCAAATACATGGCCCGCCACTGTGCCCCAGGTGTTCTGTCATGTCATGTCATTTTCTGAACCGCTTAATACTAATTAGGGTCGCGGGGAGGCTGGCGCCCATCTCAGCCAACTCTGGGCGAGGGCAGAGTACACCCTGGACAGCTCG
>JAOUQZ010000019.1:16288133-16301243 GCA_028564935.1 Neosilurus hyrtlii
GGGCGCCAGCCTCCCCGCGACCCTAATTAGGAATAAGCGGTTCAGAAAATGAATGAATGAATGAATGAATGAATGAAACTGTTATTTGGGCAAAATGATGTCATGCACAATGCCTCGTGGTGGAATGCTCGAAAAAATTTCACAAATAAACAACGCATTGTGAGCGGTGTTCTGATAGAGGTTTCAGTATCTTTTCACAGTTATTCTTAATAACTCAATCCAATTTCTTTTATTTGTGAAAGAGTATAAAAAGAAAGGCCACTATGGAAAAAATTGTAATCTTACCTGGATATTTGCCAAAGACCTTTAATACTTTTTTAATCATTTGTGATCATTGCATATCCTATGACATAGAGTGGGTGATATAAACTATTTTCCATCATGATGTTTAATCATAAAATTAAATTTTGCAAACTGCTATGTATCGTAGTGTTTTAGATTTAAAACATGAATACCTCATATGAACCAAAAGGTCAAAAATCATCAAATCTCATTCATTCATTCATTCATTCATTCATTTTTTAAATCACTTAACCATAATTAGGGTCGTGGGGAGGCTGGTGCCCATCTCAGCCAACTCTGGGCGAGGACAGAGTACACGCTGGACAGCTCGCCAGGCCACCGCAGGGCTCATCCTATCTCACAATGTTAAAAAAATGCTTTAAAAAATCCTGGATCCTTTCTAAAATCTAAGAGAGTTTTCATTGTCCAAAGCCCCACCTCTGGTCGAAATTTTATGAAAATCTGCATGTAACTTTTTTGTGGAATTCTGCTAACAAACAAACTCACAAAAAGGGGGTATAGCATAATCTCCTTGGTTGAGGTAAAAAAATCTAAATGTAAACCCAGCAACCACATGATTCTTAAGAGTTTCCTGAATCAGAGTCTGTGAATTGTGTCCAACAGTTGGGACAATACCAAAAGTCCATTGCTATTCAGAGTCAGTGCTTGTTCCTCATTTATATTATTAAGATATGTGTGTAGTTCACATCTCTCAGAAGGTCCTTAAAAAGATACATCTGTAACAAGGGTTTTGAGTAGTGTCTAGATTGGCATTTCCTAATAGATGTGTCACACCACAGCGACCTCAATTGTGACGTGAAAAAATCATCCAGACATTATGAATATTACAAAGTAAGTGAACAGAATGCAATGATTTGAAAATCTCATAAACCTGTATTTTATTACAGTGGTGGCCCGCTGGTAGGGTGCTGTATTACTGAAGGTTGGGGGTTCAAGCCCCACTATCAACGAGTTGTCACTGCTCTCCCCACAGTGCAGCTAATTGGGCATGTAAAAGAACCATTGCTGATTTTCATCAAGAGTAGGGTGCATAGCCGCCAGCGTGTTTCTGCCCTGTGATGGCCTGGCGAGCTGTCCAGGGTGTACTCTGCCCTCACCCAGAGTCGGCTGAGATGGGTGCCAGCCTACCCGTGTCCCTAATTAGGATTAAGAGCTTCAGAAAATGAACGAATGAATAAACCAATATTTTATTCACAATAAAGCATAGAAACCATAAAATGTTAAAAGTGAGACATTTTTAATATTTCATGAAAAATATTCACTAATTTTGAATTTGATGGCAGCAACACATCAACAACTCAAAAAATTGGCAAGGGGCAATAAAAGGCTGGAAACGTGGGTGGTACTAAAAAGAAACAGCTGGATGAATATTGTTCGACTAATTTGATTATTTGGCAACAGGTCAGTAACATGATTGGATATGAAAAGCGCATCTGAGCAGAGGTTCACCAATCTGCAAAAAAAACACATTTTTAAATTGTGAAACAATTTCAGAATAATGTTCCTCAGCATATAATTGCAAAAACTTTGAATATCTCGTCACATTCGGTACATAATATCATACAAAATATACTATATACACACAAATACTATAACATGGCGCGAAGCATAAGTATTGTATCCGCGTTGCCAGTACTTGCTGAACCTTTTTCTTTGTGTTTTCATTCTAAGTGTCTGACCTGTTCTTGCCTGCCTGTATTGTTCCTGACCTCTGCCTAGCCTGTGATATTGTCTATTGTCAATATTGTCTACATGCCTGATTCCCAAGCTGAGTCTTTGGGTAAAATTTCCAACAGTTAATATTACTGTTTCATTTTTAGACATCATTAAAACCCACAGACATTGTACAGCATCAATCATTGACCAAGTTTGCAACAGTCTTCCAGACTTGTGCAAATGTGGAGCATGCAATGTGGGTTTGATTTCTGTCAGTGAAAACATGGTGGAAGGCAGTGAGAGTGCTCCAGAGATTCTTCGGTGTTTGCTGAGTCTGAAGACGTGGTGGGTGAAACTCAATGTGCATTTTATATTTAGTTGTTCTTTTATGTTATTTGTGCTAAAATAGTCTTGAGATGAAATGTTATATGGATCAATGCATTTCCTTCTTCTCTATGGATTTTCAGCATAACTATAATGTTTAACTTTAATGCACATTTAATGTGGTTTAATATATTTATGTAAGGTATTGACAATATTATTAGGTTAATGTTTATGCAAACCCTAATACATGCATAGTGCTGCTAAGCTTATTTGCAGTTTGTAGTTGTTTGCAATGATTTGAGTTTATTTATCAGAGCTTTTTGGACATTTATATAATTTTTATGATAATATCATCAGTAGAACATTAATTTTCAAATTTGATGTAATTTCATCTCTCACATTTTATTTGGCTGGGATTTTAAGAAAAGTGTAAAAGTTTTAAAGAAAATACTCTTTGAACTTTTTTTGGTTTTTGGTCAAACCTCACGTCTTCGCTACTCTGAGAGTCAGTGACACAGACTCTCTTGGGCTGGCTTATGGTGTCCACTGAAATGAATCAGACAGATGGAGGGGACAGTGAAGAGATGAAGGTGACAGGATGTCTCTAAGGGATTCAAGGTCCTTCAATAGGGAGATACAGGAGGAATGACTCCTCTCTTATCAAGTGATTTAAAGAGTAAAGAATCTTTCTCATTCTTTTGAAAGGCAAATATAACTTTTAACACTATTCAAAAGGCACACCGAGAAATGTGAGTCTGTGCCTAGCAGGTCATTAGCACAATTAAAAGTTTTAATTAGCTCCGAGAAAGTAACAGCTTGATGAATCTGGAATTGTAAGAGTGATTAAATTACAGCTGTGCAGCATTTTGTAGATGTTTATTTTTGCTTCTACAGTATGACAGGCTATCCGGCAGGCTTCTGAGCCCATTCTATTTCTATGAATAGAAAAATAAAAACTACATTTTTTGATGAGTATTTTTCTTTTACATTTACTTCATTAGCTCCCACCTGCACTAAAGGTGAGCAGAGGAGAAACTATAAAAATAGGTTTTGTCTGTCCATATGATTTGTTAGAGCAATAACTTTGGAAGGAAATGGCATAGGATTTCCAAAATTGGTGTATTGGTCCCCATCAGGTGCAAATAGTGTTGAAGAGAATATGGGTCATCATGTCCTTGTTTCAAGAGTAATATATATTACTCTTTCAATATATATAATTACACAGGAAACCCCTCTTCGTGATATAATCTTGAGGATGTTAACATCATAGAAGAAAATCAGAGATGGGGGGAAAAAAAGCCAATTTACCAGGCTTAATTATTTTTTTTATTGAGAGACACTATGACACATTTAAAAGTTACATAGCGGTGATCTCATTGAAGAATTCCATTCACAAAATCAACTTAAGTACCAAGAATTAAAGTTTGCTTGTTACCCTACTGCTAAATGGTCATTAGACAAAACGGTGAACAGCACTTTTTCTGAGTTAAAAATAAATCACGTCCCTAAGAAGGAAACATACAGTTATACTTTTGGGATGTATGTGGAATAAGTACATGCAAGCTTTAGCACTTTGGCTTGCTTGCTGAAGCATAGAGTTATATATAGAGCTCTGTGATCAAAATAAGCTTAATGTGTGGATATTCTGTAAAGAATATTTGAGGTTTAGCATATTACAGTCATACCTGTGTTACAGCATACGTCTTCTGATGTTTTCTGGTGTTCAGCTGTGATTACTGGCATGCAAAAAAAATTAATTATTCTACTGAAATCCCAGCATGAAAGCACCAAAGTCTCCCTGCTGCTCAGAATCTTGCTCTGTTATAATACAAAACCTGAGTTGAAGCATGAGATTTAATGATGAAGCAATGCAGCTTCTAGTCGCACCATACTGCTCCCAGGATGGCGCTTAAGCCCATTTTCAGTCAAACAGTCATGCAGTACTTATTTATTCATAAAAAATTAATTTAATATTCTGCTCAACCTAACTAGGGTCACGGAGCTGATGCTGGCGAATGCAGTATACACCCAGAACAGCTTGCCAGTCCATCATAGGGCCAACACACACAACTATTCTCACTCACACCTAGGGGCAATTTGGAGCAGACAATTTACCTAATGTGCATGTTTTTGGACCGTGGGAGGAAACCGGTGTACCATGAGGAAACCCACACAAACAAGGGGAGGACATGCAAACTCCACACTGAAGAGCCCACGTCAAGCCTGGGACTCAAACCCACGATCATAGTGCTTATGTGTCTTCTTATTCTTCTTGTTCCTCTTCTTTTTCTTTGTCCCCTCCTTCTTCGGGCTGCTGCCATTCAAGGCTGCCACAGCGGACGATCCTTCTCTATCTCAGTCTGTCTTCTGCATTCCTCTCTTACCCCAATCACCAATGTCCTTCCTCACCACATCTATAAATCTTCTCAATGTTTTCCCTCTTCTACTCCTACCAGGCAGTTCTGGCCTCTCTCATTCATTCCCAAACACGGCTAACCGAACTGTTCCTCTAACATAATATTTTTTCTAATACTGTCTATTATTATCAATTCTAGAGAAAAAAATTCTTTAGCATCTTCATCTCTGCCACTTAGAGCTCTGCCTCCTGTCTTTTTGTCAGTACTACCATCTCGAAACCGTACAGCACAGCTGGCACTACTACTGTCTTTTAAACCCCTCCCTTCACTCTTGCAGATACTCTTCACAAATCAATCCAGCCACTCTTCTCTACCACACTCTTCATTACCTTGGATAGTTGCCCCCACATATTTTAAATTCATCTTCCTTTATTACCATTTCCCCTTGCAGCTGCACTCTTTCGATACCCTTCCCCTAATTCACGCACATGTATTCTTCCTTACTCCTGCTGACTTTCATTTCTCTTCTCTCCAGTGAAGAGGAATTTATGCAGGTCAGTATTAGGGCAAAGTTTTTATATTATATATATTATCAATTAAAAAAAACTGTATTTGCAGATTTCATGCTATTTACACTGCTGATTTCTTTTGTGTGGTTGGGTGATTTTCTGTTAAATATATTTTCTTCATGAGAGAACAGTGGCACAGTGGTTAGCACATCTGGCCTTGGGTTTGATTCCTGGGCTTGGGGTGTTTCTGTGTGGAGTTTGCATGTTCTCCCAGTGCTTGTGTGGGTTTCCTCCGGGTACTCCGGTTTCCTCCCACATTCAAAAAACATTAGCTTACTTGGCTGTTCCAAATCGCCCCTTGGTGTGAAAGAGTGTGAATTGTTGTATGTGTTGTTTGGCCTGCAGTGGTCTGGCGAGCTGTTCAGGGTGTACCCTGCACTCGCCCAAAGTTGGCTGAAATGGGTGGCAGACTTCCTGTGACCCTAATTAGGATTAATAAAATTAGATACTAAAAGTTCACTTAGAAAATGAATGCATGAATGAATGAATGAATATTTTCCTTCATTACTTTTCCTTATTGCTATTTTTCATAAATCACTTAAAGGTCTTACTGTTTTTAACTGCACTTCTGGTTCCATCCAACCCGAATTCAGAATTTTACAGTGCCGTGATCAAAATGACCATATTGCTCTGTTGCATAATTTGAGCAGAATAATTTGAGTCTCAGTCCTGATCTCCAACTATTCCTGGCACTCAGACACCGGCATGGAGAAAATAGAGAAAATCAATTGGGCATGTAAAGTAAAGAATGTGAAAACAAAACAAGCCTAATTTGATTTTTTTTCTTGTTTTCTTTTTACCTGATGCAGCCCCTCAATCAATTTACCATTTAATTTTATTGGCCTACAGCCAACTACTCTGTAATATTCCAGAGCTTTATAATTGTGATGGTTTATTTGATTACTGTAGCTCCTATAATCTGTAGCTGTATGGTTCTCTGGTTGTGATCCTGTGAAATATATTTATAGAGAAGCAGTGGAAATGGTCCAATATTACAACCACTCAGGGACTGTTTTTGACAGCAGACTTAAGTTTGAGAGGAACAGCAGCACGATAAATAGAAAGTGTGAACAGAGGCAATATTTTTTCAGAAAGTTGTTGGGGTTCTCTTAAATTATTTGGCTTTTCTTTCTCTAGCACTTGGTAAAAACCTGCTCTGAAATATCTTCATCACAATTTTATATCTTTGACATTTTTATTGTCACAAAAAAGCTGTATTTTTTTCATATCCAGCCTTCCAATGCCTTCCACTTTCTCATCTTCATTTACCTTGTTATACCTGCTGCATTTTTTCTTTTTCTTTTTTATTGAGAAAATCTTAATTTATCTTGTTCTATTGAGAATCAGAGCATTGAAATGCTTATCAACTGCAAGCATTTTTCAGTCGTGCTGTTAAATTGTGGATTCCGATGATCATTAATTTTCTTTAGGGGCAATGCTGAGAGTAGTGTAACTGAAAATCACAGGTTGTATTAATGCACTCTTTTCTATCAGGCTATTGTTTTTATAGTAGGAGCTCATTTACAGAGGCCTGTACTTTGTATGCTCCACACAAATGAATTAAAAAATGAGTAAGTGTTGATATGGTGAGGTTTTAAGTTTTCCAATATGAGATTTCTGTTTTCTGGGTAATATGCTGCATATCTCCCCCTTTCATCTACCTCCAGAATACATTCCCGGGCAAAAAAATGGGGCAAACCCAAATTGAAAAAAGAACAAGCTGTTAATGAAACAAATTGCAAATCACTGGTCAAAAAATAAAAATGGTCACTAATAAGACCTGTACCACCTTGTCACAGCTTGTTGCTGCAGCAAAGTGTGGGAGAAAACTGGTAACTGGGAAATTGACTTACTGTAATGTACTGTATCCAAGAAATGTTCATGCTGAGACTTAAACTAATATATCTTGGTGTGCATCATTAGTAATTATTTGGTAGTTGTCCACAACTGATGCAGCCCATCACAAACCTGATAACAAACTAACCTAACCTAACCCAACCTGTATATAACCAGAAGTGACAGACATCTACTGGTACCATACAGTATACAGTTGTACATATCTCGAGTTGGAAAAGTGAGAAAATCTGCTTCAGAAATGCATCTCTTGTAATTTATTTTTTGTTTTGTTCATAGTTACTATAGCATAGGCAATACAGGAGCTACTTTTTTGTCATTGGTAGGCATGTAATGACATATCATGTGATGAGATGATTTGCAGAACTTATGTGACGTATGACAAATTGCTATAAAACACTTGCATACACTGAACTATCGATGTAATTCCAGTTTTGAACGTATGTATAACTTATTAGTAACTTATCCAGAACCTATCTGCAATTTATGGCTAAGTTTTAGCGAACGTGTGTCCAACGTATATCGACATATGTAGACATATCTGACATGCTCTGGAAGACCACAGAACTTTTACTGAATGTCTTTCTAATTACAGCTAGCGTATTATCGGCATATTGGCAGTGTTTAGGGCAGAGGTCGGCTACCCGCATGCGGCTCTTTCTTATGTTGCCACCAGTCAAGTGAGTCATTTTGACCCCTGGTAAGCTAGCAATGAAAAAATCTAAGAAGAGAAAAGTTTCTGATGAAAAAAAAACATTGCTTCGAGGACAGATTAATTTGCTTTTGCTACTGACAAAACTGGTTTACTGGCATGTGTGGTGAGAAATTAGCTAACAACAAAAAAATAAAATGCTGAAAGACATTTCCAGAGTAAAGTTTCATTCATTATTGGATGAAGTTGAGAGCACATATTGCGCAATAAACTCCGGTGGCAGTCCAGAGGAGTGGACCTGAAACGGTTTGCTATGTGTCTGGGGCACATAAAACTTTTCTGGAAAGCAAAGGGTTCACCTTTCCTGAGCAGGATCAGCCAGATTGGTTGGAAAAGTTGCATTTCATAGTGGATATGACAGTGCACCTTAACACGCTGAACAAAAGTCTGCAGGGAAAGGAAGCAGTGTTGTTTGCCAGAGATGTACAGAGAGGTACACTGCTTCACTTCCCCTCTTTGAGAGTTTAAAGACGCACACAATCAGACAAATTATGAGTATTTTCAGTGTGCCATCATCACAATGGAAACTGCATTTCAGGAAAGATTCTGTGAGTTTAGGGAGTTAAAAAAACACATTATACTTCCCCATCACTCCTTTGAATGTTGATTCGGCAATGTTAAATATCACTGCACTTACAGCTGTAAGTCAGCCCGATCTTGAGCTCAAAATGGCTGACATATCTGATTGTGCTTGTGTCTAAACTCAGAAACTTGACAGCTGATCTTGAAGATGTTGCTTGTCAGAAGGCCATGCTTGCTCAGAAGCACAAATGGAGTGTCATTGAAAACCTTCCCAAAGCAGACAAACTTGTTTTCGATACACGGAGTGCCAATTTCCGACTCTGATATAAACGATGATAAAGTGTGCAGTTGGAGTCCTGTCGATCTTTGCATCCACATACTTGTGTGATCAGGTATTTTCTATCATGATCAAAAGTAAACATCAGTTGCACCTCACAGATGAGAACTTGCAATCCTGTGTGAAAATGTAAGTGAGGTCTTACGACCCTGACATGAAACTTTACCCAGGATCACATTAACCAGGTGGAAGCAATAATTTAATGAGCTATTATTTTGAAAATATATATTTTTATATCGGACCCTGAACTAATGTAGCTGTGTTTCATAATCAGGTTGACGGTTGACTGCAGGTTGACGCAACGTAAATTAAGGAATGACGGCACACTGAAATAGACATTAACATATAAACTGTCATTTTTTTGCCCTTGTTGATGAAAGTGAACATGCTGCAGCTGTAAGATATTAAGAACTATGATTTTTTTTGCCATGACGGTGACGTTGATACTGCGGTGTCTAGTGCGGATCTGATTTCAATCAGCGAACGGCAGCCTTTTATACATCACATGATCGATCATCAAGGATACACTGCTGCATAAATTAGACTGTCGTTGGTCATAAGTTGTGAATGCTGCCAACACGCTAGGCATTTGTTGGTATAGGCTATACGTAGGTTCAAAGTATGCTAGACATAATATTTAACGTATGAGTAACTTACAAATAACGTGTGTGAACGATTGCATAACTTACCTACAACTTATGGCAAGCGTATGCGGAACGTACGAGCCAAACGCGAGCATTCGTGGAAAATTGCACACAATTTTTAGACAACCTCACCGTACTACGACTTATACCGGTGTTCTGTAACTTACAGGGTGTACCCCGCCTTCGCTCAGAGTTGGCTGAGATAGGCGCCAGCCTCCCTGCAACCCCTTATTAGGATTAAGTTGGTTAGAAAATGAGTGAATAAATAAATGAATGAGAAATCACGACTATCTTTTTACAAAAGGAAAGAGAAGCAAATGGACATAGTATGTTTATGTATGTTTATGCCTGATAACAGTCTTCAGAACTCTTCATAAATGGTTAATAAAAAAAGGACTATTTGTTATTATATTTGAATAAAAGGGAACATTTTAGTTGATAAGCTACTATATTTTACTCCAACTGTGACACGTTTGTGTAGAGAATATGAAAAAAGAAGCCTAATTTTACCTAAATAAGTAGCAGAAAATGGATGGGTAAATGGTTATTATGAAAATGAAGCTTTTTTTTACATTTAAAAAGGAACCCTCTAATTGAATAAAGAATTCATGTTTAAAAATGAATGCTGCATTTTTTGGTAATAAAACTTTCCTTATGTAATTTTCTCCCAAAAATAATGATGGAAAATCTAATTGTGAACCTCGAATCATTAATCAAAATGAATTAGGGATTAAGTGAATCAATACATGCCTACTTATAGATGTTACAAAACATTAATCGTGGGATGTTTCATTTAATGGGCAGACCACTTAGCAATGCTCCAGACTTCTTGTCACTCTGTCTCTTTGTCACAGTGTCCTTCCAGAGTGTCACATGACTTACACTCTCCAGAACATCATCGCCTACTGATCACCTACACACTCTGATAATGTCACAGAAAGGGATGTTACGACCCTCAGACATTCCACCCGCAGTGCTTCTAGCCTGAACTATAAATAGATAAAATTTGTTCATCATTCATTTTCGGAACCCCTTAATCCTAATTATGGTTGCAGGGAGGCTGGCACCCATCTCTGCCAACTCTGGACGAGGGCAGAGTACACCCTGGACAGCTCGCAAGGCCCTTGCAGTGGATAAAATTTGGATACTTTACTTTTTAGATTCTTTAAAATTTTAAATGTTTGCAAATTGTTATGTATACAACTCTTAAATGTGCTGTTTATCAAAAATCATCAACTTTTGGATTAATGACATTAGGGTTGGTGAATATACTGAAAATTTTTATCACAATGAAATTTTTCATATTAATTGATGTTGATAGTTATCAAGATATCAAAATAAATGTCAATGGTTTTTAACTATTTATAGTTGTATTATTCATTAGCATTTCTGCTATAGAGGTTATCAGCAGACATTTCTTTTTGGTTCAAAAGTTGTTTAAAACAGTCACATTTGACGGTAAAGTTAAAAAAATGAAGAAGAGAAAATATCAATAAATGGTCCCTACTGGGAGAAATTAAATTGCAATGGTATTTGGACGTCCAGCTGAAGAAAGAGTCCTATCAAGTGATATCGAACTTCGGATTCAGGAGGAACAATGCACTCTCAACCAGCTCTACACACTCTACAGGATCCTGGAGGGGGGCAAGGGAGTTTGCCCAATCTGTCCACATGTGTTTTGTGGATTTAGAGAAGGCTTTCGACCATGTCCCTCAGGCTGTCTTGTAGGGTGTCTTCCGCGAATATGGTGGTTCGGACCCGTTGCTACGGGCCATTAGGTCTCTGTACCACCAGAGCCATGGCTTGGTCTGCATTGGTAACAAAATGTCAAATTTGTTTCCAGTGGGGTTGGACTTCCCAAGGCTGTCTTTTGTCATCGGTTCTGTTCATAATTTTTATGGACATAATTTCTAGGAGCCTCCAGCTCTCATTGGAGCAATTCGCAGCTGAGCGGCCGGAATAACAATCTGCAATGAGGTCCTGCCCCAAGTGGAGGAGTTCATGTGCCTCAGGGTCTTGTTCTTGTGTGAGAGGAGCCAGTTGAGGTGGCTCAGGCATCTGATTAGAATGCCTTGGGAATGCCTCCCTGGTGTGGTGTTTCAGGCATTTCCAACTGGGAAGAGACCCCAGGGTTGACCCAGAACAAGCTGGAGGGACTATGTCTCTCGGTTGTTCTGGGAATGCCTCAGTGTCCCACTGGAAGAGCTGGAGGAAGTGACTGGGGAGAGGGACATCTGGACTTCACTGCTTAGGCTGCTGACCCTGCAACTCGACCTGGGATTAAGCGGAAGACGACGGTGACGACGACGATGATGGTATTTGGACACACTGAGCATGACAAACAACATACATCTATATGACATGGGAGCCCGAGACTGGTTGTCAGGCTCGATGCACTAATTCTATTCACATAACTGGACACTGATTCGTTTTTTGGACTGAATGCATACATGCATGCACAAAGTTACACATTTCTAGAAGCTTCTAAACAGTACAGGGTGTAGGAATATATTAATTCACAACCTGTTAACTGCAAGAAGACAGACATACCTGCATAATAATGTGGCACTCCTTTTTTTTTTAGCCTAACTATTCAACCAAACAAAATAGAAAACCTTTAATAACAATGCATGTGATTTGGTCTACTTTATTACTGTGACCTTCTCAGAAAAGTATTGTTATAGTAGTGTATATTTTAGTATCTTCTATTATAAGAAAATGCCTCTAGTATTAAAATATATGAAGAAGCATGAATTTTTGGAAGTATGAATGTGGAATAAACCTTGGCAGATCATCTTGGTAAGCTGTTTATTATAGAGGGTCCATCATTTCAACAGCACAGAAAAAACACCATTTTACTCTAACAGGTCTGGAGGTCCGGAAATGTAGGAAGTGTAATTTATTTGGGAATATTTATTCTATAGCCCTAATAGTTCTCAGTCCTGTGACAGAAAAACAAACCAACAAAGCAGCAGGAAAAGAGAAAACAATTGCACTAGCAGACCAAACAGAGCCATGTTTTAATCACATGGTAATTATATTTCAATCATGCAGATGAGTCAGTGGTGGTAGTTAAGCGACTGCTCATGTGTGTAATTAAAAACGAGAATATTGTATGCATACGCTGGCATCTAATCAGAGCAGCTCAAGACCCAGTTGAGGCTCCATCTTTGCAGAATCAAATCGTTTTATCTTAATTACCTGTGCAGAATCCATCAAGTTTTTTTCACATGCCAATTTCTGTCATGTCTATGCAGAAAAAATCTTTTATAAACATGTCTCTGGTTACCTGTAATATCGACTCATGAGCAGTGATGGACCGAAGGAGAGGCATGTGCTCTGCTGTATACTTTCTATCTGAAATAGATGATCAGTTCTTGTCAGGGAGAAGGTGAAGGAAAGTGTGTGCTTCTGCATGCTAACTGCCTGGCAGGCATTCAAACTCCCCTTTAGCAAAGAAAACCCCGAATCCTAATTTTTTTTTCTGCACAATGAAGTTGAAATTACTAGAGGCTATTTATAAGTAAAGAGGGTGGGGCTAATATTGGACAAGGCTTGTGTAAACAGACCAATCAGAAGGCTGATTCATCTAGTCAATTAAAAAAAGAATTAAAAAACTTTCAGAGTGTGTCAGTATCTTTAAGTCTGACTCATTGAAAGCTGAACTTAGTAGAGAAAGCTATACCAGGGAGATAATGTTAATGAAAAACAAAACTAGCAAAACTAATTGAAACCATATTCCCATTGCCTAAATGAGTCAAGTCAAGTCAAGTCAGTTTTATTTGTATAGCGCTTTTTACAATTGACTTTGTCACAAAGCAGCTTTACATAG